>WFKH01006014.1:4572526-4596023 GCA_016163765.1 Magallana hongkongensis | reverse complement strand
ATATATATATATATATGAAACGCAAATTATCAAGAAAAACCTAAATTCTGGTATGCTGAATTTATAATAGAAAAAATGAATAAACAAAAACATTTACTGGTCGAACATCCATGCCTTCTGTCTAGTAAACCTAAAAAAATGAATGGTTGGAAGAATTAAAATCAAAATTTTAAATTTTAAATTTAACACCGTAGAAACATCACAGTTTTTATACACATATGAGAAAAGGGAGAAACTTACCTTTCTGCTTCTCCGTGGAATGTATGGTCCAGATCCACCGAAGACAGGGCCACCGACTCCAAATCCAGGTGCACCAATCAAAACCCCGTCGTTAAAACCTCCAGCGGCAGCAGCGGTAGCGGTGGCAGATCCTCCAAAACCACTAGCGGCGGAAGCGGATGCGGCGGCAGAGCCTCCTCCAAGTCCAAAGTTAGGGATGTAGTTGCCGTACATGTAGGACGGGCCGTAGTTGTTGGTGTAGAAAGGGAAAGAGCTGTAAATGCTGTAGGGGTTGAGCCCGTAGTTGTATCCTGAGCCAAAGTAATTGTATCCGGGGGCAAAGTAATTGTATCCTTGGCCATAGTAACTGTATGGTAAATAGGGTACTCCAAAATTTGAAGACGAAGCAGCAGCAGAGGCAGCAGCAGAGTTACCTGCAGCGGCAGCTGTGGCGGCGGCAGCATTTTGACCAGCGGCAGCAGCGGCGGCGGCAGCAGCGGCATTTCCGGCGGCGGCAGCGGAGGCAGCAGCTGCTCCTCCACCAACACCGAATATTCCTCCATTGTTGAATCCTCCCAATCCATTGTTGAGTCCTCCAAGTCCCTGGAGACCTCCTAGGAATCCATAGCTATTCAGTCCATATGTATAATATCCGTTAGAACCATAGTGACCATATTTAGGATAGGTATCATAATCGGTGCTATAACCCCAGGCCGCGACGCAGGCGATGATGCAGGCAAGGGAGATAAGTCGGAACATCTGAAAAAATTGAGTTGAATAAAATTCAATCAGTCGTAAATAAACTTTTTCTTATTCAGCATATGCCCCTGTTTATCAAAAATTAAGTTTTGCAAGTTCGGTTTTTTTTTCAAAACAATATTATTAAGATAATATTTTTAGTTCATTTTCATTTTGTTATAAATAATTTACATAATATTTGTTGCCTTTATCACAAACAATCGTCAAAAATTAATCACTATTTATAATTCTCTTTAACTTAATATCATGCATTAGCTCTTACCCTTGTTTGTTCAGTGGTGCTGAGCTCAACCGGTATGAAGTTGCACTGAAGTAATTGAGAGGCGTTCTCCTTATATACACGAACGGTAACCACGTGACTTTAGGAATCTACCTATTGTATGCTGACTGCATTGTGTCTAAGACAGCATGCGATGACGAAAATAAAGCTTGATTGACATTCCTGATTTTTAAAAGAAATTTCTGTAACAAGTTACTGTGTTTTGTAAGATAAAATTTTATTTTATTTTATTTATCTTTTTTTTTTTCTTTTTTTTTTTCTTTTTTTTTTTGTGTGTAAAACGCCATTGTTTCTTAAACCTTGTCTATTCCAAATCACTATTCATTAATACTTCAATTTAATGAGATTTTTTTATTTTCTCAAAAATATTTTCAAACGTTTGATTTATAACTGATTTCCACTACTTTCTAAACAAATTATACACATCACATGTACTTGATAGCATGCATTCAGGTCAGGGAAATGTAGACTCTGAGGCTTCTCGTGTACGTCAACACCTGACTGGAAACATGTATTATTCATTAGTTTAATTTACAGCATGAAAAACCATTCGATACATTTCCCGGTTTTTAAGACCGAGAAGAGCACCAAGTCAGTCAGTTATACAATGCAATAGTATCATTCACAAAAAGATATAATAATAAACGTTTAAATAAATTTGTATCAACTAATTTAATTTCCTTTCATTAGATATTCTAAAGAAAAATAATATTGACATTTTATGAAAACTCAAAAACTCGGTCTTTTAACAATAAGACAAAAAGTATTCTCTGTACATATTGTTCACTTTGATAATAGCAGATATATATTAGTATTCAGTAATAATGATAATGAAATAATCTGCGATCCAAGCAATAATTATATCACTTAATAATAACTATTGAGAACCGAATAACTAGTTTTATATGTTTACTTTATTTCTATCACTGTTTTTAAAATTAAAAAAAATCTAGTAATGTATGATATACAAACGTTTATTATTACTCCGAGAAAAATTGAATGTCAAATATAATAGTTTTGAATTCGTTGATAGATTTGGAATATGATGTCAAAGCGACTGGTGGATTTTTATTTTTTTTTTTACAAATCACTGCTTTGTTTATAATGAAAAAAAATATTTGTACAATTTAAACAATTTTTATATCAAGTTGAAAGAAGTGGATAAATTCAAAACAGTCATCAACAGTCAATCAAATGAATTAAAACACTAAATGCACGAGAATATGATTTATTAAAAGAAAGGAACTGTCTATTCAGATCGTTTGGAGTCTACAATCAAATACTCGTATGTCGCAAACAAGGAGCTTTAGAAAAACGTCCGTTTATAGATCTCAATTTGAATACCAATTGACATTGTAAACCACCATTTCTTGTTTTATAATCACGCTCAGCGTATCAGCATCAATTTGCACTGTCGCCAATGATGGCCAAACTTTAACATTACTTACGATCATTTATATAACATACATAAACATTGTTCTAACCTTTTCACATTCAAATCGCTGAAAAGTTAGACTTTTTTGACAGGAAGCTGTTTAAGAGAGTTTTTATCCGAACTTAGACGTCTTACTGCATTATATTTCGTAACTTTTTAATAATTTTTCGATGCATTTAGATCCAGTATCTTTCTACTTTAAGACTGACACCTTCCATAACACAGTTTATATATAAGTTATAGAGTTTTGCATTTGTGTATCATCCTTATAAACTCTACTGTGGTTCTTTCTAATTTCAATGATTGTCCATTCTCCATCTGATGGAAAAAAGCATCTTTCAAACAAAAATTCAAATGGGCAAATTAAAAATAAACAGGGGTATTTTTTCTTCTAAAATACACATAAAAATCAACTAGAGAGTCATTTTTGTGTTTTAACGAGAGAAAATTAATAAATCAGTTAAAAACTTAACTATACATAAACATTTATATACAGATACCTGTATGTGCTTTGCAAATTTTACAAATTATGAATCAAAAATATCATTGGATTATTGATATCGTTGTGCAATTTAGTGTTGTAAATTCCAGCTATTTCTTTCATCAAATTTTAATAAGCCTGATTGGTAACATTGTCTCAAGCTACTTCGGAGTTCTCATAGCTTTCTCTGTATTTTACAACTGTATAGTCATACTGTATATTTTATTTGATAAAATAAAGTATACCCCGGGGAAGGACAGTGCATATTGGCCGTGGTTTCCGACGATGGTTCGGTTATTAATACAGGTGTTCGATTGTTTAAACAATGAAGTTTGCAGTACTTTTCTTCCTTAAAACATGTAACAACACCCTTGAACAAAAGATTTTAATGCTAAGGTCAACCTTGTTGACCATTTAACAGGTCGAGACGACTAGATTTTGTGACGTCGGTATAAATTTGCATACTAAGTTAGCTATCTGTTTACTTTTATCGACAGACCAATCAGGTAAATGAGTTGCAAGGCATTGTAGGCTACTTCAAGTTTCAGTGTATATAGCGTAATGAAAATATATACCATTTTGAATTGTCCTTTGGAAACTCATTTTCAATGATTTTTCAGAATTTATGAAATAAATGTGGAAAATTATGTCTGATCTTTTATTTCTATGCTCACATTTAAAAAATATTGCTTATGAGGCCTTATATCAACCTATTTAAATACCCCATTGTCAAAGTTCAAAAGAGAGGTTTGTCCTTTTGAATTGGAAGCAGTGAGTACGTTTTTCACGTGATATCCCAGGTTTGGGACAACATTAGTAGAATGCGCTTTCAAATTTTCTTCAGGGACACTCATCAGAATACTTTGCGTACAAAATACTACATGCTCATAACTTGTGCTTCTGTATTTGTATGTTTGTGCATTTTTATTACCGTGGCTATTTACGTATGTTAAAAAATGTACAGTTACCAGTATTTATTTCTGGTGTTCAATGATTAAGTCACCAATAATTAAACAATTATGCAGGTTTTTTTTCTTATCAAAATCTATTTGAACTTTATGCGTATGTTTGCCATACTTTTGATACTGATCAATTTTTGAAGCAACAATTGATAAACTAAAACAACAGTATTTTTCAATGTGAGCATGGAACAATGTCTATGGTACGTAATCTTTCCTTTTTTACCTTTTAAAGTAAAAAACAAGTTGTACAAATTTTCCGGCAAGCAATTAAATATTGGGTATAAAACCGACAAAAACCACGTGTGCCTTTTGAATCGTAAACACGTAGTAGACCGTCATGCTTTGCGACTCATTCACTGGATTGGAGTATCTGGTTGACGTTAATATTGTCACATGTTAAATAATGCTGTCCATATAAGGTAGTGTACCCGACCTGTTTAACTCTTTCTACGTATCTACGCTTAATGTCAATCTATCAATCAATTGTGGATAAGGAGTATTCCAGCCTCAAAATCATAAGAATAAGTAAGGAAAGCAAGTAAAATCTATCAATCAATTGTTGATAAGGAATATTCCAGCCTCAAAATCATAAGAATTAGTAAGAAAAGCAAGTAAAGATTTTTTTTATTTAAAACACATTCGTTAAACACCATCCAATCATCATAAGTCTCTGTTAGTTTAATAAACCTGAAAATAAAAGATAAAATACGGTTTAAGTTTAAGCATATTTCGGTCTGGTTTTGATATATATATATATCTATATCACTTTTACAAGTGTTTGAAAACGATCAATCTGTTCTATTTACAGGAAAAAGATATGTGTTTAACTGTTACTTTGTGGAGACACATTACGTACCCTTGATCTTTTCTTTCCATATCCACGTCGACCGTATCCACTGCTTACGTATCCACCACTTCCGTAACCAATGCTTCCGTATCCACCACTTCCGTATCCACCACTGACGAGGAGTCCGCTGTTCAATCCACTTCCCAATCCACTAAATCCACCGTTGAATCCGTTGAAACCATTAAATCCTGAGGCAGAAGCGGCGGCGGCGGCAGCGGCGGCGTTTTGACCGGCTGCGGCGGCAGCAGCAGCGGCAGCATTTTGACCAGCGGCGGCGGCGGCGGCGGCAGCAGCTGAGCTACTTCCTCCAAAACCCAAAAGTCCACTGTTTTGACTAGCGGCGGCGGCGGCAGCAGCGGCAGCGGAAGCATCACCAACAGCAGCAGCGCTTGCAGCAGCAGATGAACCTCCAAATCCTCCATAGTATGGGAGGGTATTGTAGGAGGATGGGTTGTAAACGTTTTGGTAGTAATATCCTGGGTTGTAGTAGTATCCGGGTTGGTAGTAGCCGTTGTAGAGTTGGTTCCATCCCAGTCCATTAGAGGCAGCGGCAGCGGCAGAAGCAGCGGCATTTCCTCCAGCAGCAGCGGCGGCGGCGGCGGCAGCTGAGCCACTTCCTCCAAGACCTAACAGTCCACTGTTTTGACTAGCGGCGGCGGCAGCAGCAGCAGCGGCAGCGTTTCCGGCAGCGGCGGCGGAAGCAGCAGCTGATGCTCCACTTCCTCCAAAACCAATCAGTCCGGTGTTAAATCCAGAGCTTACTCCACTGCCCCCGGTGCTGACCAGACCCCCGTAGTTGTAGTTGGGTCCAACTGAGTTAACTCCGTAGCTACAGCCGTAGATTCCGCATCCCCCGAAATAATCAGTTGTGGGGTAAGAATCTGCGAACACGCAGGCAATGGCGCAGGCGACGGCGATCAGTCTCAGCATTTTCTAATAACAAAATTAAGACGGTCACGTACATGTACAATGAATAGAAGATATCGGTCCTTCATTTTATATTTGGGATTCAAATTGTCTTTAACCTACATGTAAGATATTTTTTTCGGTAAAGAGAATTTCGAAACGTAGAATGTTTGTAACTTGTGTCTAGTATGAAATTTAGAAAAACAAAATTAAAAGAAAAACAGTAAAAAAAAAGACTGAAATTTGTAGGTCTAAGTTAAGAATTCAAAATTATCTTTAACATTTTTGTAATGAATAATAATTAGTCAAACACTCCTATGTACTACACTAGTGTATTTAGCAAGATAACATATATATGTCAAAATTTCTTTTTTGTGTCCCTACATTACACTCTGAGTAAATTAATTAAAAAATCTCTAAACCATTTAATGCAACATAATAATATTTTTCCAGGTAAAATGCAGTCCGAAAAATAAACAACGTTTTTATTCAATTGAGTAGTTAATAATATATAATTTACTTATTTTTCTACTAAAACGGTTTTTTTAAGTATCAAAATAAAACCATTATTGGTAAAGTATATAAGGATCTTACCGTTTAGTTCGGTCTTGGTGCCTTGGACAACTGAATGTGCTGTACGAAAGATCTCAGAAAATTACCTCCTTTTATAAAACAGAAAGCTGTTACGTCAATGGGGGAAATAGGTAAGTTTGATTATTTAAATTCCGTTGTCTTGGCAATAGTATAATGAATTACTAATGGAATTTTTATGGAAATAGATAAATGACTGTTAGGACCGCAAATGATTAATATTGAAAGTTTCTAGCAATTTTTGAAAAATTGAATATTTAAAAAAAAAGGTTAGATGCACATGTAAATAAAATTTATCTATGACAACTATGTACAATTTTTAGGATTTGTCCGTGGTCTCAACAAGAATTCGTAACTTGACAGAAGAAATATATCTATTGATATATTAAAACTTATAAACAAGAACATCATTCGGTCTTCTTTGTAAATTTTTGTGGATATCACGTGAAAGTAGTCAATATCCTCTAACATGTTATATCTGAATCTCTTTGATATTTTAGAAATGCATATAATTTATATCGTAATGAAATGTTATTTTTATTACTTTTCGTTATATTGTTTTATATTTAGTATTTTAGGGTACAAAATCAGATATTTTGTATAAAAATGATAAAAAGAAAGTACAAAGTATATTATAAAGAATTTTACGTTTATTAAACGATTTCAGAATGTACCTTTAGATGTGTCAACGAGTACAACAAACATCAGATTTACATTCCTTTGATAGTTGACATAAAAATGACACATAATCAAAATTAACATTTTAAACTCAAACTAGCTGAATTTGATTATTTTGATTTTGTGAGAATTAATCATATCCTTAAAAATTAGGTGCGTTTTCTTTTCTCAAAAGTACAATTGTTTTAAATTCTAAAGAAAATTGTCTTATAATTTGTTACAAAAGTAGAACACCTGAAATATTTGAAAAACTTTGAAATGTAATTTTAAAATACAACATAACTAGATTTTATATCATGTATCACAGGTATTGTACCTATTTGAAACCGTTGAAATCAATGACATTCTTGTGTAGAAACCATATTATGTTAGCAATGAAATAGCTAATTGACGTTTCAGAACTATGAATTATATTATTTTTACATTTCAAGTTTATTTAATCATTTTCACTCGAACTTAGTACATTTAAAGTAAACACCACTCGGTATATAATACAGTGCTCTCAAAATGGTTGTATGTTTACATAAAAAAAGAAAAGAAAATGTAACACCAACAAAAAGTGGGAAAAAATTACAATTTGCATTTGCATGACAATTGGAGAATTTGAAGTATTTTTGAGCCAGGATATTGCATAACAATATCTACGTATTTTGAATGTACAGTCCATTTTAATGTAAGATATTGTTGTTTAATAGCTAAAAGCGAGCACAAACATAACAAATGTTGGGCTTATCTAAGTATACATGACATTTTTTTAAAATCAATGTAAAGTCAGTGAAACTTTTATGACATCCTTAAATAATGTGGGTTTTTTTTAAATATACATGTTATAAAAAAAGCATTATAACATTTCATTGCATTATACCAACAACCATTTGAAATTGATTCTACATGTATTATTTATCTTTTACCTGGGATAGCTGATCAGCTGAAAAAGAGAAGTGACATCACAACTTTTCAAAACAATTCTGAACAATTTTCAAAACAATATTGAAAAACTGTAATAAAATATTTTATGTTGCTTTGTAATTGAGAGCCAAGACGACTGCACTTGTTTTGTATGTTACATGTATTAACATGACTGTAGTAATTTTAACAAAACAGCATTAGAAACGAACAAATGACATTTATTGGAGTAAATGACAAAAAGTAAAAAATATACATCGTCAAGTGGGTCAGCATAGAATAAAAAAAATCATTAATTCTAAATCTTTATTCGAGAAAAAGGCATTCGCCATTTATAGGAAATATGTTGCCCATGATGAAATTAATAATAGATTTGAAACGTAGATTTAATTTAACATTCATAACTATTTTTGGTGATAATTTCCCTATTAAAAAACATAAATCATTTCGGTTTTTTGTGTTATTGACCAATATAAAATTACAATTAAGAATTATGTTTATAAAAATAACATACATTTCTTAGAAGGTTATGAAACATAAAAATTGATTTACTTTTTAGTTTATATATCTACAAGTTAATTTATTGCTTAACTTTATTGGGGTTTTTTTTAGTGTATACATAACTCATTTTAAATACGTTGAATGTACATTCTGAAGCACCGTGATAGTGATATTAAGGTAATTAAAAGTATAATCATGGGTATATGATTTTTTCATTAGTATAAAATTCAATTCTTGTTTCTGTTGGTTATATTCAAAGAGTAAATACTTATCCATTAGATATATATTTGACTTTCTATTTTGTTCAAAGTTCAGTCATAATATATGTTCTTAAATTTACACAATATTTCATTAATTTCTGTTTAAAAGTTCAATAAGTTTAGTATAATCGAATCTTCCAAAAAAACACAGAAAAGACGTGACGTCAATTTCCTGTTAGTGTGTTATCATCATTCAGACTAGCTGGGTTCCCTGTGAAGGTGTCAAGCGCATTGTATCGGTTGCAGTGAGGAGAGTGACTTCTTGTGTGAACACATTTCGGAGCTTGCAAGCTGGGCGAATGACACTATATATAAGGCATTGTGTATTGGTAATGAAAGGGTTTGCAGTAATCCGTCAGGGGTGTCCTAGAACTTCAGCACCAGATTTGATAATGGTTAATTGAGGAAATCGATATAAAAAATTCTTTTGTTTTATTTTTTCATTCAAATCATGTGAGAAATAGGACTGAATAAGTTCCTTTGGGGAGTTCAATTTCAGTATTTTAATTTTATTTTGAGAAAAAAATGACTGTAAAAAAGTTACTCTACATTCTCAAGACTAAAAAAGCCATCATATTGAAAATGTACATTCGTTCAATGCAGTAAGTAATTTAGAAGGGAGTTGTCCGAATATTTTGTCGACAGCGTTTGCCATCATAAAGGTATGAGACCATTTTCTTTAGCTTTGTGACATGATATAATATCTAATAATTAATTAACAATCCCTTCATGAGACAGCAAATGTATTGTGCAATTATCCTGTATTCTTAAAAAGTAATGTAATGTTAATATATTAAGTTATGCAGATGACATTTCAGTAGTTCATTAGCTGTTATAGCTGCCTGTCTAAATTAATGATCTTCATTCAAGGATATCTTTAAAGCAAACCCATGGTAATTTTCACGTAATATTCCTACTTTCAGTTTTTTAAAGAATATCTAGCGGTACTTTGTTGTTATTTTCGCATGAATTTTCAATTTCATTCAAATCCAGCTTTTCATGAGGGTTAATTGATGCTTCGTTTGGCATAATGTGTTTGGACTTTTAGCTAAGTATAATGAACTGAAAAGGCAATAATTAGAAGACAATTAAGACTTCATTCTAACTGTTTAACATAATTCATATCTGCTTTACTAGCGTAACTGACCTGTGGGAAGTATCCATGGGGTAAATTGCCTGATTCAAAAGAAAACCCAGATGAATTATTTTAAACCGATGCTTGATAAAAAGAAAGCAAAGCTTGAAGCATCTATAAAAAAAATTTTAATGTAAGTGGAAGAAAAAAAACAAATCTTACAACATTTAAAGATGATTAAAACTGAATTTTAAACTACAGGAAAAAATAAATGGAAGGGCGACAGACATATATATTCAACGAGGAAAAGTGTGTGTACTTTGATTCATTTTAGAATAATTATTCAAATCTCTCTCTCTCTCTCTCTCTCTCTCTCTCTCTCTCTCTCTGTCTCTCTCTCTGTCTCTCTCTCCGTGCTTGTGTTGTTCGACATCTTCTCTCATACATTGTGACGTCTTTCATGTATTCACATGGGCTCCTTCTCTCACTTTGGAGGAAACGAATTGTGAACAGAACAGGACACACCTTTCCGCGGCGCTATCGTTCACGTGCACTGTATTCATAGCGTGTCAATAATCATCATGCCATCATTCCATCAATGCTCAAAACTGTTATTGATCAAAGATTTAAAAGGTGGTATAACAGATTTTTTCTTATTAATTTCTAATTACAAATTGATTCACATGAAACGGTTTTTTGTATTTTTTGGTGACACGCGTATCAAATCAGCGGTTCCTAAGCCACGCAAATTGACGGAACTTATTTGATTATACTTCCTTAATAATAATTTCTGATTTCTGAAATATATTGACTTAATATTTAATTATAAAGGATACGTGAACATTATTTAAATTGTGTCCCGTACAAATTCTGATTTACAAAAATTGTATTTGATTCTAAGGATTTCTACATATAGTGTAATTTCTCTACAACACTTCAAAATTTGCGATATTTTGGAATTTCCTAGACCATTCTGTTGAAATGAACTAAAACAAAACATTTTACTACTATAATTACTTTTTTTGCTTTAGAGATGTTTTAAACACCCTCTCCAGCTTCCTAATGTGAAGAATGTCTAGGTTTTTTCACAAGTTAATATGGCGACTTTCTTGTGACTTTTACCTGATGTACAACTGCCATACGGTGTAACTTAGAGTTCTCTTATTATAAAGTTCACATACTAACTTAAAAGCTTCCGGAATTTCTAATCTTTTAATATTAACAGTATTTTCATGATACCAGAAGTAAGTTGAATGGGTTAGATGAATTTTTGGTAGGAGTAAAATATGTTGATTTTATTTAAGTTTTGTAGCTTGAAGAGTACACATTTCAATATAGTACACTTATTGTGTGAATTTACACAGATTTTTCTTTCAAGAAATGTAAACGGAAAGCAAAAGCACATGCCAATTATCTACCTAGTCCCACATCTGAAGAAAAGGTTGGGGTAGTTTGGGTTAATTTCTTTAATAATTTTTCACAGGGTCTGATGTTGTCCCTATTCTCTTCATGGCGCCCTTATCAACCTAGGAAATTTTTATTATTTTATTATTAGACAAAGACAAAGTTATCGTTCATCATCGATCATCTGTTTTTGTTTTTTTGTTTTTTACTTTGTCGGCAGACTGAAGAATTGAGGCAAGAATTATGACACCAGTAGCTATATAAAGTCTTAGGATACTAAACATAACCTCCAAGCCTGTCGACCTGAGTTTGATAGAGTTCTCTAGACATTATCTATACTTATGCAAATTCTTCATCTTCATCATTATTATTTGTTTCAAAAACAAAAGGAAAGGTTGAAGACATAACGCAGTCGATATGGCATATCATATTCCGGAATTAGAAATTACAAAGCTAATACAATCAGGGATAGTCTTCTAAAAGGAAAAAAAACCAAATCTATGAGTTACGTCAACTTTTGATGATTGGCTCATCATTTTTTTAAATATGAACTGTTTAGAGGAAAACGTCATTAAGTTTGAATATTACCTTTTTCTGAATATTTTAGCATACATTATTACAGTAGTTGAAATGGGCAACGTTCAAATGATAGTTGTCTTTTGTTTCCAATTTTAATCATCATTAAAAACGTTAATTAATAAAGGTATAAAAAAAACTTATTACAAAATTTAAAAAAAGTAATGCAAAAGGAAATTATAAAATGGAACTTAAAAACCCCGCAAGTAAAAATGTGCTAATGATTTATGACGACAAATGAAATTAAATCATAGGGCCGGATTCTATAGGTCAACAGATGGTGCGGTTTGCATGTCAATTTAGTTGTTATTTCGGACATAAATGATTACAAACTGACAGTTAAGATACATAAATAGAAACCATTTCTGAGTTGAGTTACGAAACTTCGAAAGTTGAAGCGTAAAATAAGTATGTTTAATATTGACATCTGGATAAAAGCCATCCAAATAAATATTTTTAATAAATAAAAGATATATTTTTATCGACTTTAAATGATGATAAAAACCCTGTTTGTTTAGTCTTGAATTTACATGTATTTAAATGTATCTGTATATATGCTGACACACTGTAATTAGGGTCTTAAAAATGAAACATGCGGAAACAGGGACCACAATTTCGCGTGTTTACATGGATTGTACAAGAAACCTGTAAACTAAATAAAGTTGATTTATGGCAGTGTCATATTATCATAATCATTTATGATAGGGTTCAGTGTCGTGTTAACTTTCAGATAAATTTACACCATTAAAGGGGTCGTTAATAAAAAACACAGTTGCTGTTTATGCATTTATTAAGTTGCTTTCCGCCTTTGAGTGTCAGTTTTGAAGTAATACATTCAAAGATCAGTCGACCTGTCTGTATTTAGCATCAATTTTTCATGTTCATAAACACGCCTGCTCAGAAAAAAGACTACACACACGGATCTACGAGATCTAATGCCATAGCGAAACGAGAAAATGTAAGGGGGGGGGGGGGGAGGGGGTGACTACCTCTACATTAAATCTACATATTTACAGTTTTACTTATACACAAAAAATGTACTGTATATTATTATACACATACTTATGTTTTTTGTAAATGTGTCAATTATGCTTGTTATTTGTGATGCCTAATTTGAAAAATAAAGAATCGACTACTATTTTTACTACTGCTTAAATTAACGCCAACATACTTTGTTAGTTCTTGTGTGCTTTTTAAAGAGAAATTATGATAATGTTATCCTCGAGTAACAATCTTAAACGAACACGATTTAAATTAAGCCATTCATTCACAAAAAATCGATTATATAATTCTATTTTACTGGCATTTAAAATTAATTAATTAATTTGATATAAACATTCATTAATTTGGTCGTTAGTCGTAAGTTCTTCTGTAAAATGATGCCCAGTACATCTGTGAGTGCAGTTGGAAGTATAAAAAATCTTAATTATGCCAACATTGAATTTATTAATATTTAAAATATCAAAATCAAGGATTTTACAGTGTCGTATATATATACGTAACGTATAACTATCCTAGATATTTTGCTCGATTACAACGGTCATACATTCAATCTGTATGTATTTGGACTTATTGCCTTTAAAAGTAAGATTTATCAATTTTCTTTCTGTTTCCTTTTCCCTCTCCCTCTTTCTCTCTCTTTTTTCTTCTAAATCATAGCATTTACGAATCAGGTTTTGTTACGTACAGAAATCAACTTGCAAATTATTCAATTAAACCTGAAATGTTCGTTCAAATTGTTCGTCTCTTTCTGCTGTATTTTCCCATATTAAAATAATTAATTGTAATATATTTCTGCTCATATTAGATCAATGGTGTAATATATTTCTATTTTTATTACTAAATTAATAAATTCCATTAATACTTCATGCTCTTTATGAGTCAGTATCTACTGATTCATAAGAATTCATAATGAGTTAAAAATTTTTTAACAATGTTATCAAATTAATTATCTTTTCACAGTGAACAGAACTTAAATATTTACTCTATACATGCATGTTTTAGAATCTCTGTGTACTTCAATCTAGCAGGCACTGTTTCCACTTTTGTTTGGTGAATTTAAATTGTTAATATAATAGTGATATTTATTGATCATGATTAATCGCTAATTCAACGTTGATACAGAATTTTGAAATAAAGAGTCCTACTTTAAGGGTTGTCCTTCATCGCTGAAGAAAACAACAAACCTTGGAGTGGAGGTGATTTGCTAAATCTATTAGGCCACCAAAGATTTCAGTGTAGGCAATGAACTAGGCAATGCCAAATTGGAAGTGTATGCTCTGAAATTGAAAATTCGGTATATACATGTATTTTCCACCAATTATCATTCATTGTCAAAAAGTTGACTTTTTTCCACAAGTAAAGAGTTTGTGTGACCAACTCTTTGGGGGTTTTTCTTAAAATTGATAAATCAGAATTTTTGTTTGAACATAGACAGATACATGAACTGGCAATACTGTCAAATATAAATTAAACACAGGCGCGAAAACGAAAGGGAATTCACAGATTACGGGAAGACCCTCTGCAGCCATAGAACAAGGAAACACTGACGGTGGTATATAAATTATTGGGAGGTACCGTCGACAGCAGCCTCACCGCAGACAGGCTGTGCAAAGGGGGTCGTAAGTGTCGTAAGATTTAAGTGTGCCCAATGATTGATTACAATAGCTGCTAATTTATGAAAGAGCTATATTTGAAAGTTGTGTTATCAAGGGCTTTTGTGTGATTTACAAAGTCATTATTCTTACGTAAAATTCTTGCGGTTTTGGTAGAGAGTGCAATAATGGGTTTTTTTTTCTATTTTTGCGGTTGATTTTTCAATCATCTGATATTATTGGCGACCATATCCATAAAATCGTCAGTGTTGACACTCACACGTTTTATGACTTCGAAGGTGTCCCTATTAAAAAACGCTGACCAAAATCGTCAAATGATTAATATTTAAGACATAATTATGTGAACAAAGGAATATTATAGAACAGTGCATACGTCATTAAAAAATTTCAAACAAACTCTTGAATTTTAAATATCCCTAATTGAACGGTGGTTGTAAACAAAAAGTGACGTTTTAATCATTCTAAATTGAATCAATATTAAGTTATTCTTCCTCTCAGTGCTACAAATCGATCACGGAACCGTTTTCAATGTGCAGCTGCAGAGTGGTCAACCAGCAGTCGTAGAAATTAACATGTAAATCTGGTAAATAGTTCTGAAATACTGAGATTTATTCATTATTCATATTTGATAGTAACTGTTCTTATTCTTTTTAGAAAATAAACTTTTATGTTCTGGTGCCGTTGGGTTTAATATTTTTTTCAATCTATGTAAAGTGAATGTATTTTACATTTAACTGTCGTCCGAATCCGTGCCAACGAGAGATATTAATATAAGTTGTAGAACTTGTTCATCAATCGTTGTAAAATAAAATAAAGTTCAGTCCGAATTGTTTGATTTGGAAAAGCATAGAAAGTGTCCGGGTAATTTTTCTAGTAAACTTCAAAATTAGAATTAGAATTAGCTTTCCTTTGTTATTAATTTATAAAATAGATACATATGTTGAGATATTCCCGCGGGTGAGGGGGAAGGGGGTCAGGGACCTTCTAATACCACCTCACGTTCAGCTGGGTCCACTACTCAATCTTCTTAGATACACATTGCAAACAGTACAAAAACTAAATGACATTAAAAGTAAATTTAGCCCAGAAATATACTAACTGTAAAAACTTCACTAAGAAAGGAAGTCATTAATATTCAACAATTCGCAAAAATTTTGATGTATCGAATTATACCTTTTATAAATTTTCACATTGATACATTGTTATGCAAACTCATTTCCAATTCATCTTTTTTAAACAAATGAGGAACGGTTATTTCGAATCGAGTAGTTGTCATAATTATTGACGATAGATCTCTCAAGCCTTTAAGAAGATAAAAATATTAGGAATTTAGCGAACATATCATGCCATATTTTTAAAACTTTTACATAACATGACAAACCTTACTTTTAAGAGTATTACCGGGTATTTAACACAATACACATACGTGTGAAACGGATATACAAAGTACTTTTAGTTAAAAACACAAACTACAATTTTTAAACAGCCAAGTCATCACTATGTATTTCCCAATTAAGGAAACACCAACTGTATAGTTCCGGAAATTGAATTGTTTTCAGTTTCAAAAGAGAGGCAACTCTTAACTTCACGATGGTGTTGATGAACGGAAAAACAAATATCAGCCCTATTTCATTGAAGTATTTCATGTGTTAATCTCATGTGTTAATCTCATGTATATCCAGTTTGCAAACACTGGGTAGTAATTGACCCCAATTGAGACTGGTGCATGTAGGTTTTTCTAGGATATAGAAGTGAAAGAATTAGAACTAGGTGATTTCTTTGATTGTGATTACTGTAACCAAGAACCGTTTAAATTAATGCAGTTACAGTAAATAATTCTGAGTCAGGTAAGACCTAAAATGAAAAAAGGCATGTTCGGTTCCATTCGCCCGACCGGATCAAAAGTTATCGTCTATCCTCTCATAAGATCGACATTGTTATATGTGCTTCATATATAAATATGGAAATCAAAAGATATGGTATCCTTGAGTTTTACAAACTTATAAAAAGTTTGCCTTCAACACAATTTTTATAGACTAGAACAAATTAACTGTATTTCTGGTAAGCTACATACTATAAAAAATTGTGATGACAATTTTTTATGATAAAGAAATACAAACCTAACTTCATATTGCTATAATTCTTTGCTTTTGTATAATTTGTTTACACCTGTTCAATTTTTAGTTTTTACTTTTGCACCTTTTCCGTCATAACGGGTCAAAGTTTCAAAAAAATTTCCTTGTATTGTTATTTATTCAGAAGTTTTATGTTTATAGAGTTGAGGTAAAAGTGAAATATGTGACATTTTATAAAAATTCATTCCAAATTTAACGTAATATTCATCCTCGGTGTATCTATTAAAGGATACCTGTTTGGACAAAATTCTACATAGGTTCTGCAAAGACAGAAACGTTAACATTCACTTTTATGCATTCATTTGGTATCAAAACACGAAGACTTCACAATACACAAATATAGATTGAATCGTTGCAACTTCCAATGTTTTATTATTGAAAAACTGATATTTCTTTGATCATGAGGACGGATTTCTGGTCCGCAGTCACCCGGATTTGAACACATCGTACATCCTTTTTGTCTATCCTGGCGTCAACCACTCCTTTATGAAATCTGTAAACATTGTAGAATCTTTGGTTTCTACAGTCGATATTTCCGCCCAACTCTAACACGCCCTCTTCTAGAATATTTCCCCTACCGGCAGAGATGCCTGTTTGGACAAATATTCTAGAAATGTTATGCAAAGACAAAAACAAAACACTAAACACGTTTCTGTCTTTAACAGGTTCTGACGTCAAAAAATATCCACGTGATCCCTCGTAGCAGTCACGTGGGGGATGCTGGAAATCTATAGCCATCGTAGTGGATATATTAGCGGGAGGATTAGTGTTCACAAATACTTTATTTTCTAAATCACTTTCAAAATACGGATCCTTTAATTTCTGGAGTCTCCCATCTAGAGAAGAATGCCAACCGATGTGTTGGAATACTGTTGGCGTGATAAGTATCCTAGATTTCTGTTTACGTTTTTTGTAGTATTCGATGTAAGTATCGTCAGCTGGGGTATGTTCGTACCAGTCAACAATCATTCTAGCCAAAGGCACCAAATCACACGAATGGAACAGCTTCCCAATGAATCCCAATTCTATGAATTCTATACAGACCCAATTGCTTGCTGTCTTTTTTATTGTTTCTTTGATACTTCTATAAAACCAACTGACTGCTATAATATCGTCCTCCAACTGGAGATAGTAAGTCGATAAATTCTGACACTGAATGAGAAGGAAGCTGAAATCTAAGTTTTGCTTTGACCGCCATCTTGCTTTCTTTTCACTGTTTCTTCCAGGTTGACTCGACAACACGGGATAAAACCGGGAAATGGTGGGAGGATGCAGAAATCGAATCAGACACGACTGGACAAGACTGGGATACTTCTGTCGTATATCAGTCTCGGTGGATCGCCGACAGGTCTCATTCTGGTCGGCTAGGTATACGACTATGACGACTTCCTGTCTCTGTCCGCGACTGAGACCGCTGACGAGCGAGTCTAGCGTGGTTAGGACATACTGCTGTTGCTTCCGACAGACCGTGGGTACACCAATGGTCAGGAACCCTTCCAATCAAAAACGTGCAGCAGTTAGTGCATGATTTTCGGTTAGATCAACCATTGATTATCATACAGCATTCAGCATTGCACACAGACGTCAGAAAATCTAGTGTTTGTACCTCATAGGCTATTTCAAAATATCTGACAAAGGTACACTGTACTACCTTTGATTTTGACACGTAAAATATAAAATGCATCTCACAAATCTTGATCAAATCAAATTTAATATAGTAGATGCTGCGTTTTGTACGTCTCACCAAAAGTCGATTTTATTCATACACCATATTTATGGTGTTTAATCTATCAAAAAGAATATCTTTTAAGTTTCGTAAATTCTTAATATGTCATTTTTTTTTTTTAAATCAACGCAGATAATTATGAGCTATCAAAGTTTCATTCTAACATAAAATACTAGTTAACAGAATGATCTAATTTTATTGATTGAAGATTTTACCACTTGGGAGTCCATTCCCTACCGAAAAATGAAGCTATCGATCAATAACGATCAATACTCGTTATAGCTTGTCAATTAAAGGTCTTTGTGATGTATACACACTTGTCTGGAGATTTTGACATCCTGGTGTTATAGATTTCCTGGTTTGTGATTCTGCAATCTTCAAGAAACGGTCCTTGCTCTAGAATCAAGTTTATATGAATAAATTAACAAAATACTAACTTTCAATCATTCTTCTAAAAAATCTTTTTAGAAAGGTTTTTTTCTTGAAACAAGAGGAACTGTTTGTGAAACCGAAAACTATTCTATTACCACGGATGGATACTGTATACTTTTTAACAAGTTATAACAATAAACAATCATTATGACCTTTTTACCTGCAAATCATCTGAAGTCATTCATCGGTAAAGTACATCCTGTGTAGGCAGTTTATAGATGATGAAGAAATACTGTTCATTTAAGATACTCTATTTACTGTCCTTTAATTAATCTATATTTTTATTTTATTAATCTTTGGAGACGTTAAACTTTCATAACATGCGAGAGTTGATCAAAAAGTAATGTCACAGAGGAGATAAAATCGTGAAAAATCCGCGTACAGAGAAAACATTGATTGCGTACTTTGATATATTTACCTATGTCAAGTCAGATCGAAACAAATTAAGTGCATTTTTATAATTATTTTTGAAGATAATATATTCTATAGAGCGTGAGGTAAGGATAGTCGCCGCAAGCTGGCGACGTCATTTCTGGATTCTTGGCTTTGGCCATGATGCTCTATTACTTAAGTAACTTATTTGTTACTCTTTTTGTGTTTGATAGAGTAGTAAATTGGATTATTTGATGTGCAATCAGTTTTATCGATGGCTTTTCAAAAAGTCATGAACGTAGCCTAATGATATTGCTCATGACATTAGAACCTAGCTTTGATTTTCCTTCAGAGAGTATGTCTTCTGACTATCTAATAAGTTGTTAGCATGGCATAGGCTTTTATAGAACATTATAACTACTTTACTGGTACTCTGTTCACTCACTTTCATTTTTAAGTTGATATCTCTATCTATTGAAGCAAAAAATGCATCGTTTCAATATTCGCATATCTGTCTTTTTATTCCTAAATCTAGACCGCGTGGTGAACCAAAATGGACGGTAACATTTCCCTATTTTTTAAAACAGTAAGAAAAAGTATAGCTATATCTGTTTTAAAATATTGTGTTGTTTGGGGCTTTTTCAAATTTTGAAACATGTTATGTACCCTGAAATGGAAACCTTAAAAAAGACGTAAATTTATGACGCGGCAATGTCACGTATATACATGTATCATGTTATTAACATTTATATCTTTTTAATTATTTAACAAAATTTAATCAAATTTTTAATTCAAATTAGAATGTTGATTACGAAAATTTTGATATATCATTTTATATAATAAAGCGTCCACGAGAAACGCGGTGCATTGTGTGAAATTACTTTTGGATCGACCCTTGAACATGGTGCTTAAGTACATGTACATTTCCACTACAAATTTGTATAACCTGCATTGGTTGAAAACACGTCTTTTATTTGTTTGACTTTGTATACAGAGGGATCCTTCAATTTTGACAGATGCATTATTAGAAAATAGTATGCCCATCCAGCTGCTTAAATAAATTGCAATATCTAAGATAACGTTGTATAAATTAAGACACAGTCAAATTGCAAGTGTTCTCCTTGCTTTTCACAATTTCTAATCTTCCAAATTACTTGGTAGTTTTGTATTTGTGGCTCTGGAACAGTTTATACAGGGAGGACGAATAGTCAAACTTGATAAAAGGATGTCTCAGCTTACCCATTGGACAAAGTCTTCCCCCGTCTTGTGGGTCATTGTTTTATTTTCTCCTCCCTGTGTGTCACCTGGCCTGACGTTACTAGAATCTATTTAAAGAATAAGGAATCATTCTTTGAGTATTATGAGGTGATAAATTTGGTCGGGGCGTGATCAAATCAAATAAAGCCCGAAGGGTTTTATGATAGATTTGATCACGCCCCGACCGATATTATCACCTCATAATATTCAAAGAATGATTCCTTATTATTTATATTTATATATTTTTCAGTAATTGTACGATTAAATATTTGAATATAAATCAGCAAACCCCGCTTGCACCCAAATTATACGTCATTTGAATTTATTGGACTGTATAGTACAAAATCGATACGTAGTGTTATCACAGGCAAAGACACTGAAAATGTAAATATATGGTTATATAAGCGATAACGTAAGGATAAAACCTACCAATTCAATGGTACATCGCATCAAATGCGATACTCAGAAGAAATGATTAACGTCATTTCCTAGAAACATACTACATGTACTAGCGCATAAAATGATACAATCATTTAATTTAAAAACAAGTATCTTCAATTTGTTATCATTTCTTTAATACGGAGAAAATCATCACAGCGGTAGATATATTTCATTAATCCCTGATGCTCAGTAAAAAAATTATTTTTTTATCATATAATAAGCTCATAGCGTTAGTCAGTGCTGGAAATGTGTTCATGCACGTTCAAAGGGACCATGGGGGCGGTTTGCAATATGGTGGCATAACGCTGTTATAATTGCTATAATTGCTCAAACGCACCAAACAAAATGAATTCAACAACAGTGCTATCTTGTTTCTGATTAAAGCTATCATGATATACATGTATACTAGTACTTACAGTGGAGATAATGAAAAACGACCCCAAGCTGTAGAATAGACATCATTCCCACCACCACGAAACAGGTGCCCGGGCCACACCCCTCCATGATTTCCGCCGGGGGACAGTTACAGGAGGTTTAAGTGCTCCTCAAAGTCGGATTATAGCGCCAAACATTACAGGAACCGCGGCTATTTAATTCTTAACATTCATAGAGTTTGCAAACATTAGTAAACATTGTGTACCGATATTTAATTCAATTCATGAAAGTTAAAGAAAATCGAAGAAATTAAAAGGGCTTAATGATTATTGACCATCGACCACAATACAAGTTAGCATGGAAGTAAAGTAGCAGTGGAGCTAATGTTTTATGTTTTCCAACAAAACTCGCGATCAATTTGCATACTGCCATTATATATGTAACTTTGAGATGCAACGTGTAACATTGAGATGCATACGTCACTACGACATATAGCAATGGCATGTAAAGAACCTGGGGGGAAAAGCCGAGGCATATGCCTACAAGTGGCCACAACCCTATCACTAGTATGTTTCAAATGACAATCTCGCATTTAGTATAATATATGTATTAACTTCAAATATTTTTATTCCTGTGCATATCTCCAGAGAATTTATTATGTGCTTGTACATATTAGAATAAAGAATTCCACTCTTTTGTCTCAAAGTCCATAATTTGTTCCCCCTTAACAAAGTAACATGTTTATTTAAAAAAATAATACTAAAGATAACTTTCTTAGCAATGAACTAAAAAACTATGAAATGATTAAGTGCATGTGTATAATTCATAATAATGCAATTTTTACTTTCTTGACGTCAAATGAGCTTTTCGAATTTAAACAAAGTAAACAATGATATGAAAAAATATTTACAACACAATTCATTGGAATCGAACACCTTCTTCAACATACTTATGTTCCAAGAACTCCTAGCTAACCGCTACACCACGCCATCACATGTTTTAATCCATTAAAATAACAAACTCAATTTAGTATTGCACAAACATAATTCGGTCTTGGCCATTTGATGATCATCTTGAAAATTGAAGGAAGAAAACTTGCTTTTTACCACAGAGTGGGTCTTCGTACCATTTTTTTTTTGAAAATTGAAAAGATAGATATTTACATGTTTTATCAGTATACGTTCTTAAAAAAAATGGTATGATGACCCACTCTATAAAAAACTATAGTCTGAACGTCCGATTTCATTAGCATTTTGTTGCTCAGTTAGCATATACATATTTTGATGTCTTAATATCAATTAAATTTGAAGTCAGTTTTAAAAGGATTTGGCAATACTGTATGCAAATGATTACATATGCTTAATACTAGTAGATGTAACAAAAGCGATATTTGTTAAGAAAAAAATTTTGGGTTCTTCAAATGGACTTAAGTGGGTTTATGCCTCGGCTTATTCCCCCACGTTCTTTTAGATGTAACTGTAATAAGTATCAGTGTCATTAAACAGTGGCATAGAACATTAAGATGTACATGTAACTGTAACAACTGAGAAACTGTTTCTTGCGAATGTGAATCTTGCAGAGATCATGAAGTTAAGCAAACAAAGAGAGATCACTCTAATAACTAAAGGTGGTCAACCGCGCTTTTCCCTTCTCATCAAGAATGATTACGATGGCTATCTATTCTAAATACGAAAAAACTTCGAAATGAGAGTTTACGCTTTAATTATAATCTGCGACATGGTTTACAGAAAAAAAGCGTAAAGCGTTTCAAACAAGTTTATATTTGTATATAAAAAAGCTAAGAAAGAACAAATTAAAACAAATAAAGTATACATTTTGCAGCATATTCGCTAATATAACTATTTCATTTTGTGTTACATTCTCCTTATAATTTAAGCATGGCAAAAACTACAACTAACATTTAACTTACACATGATAATAATTCATACACTAATAAAAGGTGTACCGGATAAATAAAGTAATATTCGTTTTCATTTCATCATGGCAGCATAAAAATCCTTAAGATTTAGTTAACTCATACTGGTAATCAGCAAAAAGCATTAACTTCAACAAATCTTTAATATAACTAAATCTTCGTAAGCTAATGACATAATCATGCTATAATAATCATGCGCGGATCCAGAAAATTTTTCCAGGGGGGGGTCCGAATTGAAAGTAGGTAGGGGCTACACTATTCATTAGAAATGTTGACAAGCAAGAAAATTAAAAAACCAAAAAAAACCCCTAATTTCCCAAAATCATGA
>WFKH01006014.1:4544385-4567526 GCA_016163765.1 Magallana hongkongensis | reverse complement strand
AAACTCCAGTTTTAGACCGAAAATGAATGTGGTAAACGTTAGGATCTTTTATTTATGCTTAAAATGAATAAGAAGATGGAAAAATCAGCTTGAAAAAGAACTTTTACCTGTATATTGAACTAATGTAAACAAAAACAGTGCACGAGCCTTGTTTACATGACAAAGAATTGTGAGCCCTGTATCTTGCTTATAACTTCACTACTGACTCTCCAATTTCATTTGGTTATTGGAAATGCATTCCTAAAGCATTGTAAATAATAAAAACAGGAAAATAGAATTTGACCAAAATCGTGACCATGCCCCTTTAAAAGGTTTGGCGATCAAGTCATTGAGACTGTTTCAACTATGTCTTCTCAATGCTATTACAACGAATTTGTTCTGTATATATCTTTCAAATAAAAAGAATTTAGGATCCCTCATGATTTGTGATTGTAAATCATTTTAGTGCAACGAATAATGACTTCTTTGAAGGGGTTACAAAAGATAAAAGGCCAAGCGAGTTGGATAAAATTATAAACATATCACGAGAAAAAATTTATATCGTTGTAACCCCTGTTGTATTGTTAAACGTGTTTGATAACCAGTTAGATCCAAAAGCTCCAACCTCAAAACAAAAAAAATGCGTAAAGTTGTCGCGTTCTAAAATAAAAAAAATTCAACACGTGGATATTATCAACGACAATGTTTTTAATGTAGTTAAACTTTATATTGACATTTATTTTTGTTATTCTTACAAGTAAAACAGAGACACTGTTGGATATAGGTGTGGACTTCCTCTACTTCATGAGCGCCGGGATATCCCTGGTCCGGTCCAACGTGAGCCGTGACGTCATAGATGACCTCAACTCCAATCTGTGTCGTCTGCTGTGTCCAAGCAGTGGAGAACAGGAGACAGAGATGGACAAATTTATCTCTGAATTCATTAACATAATTCAGAGTCACAAACTTAAACACAAATTTTTGTCTAACTTTACCGAACTGTACACAAACGGAATGAACTTTTTCCGGAAAGAGAAGTTCAGATGGCTTCCATATTCGTGTCCTGTTACCGCGGAACAGACCGGACTGTTTATTTCACGGTTTGTTCGGACCGTGGCGTCCTTACCTGTCTCACAGCTAGCAGCACTAAGAAAGACCGGCTTCTGCCTTAGTCCTGGGCGACAGAGCCTCAGAGAATTACCGGAGAAAAAATTCACCGTCTGCACGGGCGAAGGTTTCATGTTTAACGTTCAGGGAAATAATGTTAACCCCTCGGAGCAGCAAAAAAGACTGCTTAATTTCAGGGACATTGTGACGGAAATTTGCCATTTTCCGGTAAAGCTTGTGACAGTTAGCAGGTCTGTGCGAGACGGGTCCACGGATAGAATACTAGAGACCAAGCACGAAAAACTGATTATCGATGTTCTTCAGAGGAGGTTGTCGAATACGAATGTATTATACGACACAACCATGCTGGGAGGAAAAAGGGGGTTTAGGGTCACTAGCATATCATAATAACGAATTGAATACAAATACCGAAGTGCCATGATAATGTATTTAAACTTCATTTTATATTAACTGCAACAACAGTTAAATACAAGTACTTGCATGTCAAAATGCTCTCTCTATGTTATGTCAAACAACGTTTATCGTAAGGTTTGCCAACTCTTGATTTTAGAGTTATCTTTCCTCTCTATTACCACAAACCTCTTGATTTTTTTATTTTTTTTTTTTTTGTTTTATTATTATTATTTTTTTTTTTGCTAAAAAAAAATTTTAAAAAACCACCCTCACCCCTAAAACAAAATACGATGCTAATTTGGTTATATAGCCTCAGTCCTCGAACAGTTTTTACATCTGTCGTTGATGCAAATTGATGACTGAATTGCTAACAGTCATTGGTGCATGATTGTGCGTTGTTTTCTTGTCAACATTAATTTTTCATAATGCTGCATAAGCTATTTCACACGATTTTTAATTAGAAAGAATTGTCACAGACCGTCATGTTCGTCGTACACAAAATAAGGAATGGCAATTAAAACAACGGACGCGGAAAACAGAGTAATAAGTAGGAAGATCAAGAATGCCACGCGGTCGGCCACGTGGGCCACTTCCTTCCACTCCTCGATTGTCTCCAGCTCCACTTCCGTTTTGTTCGTTTGAGCCACCATGTAGCCAAGCTGACACATTAATTCGTCTATGTTAGAGTAGCTTTCTCGCCTTTCCTGTAGGGGTAATTCAGGCACGTTTACTACAATCCTTTTTGGTCTGTTCTCTGAATATTTTAAATTTCTCTCAGATTGAAGATTTCCGTGATTATTGATAAAAATCGAGGAGGTTTCTCCGAGTTCCTGATTCGGAAATGATTCCGACAACATGAAGTCTTCTCCATCTTTTGAACGTTTTCTTTTTCGACTACATTTGCATTTGACCAGCGATGACAAAAATCCCAGAAAAACTATTCGAATCCACCGAGGTACTCTGTGAGGCCTGGGACCAGGATGGTGAAGTTTTAAAATAAACACGGTAACGATAACACAGAGTGATGACGTAGACATTGATATCGTCAGGTAAATGCCTGTAGAACAAAACAAAACATTTATTTAACTTTCAAAGATAATATAAATCGTCTAGGAAATTTACTTTCTGATTTTTTTTTATTGATTGGATTGAATATGAATATGACAGTCTCATTAGGTCGTTGATTGTCAATCTACATATAGGATATCATTGGATACAAACCTATTAATGGAACAAATTCGGACGTTTGGGGCATGCTCTCGGCGACCACCAGCATGAATACAGAATAGGACAGAAGGACAGTGATGTTGAGCGTTATCTTCTCTCCGGCGTCCGAGGGAAGCCAGAATGTGAGGCAGCTAAGGATGTTCAACCAGAAACAGGGGAAGATGATGTTAAGAACGTAGTACAGAATCCTACGCTGCATCACTATGACAACTGTAACATCCGGGTAAATCTCGCTGCTGATTGGATACTGGATCTCGTGACGTGTGATGGAGTGACCAGTCAGGAGCCACTCTCCGTTTGACGTATACCCGACGACGTCTACCGTCCCGTTGGTGGCTGTGATGTCTACCTGGGCTTTGTCGTATGTCCACGATCCAAACTTGAGCGGGCAACTCTGTTTGTCAAAAGGGAAGTAGGTGATGTCCACTTTACAGGAGCTCCGGAGCTTGGCGGGCGGAGACCAAAATATGGTCCCGTCGTTATATACCATGGCGTTAATGGGCATAAAACCGGCTGTGTAATCATCCGCACTGCAACAGATAAAGCGTTATGTATTAAGTGCAATCATTTGAATAAGGGAAAGATTAAATAACTGTTTGTATTTTAATTATGAAAATGTACAAAATGGAAAACACTCGATAACGGAACATGAATGAAATGAGAGAAGTATAGTTATAAAATACAATAACTGAAAAGGGTCGTTACACAGGAATAACTCAAAAATCAATATAAAGTCATCTAGACATAGAATGTGTTTATGAACGAAATTAAAGATAATTATTTTTATATTTTATTCTCACATATAAAAGCCATCATCAAGAGGATGAACTTGATTATTTTGTCTCTGAAGACATATATTAATTTCAGTTAAGAAACAATAATGATTTTTATTACACACTGAATATAATATGTGATTGGAATCAACGGATGCACAACACCAGTAATTTACTATCGTCTTTTTATAAGAGAATGGGACCACGCATCAGTAGACTTGTCAGGTTCAGTATTTGCATAGAAAAATTACTCACAACGCTCATTATTTGTCTTATAATGCTTCATCCGGGAATATTTTACCATTCTGCTCGTGTCCAGACGAAGTGCCGAGGAAAAATTCAAATTTCGACCTCTGTTCGCCGCCTGGGACCATTCCACGTTACGTGTATGATGTATATTGATGGCTATATGTATGATATGCAGGTCGACAGGCTACAAGAGTCGTTAATTCAAAGTCTGCATATATTCAACGACTTGACCAGTGATGGAGTATGGAAATCTGGACTCGTTATGTAACGAAACGCATGTCACCTCTATAAGTACAAGACACGGGGCATATTACACCTCTAAGGATTGTGTGCGTATTTGTTGTTTATGGTATGATTTATTGTTCAACCATTTGTGCACTGTAATTCACAGAAGGCAAATTGATAATCTTTTTCAAAAGAAACAAAACCTAGAAAGATTTACTTTCAGAGAAATCACGATGACGACAACGTGGCCCGTCCGACTCATCTGGTCTCTTTTTTAAGAGTAGACAACTTACTTGTTGTAGAGGACGATGTCTGGCAGCCACAGTATGTGAGCAGGGACCCTCAGGTTGTACAGTCCGCCATAGTCACTGGTGTTCCACGAAATTCTGTCGTCAATCCACTTCTACAGTTTAAATATACAAAGTCAATACATTGTGTAGGATCCCTCCGAAATTGTCCGACGGATCTCTGAATTTAAAAGAGGGGATAGAAAACACATAACAAGTTATGAGAACATTTTAATATAACTTATGTACTGTTTTCAATCCCAAATCTATCTTATGTTCATGTCATGCATAACAATTCATTTTTTCTTCATTGTATGTAACTTCAGATATGAATTAATTAATGGATGAAATCCACTGCATGTTGGTGCAACATGTGATTATTGTACTAAGTCTTACTCTGCAATGATTAAGAGAGGGTCATTAAAAATTATTACTGCTGTTAAGTATATTTATTATTTCTAAATGAACTGGCAGTGATGTGTGCCAAAACAAAAATTACGGTACTTTTTAGTGTACTTAGACCCATTCATATGATAAAAAAAATACAACACATCGAAAAGTAAATCAATATTGTATCTAATTTTACATGCTTTTGATGCATGCTACCTTTTTCCACAAAAAAATGAAGACAAGTTAAAGATAATATTTGCAGATTTAGAATGTTGACAAGAGATTGCAGCTGTGAACAGCGATAATATTGTCAATGAATCTTCAGAAGGAGAGTATACTGCGATAAAATGTCACTGAGGCAGGTTACTCAAAGATCTATTCCAGGGATTATTAGATAAAGAATCCATATGCAACGCGTTAACCTTGAAAGATGAAGGATATTAAATTGCACACACTTTCATTTTTTACTTTTCTTTTTTTTTTTTTTTTTTTTTTTTTTTTTTTTTTTTTTTTTTTTTTTGGTTTGCTACGCTTCTGCTTTTACCTTCATATAAAAAAACTTCAAAGAAGAATTTTTCTGCTCTTTAAACACTATTCTTTTCAGCTAAGTCGCAGTGTAAATTATGTTTTTGCCTCCTATGTTAGTTCTTGATTTTACTTACGTGAACAAGCCATGCATTCGTGACCAGAACCTGGTTTTTCTCGTCCTGCAAAGGATTGGTTAGATACTGATTAATTAAAAAGATCAACGATGAACAGATTACTTAAAGGATCAAGGGCTCTCTCTAGAGATCCCTAAATGGTCTCACGGTAGTAACGTCATTACTTGTGGAAGTCGTTAATCTCGTGAGATTCAATAAAAGCATACAATTGTAGCGTTATTGCAGATTGTCTGAAACATTATCCTACAATTTATTAGCCCATATTAATCTGATCTGGTTAGCTGAGAGGATTTTTAGGCTGGGCAATATACTCACCATGTCAACAATTTGTATCAAAGTAAATCCGAAATCGACCACAACGTTTTTGGAGGCGTTAAATACTGGCCGTACACTTTTGTCGTAAATTTCCGCATCAAACAGTCCCAGGTTGTTTAATAGTTTTTGTTCATCGGGCAATAACTGTTGACTGACACTGTTTGGGGTCAAATACAGAAGGAGCGTAAATAACAATGGCGAAAAAGCCGACATTTCGGTCATTTCCGACGCTCGTTTTCTTCTTACAATACAGATGATGGGTTTACAATTAGCAGACGGGAATACTGACATCTTTCACAGTTATTGATTCGTGTGACCCTTAGCCTCTTGAGCATAAGACATGGTAATAGACCTTTGGCAATACATCACTCTAAAGGGAAATAGAAGCAAAGATGAAATACAGGTTTTTATAAGTGCGCTGTCACAAATCTCGGAACCTTTCGACATTATCCATTCCTACGAGCATATAATCTTTGTTAGCGTGTACTGTATGGCTATTTGGACTTGTATCCGATGTTGGGAGGCACGACCAATCTAGACATAACTTTCCTTTAATCAAAAGGATGGCTTTAGAATACAGTCACGTTTGACGGGATAATGAGGGATGTTGGTGGCTTCCGATACAGAAGCCTTGGAAAATATCGAACGATGCCTTCTGACATTGCTGAAAATACAAAAGATTTAATCATGGAGAAAACTGGTTTTATAGAAAAGTGAGATCTGCGCCATGCAATGTCGAGAGAACGTTGCATGTAATAAAATATTGGTGTTTGTATGACTTTACTTCCGTATGGCTGCATTACGCAGAAATACACATACTATATGATACGCCAGAATATTATGTTCATAGTCCATAAAAATTGACAAATATGGATGCTTCTTCCATTCTAGAAGCGGGTATATCCACTTCTCCCAAATGGTATAATGTTTTGATGGGTACGAATACTTTTCTGTATGGTTTTGACAAAAACAAGTTTGCAAGCTCGCTTTTTTTCCCCCAAATAGATGCAAAGGGCATTAACCATTGAATCTTCTTGAGGTAGCTTATCTAGAGCCCATTGATTTCTCTTTTTGCTGGTGATAAAAATACAACATCTCACATTTGAAATGTCATATAGCAAATAGAAAAAATTATACCGTATTATTCTTTAATAAAAATGCTTAAAACCATTTTAACAAGACCTTGGACTTTCGGTAGGACGTAACTATCTATTTCTTGCATCAAAACAAGTTAAAAATGACGATGGTTTCGTGTGAAATATGCATAGATTCCGTAGTCTTAGCTCAAAGCCGGACAAATCTTGTTGATTTTAAAAAGCCATGGCTGAGTGGCCAACAATGAAATAGAGAGACCTACGTCACATTGCTGTTTGACACAACTACCCAAAGTCCAAGCTCTTGTTAAAATGGTTCTAAGATGTTTGATAACTTCATTAGCAATTTCCCCCATGATAACTTTTAAGATAATTTAATAGGTTATCCTCGTAGCTCTAAAACATTAATTTTTTGTATATCTATATAATTATATTAATCAGTTAAATCTATCTTTGACTTACACTACTATTACATTGTGGTTTTTATGGGCAGTTGGGCGTATTTTATGTTTAATTTGTTTTAAATTTGTACGTCTTTTTCTCTTTTTAAGGGTTTTTTTTGTTTCTTGTTGTTGCTTCTTTAATTGCTTCCACTATTATTTATTTATATCCGTGTTTGTTAAAACAAATTGACATCCTTATCTCGGTAAATTGGTCTGAGTAAAATGCTCTTCCTGTACCCATCTTTTTTATAAGGTTATCCCGACAAAGCCGTAAGTTTGCACCTATTTTATGGGGGTAAAAGTGTTTAACATCAAAGTAGAACAAGTCTTTGTGTAGCTTATTTTCGGCAAGTTCTTGAACTCTGGCCCCGGCGTCACAAGTTAATAAGGTAATTGTGGTATTTCAGTTTTGTGTAGATCTTAAACAGCTGCGGGGTATCAACCTGGATTAAGGAGCCATTAAAGCGGAACAAAGAGGTTCTGTTCAATATCATTTGTTCCCAAACTTTTGCATGTTTGTTTCTTCAGGGATTTCCTCATTAACGTTAATGATGAAGCATGTACATATTTTACGAATAATTAAGACAGAATGACTTCATGTGCAATAAACAAATTCTTCTCACATTAACAACTCGTATGCACGTCTGAAATACCGCCAGATCGGCGTAAAGCACATTGAAGAATACAACCGCCATTATTCAGTCTGTAGATGTATTCGTTATGTAACCTAGAATTTGGTCACAGAAATGAGGTACTGGGATTTACAACTCTGGGATGATGGAAGACTGCCCCCGCCCTTTACTGTATAAAATAGAAGAAAAAAAAAACCGGGGACATATTATCACCAGTAAATCTGCGTCATGTTGCTACATCATTGTAAGTCTCCCAACTCTATGACCAAAATAATAATAATGAAAACGTCACTTTCTTCAACACCAAAACATTTACGAGTTCAATTAATCTATCAATTACTATGTATCATGCTACGTACTAAGTATAAGAATTTATTTTATCGACAAAATTTAATGTCCAAATTGAAATTGTATTATTAAACGTTATAAAAACGGATTATTCCTTAAGCTCCTTTTTTGCAAGAACCTCAGTGCTTTTTATGTCAAACGATGAGCAATATCACGGTTACACTGGACTTTATTGAAAACTGTTCAAAAAAGTTTAACAATCAATATAGTTCCTTTAGACGTTATTTCTTATTATATGAAATTTTGTTTCAAATTTGATATAATTATATATGTTCCAATGAACAAGGCAAATAAAATTTACATCGACATGTTTTACACATTGAGTTTACATAAACGACTGATTTATTAGCACCAGGCTCATCGTCTCAAGCCACGGTCCGGAGTCCGCATAGCCCCAGATGGGAGAGGATCGTACATATATTGGTCATGGTTTACGACGATGCAGCCTTTGATTAGTTAATGTTTTCATGTTGGGGATCATGGGGATCTTTATGTATCCATGGCAAAGCTTAATGATTATATCGATTTTTAAAACACTAATAAATCTATGATTTTTTCATCGTTTATATCATACCAATGAGGCATACACAGGGAAAAACACTTTTGGAAATACGGCGTGCTGGGTCATATCAACTTCTATATATTCAGTTTAAAATGAATGGCAGTTTCATTTTTCTTTCAGACTGCTGAATTCAAGTCGGAGCAAAAGGTTGATATAAAGATTTTATAAAATGTACACATGTTTGCGACACCTTAATGGGAATAAAATTGAGACTTCATAAAAATGGCTCATGGCGATAGGTTATGTAGGAGGTGGAAAATATGAATCTAAAGTATGTGCAAATTTAAAATTAAACAAAAGATGCCTTATCCAATCAACTGTTTTAGGAATAAATTCATTGTTTAATATATCAGTTAGATATAAACTTTTAAACAATAGTTATCTACAAGAACCTTAAAGTAATTCAAGTTATTTAAACGTAAGCATAACACACATAAGAACATGTAGAATGCACTTATCCACTAAATTGGTAATGTTATATTGTTTTCTAGATAAAACAGACAAATAACGGAAGATTATAGTTTATGGTACATTTGCAGAATGATATGAAAATAGATCATAATTATATACAGTCATGTAATTAATGCATATATTTGTAATTTACACTACTTAGAGAAACTAGTTCGTGTACTGATAATCTGAAATCTGAATTTTATCATTTTTACGTATCTTCTTCTTTTCTTTTCTCTTTTATTATATTTTGGAGGGGTGAAATAATTAGCATACTTTAGCACACAAGTGCCCTTAGGAAATAGGTCAATGTTTGCATATCGAAAAAACATTGCAAGTTACTTCTAAAATTTTATGATATACACTGGTATATAGAGTTTTGTTTTCTTTTGTTTTGGGTGGGGGGTTTTTTTTTGGGGGGGGGGGGAAATAAAAATAATAAAGTTACACAAAAACAAGATAATCTGCTTTGAAAAAAAACCCTGTAAGATAACGATTATAATTTGAAACTCTGTTACAGTTGCATTGAGATAAGTATAATGTTATTAGCTCAATATGATAATTTTCATCGCACATATTACTTATTCTGAAAAGTTCTATAAAACTAGATAGAAAATTAATTACCTCATTTATGTAGAAGAAAGTTTTAAATAAAATCGTTTACGAACATCCGTACATTATGGTGGCATAGATCTGCCACCACTTGTCAGATGATTATGTCGACTTGTCAGATGATTATGTCGACTTGTCAGATATTTATGTTGACTTGTCAGATGATTATGTCGACTTGTCAGATATTTATGTTGACTTGTCAGATGATTATGTCGACTTGTCAGATATTTATGTTGACTTGTCAGATGATTATGTCGACTTGTCAGATATTTATGTTGACTTGTCAGATGATTATGTCGACTTGTCAGATATTTATGTTGACTTGTCAGATATTTATGTTGACTTGTCAGAAAATAATTATACTGACTAAAAACCCGATATTTTGTTGTCAAAGCGTGTAAGTGCCACCAACTGCCATTTACTTGTCATCACAGTATCTCACAAGTCGACATAAAGATCTGACAAGTTAACATAATTATCTGACAAGTCGACATAACAGAATGGCCACCAGTTTGAAGAAAATATCATTCATATTATAAGTCGACTTGTCTGATAATGGTGTTGACGTCAGATGTTATGTCGTCTTGTCAAATAATTATGTCGACTTGTCAGATAATTATGTTAACTTGTCAAATAATGATGTCGACTTGTCAGATGAATATGTCGACTTGTCTGATCCTTATATCAACTTGTCAGGAAATATTATGTCTACTGGATGGCACAAATTGGGCGTGGAAACGTATTAGTGTTTTGTTTAGTTTGAATTTTTAAACACGTGAATAAGTGACAAGTCGACATAAAGATCAGACAAGTCAACATAATTATCTGACAAGTCGACATCAAGATCTGACAAGTCGACATAATTATCTGACAAGTGGTGACAGAACTATGCCACCATAGTACATAGATAAATGGCTAATTAAACAAGAATTTTATTTATAGATAGAATCGCTGTTCAGCATTTCTATACATAACATACATAAAGAACCTGTCGATAATTTAATTACCCCGGGCTCGATGTTCTGATATGAAAACATTAGTGATTTGACAGCAATCCCGCTGTTTCCCATTATCTTCATCGTTACTTGTAATTGGCTCAATAAAATCGCCTTTTCTGGGTTGTCACTATATTTTGAATAATCTTTTAATGAAATCGACAGTGAATTTGATCATTAAGCGTGTAATAATTCATAATAAAATCCTATACATTCAGCCTTTTACTGGATTTATTTTCATTGTACCCAGAAGCAAAATATGCTACATCAAAAAATGTTTTATATTCGATCTTCATTAATGGTTGCAATATTGCGATTTTTTTTAATCAAAGAAGCTACATGCATGGTTCATTTGTCAACACTGGTTCGCGTAACTATGTTATATGAGTGTTAATCTAAATGGATCCAAGAAGTTAAGCTGGCCGAGATTTTATTAGATATACATGAGAATGCGTGTACATCATTTGTATAACTTCTAAATCGACGATGTGCTGATATATGATGAATGGCTACTGGCTTAGATGCAGTTGCATAGATTTCGATGAATTAATTAGCCTTAGTCCGTTCGTGTATCTCCTCAATGTTTCAAAGACGAACAGACACACAGATGGTTTACTAAAATCTGGATATATGATGGTTATCATAAAATTTCATGATATTTTTTTTAAATATCTTAACAACAAAAAAACCCCGCAGTTATTTTGGAATGAAACCGTGGCAATTAACATGATATTTTTTTTTACTAAAATTTCTGTAAATATATCCGCCCAGTAAAATCAAAAACTATAAAATGTCAATTGTATCAGCAGTCTTCTCAAGAACCTATCAATGGTTTCCAGTGTATGTGAATGGGGCCCGTGTTATAGATAATGATACATGAAATGGAATGGTTTCTTGTTTAGATCTATAGAACTGACATGTTGATGGCAGCTGAAAATCCAAAGCAAACCTTAAAATAATATTTTCATTGCCGGCGCGTCTGTTTGTCAGTACTGACAATGGGGGTCACTTCTGCTGGAAATCACACAGGTGCTTCGAATTATAATGAACGGAAGAAAGGTAGAAATTATATTGCATCAAATTTCATCCCCGTTAATTTTTACTTCTTTGAAGTTTGATGTTTCAGGCATCAAAGCTTGGTGTACCTTATAGTATATGATATATTAGGATTGCAGTCTTGCTAATTTCTCTCGTAGCCGACTTATGAATTCGAAACTCGTCTTAAATAGATCTTAAATAAGTCTTACCGCAATTAGTGTTCCAACCCAAATACACTTTAACCATACAAAAGTGCAATTGATATTGCAATATCATTTAATATCGTACTTCCAAAGTAACAAAAGGTGCCTGAGTTCATATTTTGGTGGATAATGAAGAACATGTTCGTAGATTGAATACTTTAAATTGTGAGCTTTGCTAGTCTTTATTCCAACCTTTCGTTACCTATAACCTCTAAATATACTATTCTATGGTATTCCGCCGTTCACCACTGCACAAAGGCTTAGAGCCAACAGACCACGGACGTAAGCGATAACGTACTGCCAAGAAATGAATTAAAGTGTCATAATCATGTAGAACGCAGCAAAAAATCAACATTTATCTGTGAAATTTAAAATCAGGTGGCGAATTGGTCGAGTAATTGGTAATTTTGACAATCCAAATTTCGCAAACTCGCTCGTACGACTGCGGTGTAAATTGGCAATATCCAACTTGCCTATCACAAAATGGCAAGCTGTTCTATCCTTTTTACATGGTTTTAGTATGTACGTAGTAATATCAAAATACAAAATGATTGCTTTATTCTCCACATCCATCGTCCGACATTTCCATCAAATTTGAAGAAAATGTATGTTTCTGATCTAATGTTTTCATATCTTCCAGTTGTTTCAAATGCCAAAAACTCTTATTACGTTAGGCGTGTGCACAGTAAAATTTATTTTATCGCGCTGATTTACAATTAAAAGCATAGATAAGCATAGGAAATAACTCAGTTCAAAGAAAATTTAATGAAGGAATCGTCGTCATATTTTTTTTTTATATTTTAGCGTTATATCAGAATGGTAGAAAATGCAGCGAAAAGGTCATCCGGCGGAAGCTCTGTATGGAATCGCCAGAGCCGTATCACGGTCTTCAATTAATAACATAAGGACTAAAAAAAGCAATCCATGTTTGGGCCGGGAAATACAAAAACGTCTTCACGGCGGAAAATAGATATGCATAATCACGGCGATCAGATCCCAACAAATTACGGGCGTTTCTCGGGGATAAAACATTCCATATTTATATATTGAGCCCAATCAAGTAGTGGAGTATCTGGAAGCACTTAATTTAACATAGCATACACAGGGACACAGACACATTGACTGGATACACCGGGAGCCAGGCAGTGTACCCCGGCGTTAATCAGCGGTGATGGAGGTCCAGTTGTGATCAGAATACAACAGGGAGGGGTGGCGCTACTGTAGGGTAAGTACGACTCCATTAGAATGCATACAGTGCCGTATTCGCATTACAGTGCGAATTTAATATAATTGTTACAATATTTGGAAATAAACAAATTATGAAATATACTGCGATGAAATTGAAAGTGAGAAATTTGTATAATTTCTAGTTTGCAATATGAACTGTTTTGTTGTTAAACGCTGACTAAAATCGAAAAAAATAGGTTACTGTTTAAAAACTGACCTACAGTATCTGTAGCAGAGTGTGTGTTTTAACATTCGCTAGGTTTACAAAGCATTTTTATCTCATTCCAATTTGTTCTCTCATACATCTTGCAGCGTTTGAAATTCGCTCAGTGTTGAATCCCAAAAGTTTTCTCCATCTGAGTATTAATATTTTGCTTTCATGTTCAGAACCTAGGTTAAACTTCAGCCTGTATCTGATGGTTTGCTAATTGATTCTATTCCCTTGGTCTATAAAACCGTCCAAAATATCTTTTAAAACTGTTGTGCTCCCATTGCTCCATGTTATTCGATATTTATTCAGGACACTGTTGCATGACTCTTGGAACGGTGTAGGAGGCCAAGAACTGCTACAACAATAAGGGGAAACAACCGTTTCTTGGGCTCTTTAGTTCTTCTTTTTTTTCACCGACTTTCAATGAAAATAACGAAACGATAAAAAGGAAATCAAGTTCTGATTGAGGGTAATGAAGGTAGAGATGTTTTGGAGACTTTGTAAAGGAGATTCTGATCTAAGGAGATTGTCAACGTAATGCTTTTATTGAAATCGATAGCCAAATACTTAAGAATCAGTCAGCGAGTAAATAAGAAGCATGGAAGCGAGAAGTCCGCTTATAGCGCCCGGAAAATGTCAGTTAACAGTGAGACCAATATTACGCGACATCTCTCAGAAATTAATAACATTGGAGCAAGATGCTTTCTTAAGAGCAACAACAATGTTATAAAACTATTGAACCTTCGCGTAACTAGTATCATAATTAATTAGTTATTGCATAATACATAGTTATAAGCTATTAACCCACCCACGTACCTATATGTTTCATATTAAAGTAAATTCAAGGTTAATTGAATTCTATCATACAAAAGCTAAGGGTGTCTGCCAAAGTATTTAATCCCAATTTCTCCCAAGGCCATCCCTCTTTCATGTCCAGAAATATACGTAAGTAAAATCACAACATAAGGCAGAGCTGGGGGACTCGTAAATACTTGCAATTATTTTGGATGCATTTTGATATACGATTGATGACTCTGGGCTCCAATGGAGGAGCAGCGTTTGATCCTTGTTAATGTGGCCAGGATTCCTGGATTTAACAGATCAGGTTATTCCCTCACCTTTACCGCCAGCATTTTCAAGATTTTAACGAGTGAGGATTTCTTTCAAAGCTTTTGGAATTACCCTCGTCTTGGATTTATTATTATAAGATAAAAGTAACACCAACGTTTGACGTAAAAAATGAACGGAATCAACGATTTATCAAGATGTTAAAATGTGTAATGCTCAACTACAGCTGGTCCTTTTTTTTAATATTTACTTATATTCAGAGAATAGTTAAATGGTAGGATTAATTAAGACAGTCAAATAATCACTGCAGAGTCAGTCAATTAAATCCTCTGTTTCTCTCATTGGCTGTTGTAACCATTTCTGCGGTTTTCGTAGTTCCCTGATCCCCGTCGGAATGGTTTGTGCGACTGGGGCATAGGCTTAGAGGGAAGAAGCCTAATTGTGGCGAGGTAAATAATAATTGAATCCTAGCTCATCAGAATGACAAGGATTCTTTCTTAGTTACTGGTCTTCTTTTCTTGACGGCGGTAGAATTGAGAGGATACCATTGTTCATTAATTTTGCAAACGAGTTTATTGGGAAGAGACGCATGCAGAGTTACAATATCAATTTTTCCTGTATTATTGATATGTCTTTAAATACTGACTAGTTAGCTACAGTTACTTTAACCACAACCGTTTCATTTTTATTTTTCATTTTATTTTTTTCGCCAAATCTTAAACCTTTAAGACAAATGGCGTCCAAACAATAGCTAATGGAGATGATTATGTAACTGTATAAGATACAAGTTTCCCTTTTCCAACCCTATTCAAAGACTTATTTGTAACGGTAAATCCAATTTTCTTTGTTAATTTATATTTGTCTTGTTCTTACCATTGAAAAGGCGAGGGGGGGGGGGTCAAATTGCAAAATAGTCTACATACTGTAAACATACATACAAACTAGAAGAAGATTATTGCCTTTCTGTATATACTCCATAAACGTCGGTTTAGGACTATCTGTAGATATAATTCACAAAGGATGAACTCTAACACGAAATCTAAAACTTTTCTGTGGTCCGGTATCGCTATATTGATTGTGCATGGAACTGAGTAGAGCTCCTGGCTCTTTGATAAAGCTCTCTACGATGAACGGGCGCTCTCTCAGAATAGTCTTATTTCCTTGGTATTTTTGTGGAAGAAATTTCATCGCTGATCAAAGATATTGGTTTTACTTGCTTCACCATTGTCCGATGATTGATCGCCACTGATAGTGTTTTCTTTGTTCCCAAGGCAAGATCTCCATGTCTGCCAAAATAAATATATCATTGACTGATGTCTTCATTAACCTATATAAAAGTATGTTTCACTTCAATTTACTTCGTATTTACTCTTTTTCTCAAAATGGTTAGCTGTTAGTAATTATACATGTATATTAAAGCCAATTTCCCAGGTCACATAGGTTTTGTAGTTCTCTTATGAAATATAAGAAATCCGACTCTTTTTTTTAAACTTTTGTCAAAAAAGATCAGATAAATCAAATCATTTTTATTGTTTATGTAATGCATTTTACATCGTGTGGGTCCTCGACACTCCAAACAAACCCCATAAAAAGTAGAAGTTTAACAGTCAAGTCAATGTCCACGGCCAATTGTACAAATGATAACAATCTCAATATCGTGCTGCAATAGGAATTTTTTTTGGTAGATATTTAAGTAAAACATCTACATTATTTTATTTTCTAATTTCACGAAATTCTAATCATACATTTATTCTATAAAACAGTTGTAAGTTTTTGTACAATTTATTTTTGTTTTAACGGTGAAGACCTCGTAAGGTGTCAGAACTTGTGTCTGAACCTTTTGTATTCTTTGATATATAACTAACTTACATATTTACATGTTCAAATCAAATCAAGGATAGCATTAAATTTTCTCGGTTTCATGAATATTCACTTTTTTCAATTCACGAATCAGAAAGGATTTATGAGCACGTGTTAGCATTCATGTGATTAGTGTGATTTCTTTGGTGACGGAGCCAAAAGGAATAGAGCATAAGTTATACATAAAAGCGATAAAATTCAGTGAGATGGTGGATTAGCTGTTTACGTCCATTCGGGCTTTACAGAATATGTTCACGTGATCAACCAAGTTCATTTAAACATATATTACAAAAAAGGAATAGCATAGTGTATGAAGCTTTCTTTAGGCTTAAAAAAACATGATTCAAGTGCAGTTAATAGGTGTTTATCTACAACGTACTGACTTTTGTTTGATGGATGAATTTTGAAAGTGAAAATGTACGATATTCAAAACGGGGTGCCCCATTCGTGGAATAAAATCCTTAAAATCAGGAAAAGATCATTTACCTGTTCCAAAAGAAAGATGAACATTGAGTTTGAGCTAATACAGACCTTTTTTAATGCGATTGAATACTTCTGCAGGGCAATGAATATCTTATTCAACTTTTTGTCAATCAACATTGCTACTCGCACCAGTTTCACTTGTATTTTTATAAATACACCATTATATCCATGAACCTGACATATTAGATACCAGCGTCTATGGTGTTCTGTTTAAACACCACGTGTCTCTGGTCGTTCCAACTCCTGAACACAGCGTTCTTGTTCACAGCTGACCTCATGATAGCGTATCACAACTACGTGCTAACACTGTGACAGGAAACATGATTAGCCCACTGCTAAAACAAAAACCTTTAATATTCGCGGGTTTGAATGTTTGGATAATAGTAGAAAAAGGAGATATAGGCTAAGCGCGATTGGAGTTTTTCTGCGCCTGCAATTTTGTCTGTTTTGCCAAAAATAGGTACATTTATTTTTTGTTTTAATCTTCGACGATTTCTGTAATAATGGCACAAAGGTTAAAATCAAACACGTATTTAATATGCTATTGATTTTTTTTTTACGTTTGTGATGATACCACAGAATTAAAGCATCCCTCAGAAAAAAATCCAATCTTTTTCAAAGTCAAACATTGTTTACGTATCATTGGTACATGTAATGTGATTAAATCAAATTTAGTACAGTCATGTATATTGGTTATAGTTGTTGGAGACTTTGCTTGTGAATTTATGAACGACTTTGAACTCCAACGTTTCCGCTTTCTTTTTACGGTGACAAAGAAACATGAAGTTACAATTTTGTTTAACGTCATGCCAGAGATCTAGGAAGCTTTTCGCTGCGTATGCCATAGACGTGATGGTTTTGCTAAATGCTACTGGTTAGGGTTTTTCAGTGATGCATCCTGATCAAAATCATCACGCAATCCCAGATAAGGATCGCATGATTTGATACTTGACACCCCACGAAGAACATACATGTTTACCTATATCCTCATGGTCAATGACTTGAAGACAGTTTATAGTTTTCTGAGTTAATCGCCCGATATCCCTTATCTCAACAATAAAGTGTTTATCAACTCCATAAACAAAACGGATCTGGGATAAATGGAACAAAAATACATGTTAATTGAAATCGGAATACCTGAGTGCCTCGATGCGTCATTTTCAATATCAATCTGTCTAAGCGATTCGGGGACCTATGTCTAGCGTCTTAATTATGTCCCTAATATCTCTTAAATACAGAAGCACGTCCTGGAATAAAAAAAAATTATATTGATTAAAACGCATCATTTGTTACGTAAGAAAACGTGATTAGAAAGTGTTACACTTGATATCGGCCTTTTAATATTAATTAGATTAAATCATCTATCCCTGTAGTTGTTAATTTCAGAGAGAGAGAAAAACCCTTTCGTGTGATACTTCAAGACGATGAAGTAGCAAAGAATATAAAATGAAATAATTAACAACAAAACTCTCTCAAACAAAAGCGGGCCCAGATAGCATTGTTTAACCAGGTTCCATTTTGACCGATTTTTGTTTAGTAAAAAGGTCAAGAAAGCACTGTGCTTTTTTAATATAAATGAGTTTCTGAGTTTGTTTTCAAGCATAAGAGCATGGCGTATATAGCAATTAATTGACAAAGTAAGAAACAGCGTTTAATACGGCGATTGATGCACCTATGTGCATTTCAAATCACTCTGAAGTTTTTGTAACCAAAATCGGCGACTTTCTATTTTTGAATAATTGCATACAAAGGTCAAATATTATGAGAGAGAAATATATAGAGAGGGAATGACGTCATTTCATTTATTGCCACAAGAACCGTATTACCGGTCCCCCGCAAATTTTTAAATAATACAATTTGACCTTCACTTATGTGCTTAAAAACAGTCTGATAAACGTGCATGTTATTTTAGATAATGGCTTCATCCATGAAATCTTCCACATAATAATATCCCTTAATCACCGAACACGGGGATTCAGGGAGACTCTTTCAATGGCCGATCGCGTTAATTGGCTGTTAGTGTTCACTTATTCAAACTTAGCAGAAAATTGATAAAACATATGTCTAACCATAATAACAATTATCTCTCAGTCAAACACTTAATACCAGTTAGGCACAAGTAAAACAAATACAGGTTGCGGAATTCAGCATCTTACAGACCCGAGAAAGACGAGCAATGGTTGGTTTAGTATAAAACTTACAGAGCGTCTTCCTTCCAGAATGAAACGTTGATTTGTTATCAATATACCGCCGATAATGATGGTCCCGCTCACGACGTGCACGTTACATAATGGACTATTAAACACCCCGTGCATTAGCAGTGATACACACTACTTGTATTTATATATCTATAACATATGTGCGGTGTTCGATACTGACAGGTGCGCGTTCTTGGGTTCCAGGAAGTGATTGTTACTCACCTACATCTTTATGTTTACAGTTTTATTAGGATCGGGCTCAGTGGCACACGTCAAAATGTCCTCGGTCTCAAACTTGTCAGTGATGGTTATGTATCTCTTAATGGTGGCTCAAAGAGGTAAGCTGGGCTTTTTTTGCATTAGTAGCTTTATGAAAGTTTTCAATTAAAAAGTTGTTTAAAATATCGTCTATACCTTTAATATTGTAATACATCCATTTTACTTCAAGCATAAGTAACCCTACATGTATATGAAAATTAACTTTGAAAAATATCCGATATTTTTATTTTACAAACCAAAATATGCTTTTTTTTTTATTGATATGTATATTTGTATTTATGTTCTTTGTGTAATTGTAATATATAAAGACTAGCAAATTTCGAGCATCTGTTTTGTTATATTACGCTTCCTAGATAATATCTTTGCCTCAAATATTGAATTAAAATAAACGACGTAAACGTCAAATTATGAGAAAAGATACATAAACTTTGTTAATAGTTTTAGAATATAACTTTCTTTCCAATACTTGCTTCAAAATCATCATCATTTGCTGATGACAATTTATCATAAGTGTATGTTCTATTTGTGGCGAATTTTTTTTTTGATTATCTAAAATCAATTTGCCATTGATATAATGTACCACTTTTTCAATTTCCGTTACCAAAGGGATAATATGTCAATGTCTCTGTATATACTTCTGTATATCAGTTCCTTGAGGTTTATAACGTTGATTGTATCATTTAGCTTATAATTGATCGCGAAAAAAATTCATTCAGAGAAAATTAATGTGAGCTGTGCACGTAAACATTGCAGCATTCCGTTCATACCTCAAATTGCTACCATTATCAGCAGCTCTGAACCGTTGACATAAAACGCTTGTATATTTTGCCTCCTACCTGTGTGGAACGGTGAGGACAGAACAACCGGTCGTTCGTTCTAAAAGGCCGTGTATCAAATACTTTTTTTTTGTAAACAGAAACATGCTTCACACATTGTCATAACGTGGCATCTGGGCTGGTTTTGTCCTTTTCTTTTATGACAATGTTGAACTTACCATAAACTACAGCCAATTTCAAGAAAATATTTTCTTCGGTTCTGTTCCAATGAGAGGTCATTCATCTTTGAGAAATCTCTGAAGTATGATCTTTTTTATTCTTTAAAATAATCAGCTTAAAAAATAGAGATGTCTCCGTCGTGACGTCACCCCGTTCAACCACTTGCTTTTTACGTTATAAATTGATTTAAGCAGATTTGAAAAAAATGTTGATGTCAACCTTAACCTTCACGTAATTTAAACAAATCGTTAACCAAATTTCACATACATTTGACTTGAAAATATTTGTGATTTAAAAGCTAAAGCTGCTAGTTACAAAATAGCATTGTTAATGAATAAACTTTTAAAGTTTCCAGACATATTCGGGCATCTTTGCGATTTACACTAGTTTATATTATTTGGTAACTGTTTAACCACAGATCGATTTCTCATAGTGGTTATAAATGACTGTCTGAGTGTCATTGTTGACTCACAGCTCTCATTCTCTTCAGTACTTATAACTTTCTGATACAATTTCTATATAACCAAACGTTGACTTATTGATTTAAAGAGGAGGCACAGTTTTATTCATGTCACATATTGTACAAAAAGGCGTGGTATTCTGATGAAAAAATATTATATTGATTTAGACAATGTATATCTGATAACCTGCTATACAATCACAGATGAGTTTAGTCCACGGGGTTCCAATATATAACTGACTGCTCAATACAATTTTTTTTGTTTGGGGGGGGGGGGGATGAAAACACTTTCACGAAAAAAAGATATCGTGGTTTAATAAAAGATACACAAATTATCATGAAACAGAAGAAACCATGTACGGAAATTGATATGATCAAAAAACTCTTAGATCTTAGGTTTATTTATCAAAATTATATTTGAGATTTTTTTTCCCCTGAAGGTAGGTTATATGTACTGTATTATGAGTTCTCTGATCTCGGGCTATCTTTTTTTTTATCGGTCTGTTTTATAATTTATGCGTATTTCGCTGTTGTAGTATAGCACTATTCCGACCCCTTGTTCTTGTAAACTGTTAGATTACAAGAGATTAACTTTTTAGTGTTGGAATACCCAGCAGAAATCGGTCACACGTAGACAGCTCCCCAATAAAAAGGTTAAACATTGCATCAAAATAGGTCCGTGATAATGAGTCAGTATATGTACTTAATCATAATCAGCGGAAGTGGGGGAGAAGTCATTTCTCCGAGGTCCGACTGGCGGAACAAAAGCGAAACTATTAGCGGTGCTACTTGTGGGGGATGTGTGATAAAAGGCCGAGCCCGACTACAAAAGCGCCAAGAGAATAAAGCTTGGAAGGATTGAAGGGTTAATGTCTAGAGGAGCTGTCAATTTTATTTTCTACAAAGAAATCGCACACTACTCTTACATGTAATGCTACGAAAAATGCTATCTTGTGTCACGTGATTAAAATCAAGTCGATATCAGTAAAAAGTTAAAACAGCGACTGACTAATTTTGATATTTCTAATCTAAATTAACTCAATTAACCAAATTCTTATTGTCAGTTTTGACATTTTTATACAGTTTTCTTTTCTGCTCTGAAAGAAAAAAAATATTTAAAAAGCTGAGAAATCTTTGCTTGCAATAAAAAAAAACTTATGCTGTTGACAGACAAAAAATATGCAGGAAGCATAAAACATCCCCTCTATGATAAGGATTCGTCGGTCATATCAATATTTAGAGTAGCACACAAACGTTGGGTTTGACGCTGTGTATTGGATTGCGTTTCATGCACTGTATGCTTTGCAATGACATAAATGCGTGGGTGGCTACAAGATAATGGGGCATGGTACTAGGCCAGACTTTGATTTTCTAGGTTTCTAGACTTCTGAGATAGTTCTGGATCACCGATTAAACAGCCATTGAATGGCTGTATTGGATCGTAGGTTGTTTAGGTATCTGCTGCTTTGTAATATTTATAATCATTGAGAATCCAACACAATGTCATAACAGTGTATAAAGAACGTCTGTAAGACCAAAGATAAATAATACACAGAGTTGGTTGTTATGTTAAAATTTCACACAGTGGGGTACAGAAGGCATTTGTTTTTTCATAAAAATCATGTTTATGTAGAGGCGAACTTCCTTAATTCCAATCAAAATAGATACTTGATCAAATACCAAATCATTATATTATTTTCTTTTTTATCAAAGAGAACAAATATATTTTTGCCTCTGGGACTGTTCAACTTTTAAAATCTAAGTACTGGTCTATCCGGTTTGATATACGAACATTCATAATTTTTCATCATTTTGAGAAGGAGGTTATGTAAATGATGTCGCCTACAATAAAAGCGCTTTAATAACAAAAATGAGGTATTTGTAATACCTTACATTGTTTAGTAAAAATATTTTTAAAGAATCAAATTACGCAAATACCTGGCAAAGAGATAAGTGAATTGTATTAGCAATAGGATAGCATAAATAAAAATGAATGAGTTTGCATTGACAAAATACATGGTTACCTATTTAAAAAAAAAAAACTAATTTAAAGTATTTTGATTCAACTTAAACCAAAGAAATGTGGAGTAAATTATTTTCTGTAGGTATTATAGTTTACTTTAATTTTAGATTCCTTTTGGTTTAATATGTGGCCTTAAAATAAAAAAAAATTAAAAACTGTTTCAATTAGTGAATTAATCAAAACACTCGTTTATAGGACCAAATATATTAAAAAAAGCATGTTCAGAATGTGTAGAATGCGTGATGTTCAGTGGTGAGCATAGCAATGTTTTTTTGTTTTGTTTTGTTTTTTTTTGTTTTTTTTTTGGGGGGGGGGGGGGGGGGGGGGGGGGG
>WFKH01006014.1:4512642-4534291 GCA_016163765.1 Magallana hongkongensis | reverse complement strand
ATTTTGATCAGAAAAGCTCACTTGAGCTTTCAGCTCAGGTGAGCTAATAATGTTTATTGCCTCTGATAGAAAGCATTGGGTTTAGTATCGGCGTGGATTAGGCTCTTTGCTTGCTTCCATTATCATTGCAGTCAGATTTCTGAGCGCTTTGTTTCCTGTGTAAATAGAATAGTAGACTTTTAGACCTCTATGTTTCTGCACATTTCATAACACATCAATGGGAAGTCAGCGGGGAGTCTTCCTGTCCGCTCGCTTCTTGTCAAACCGGGGTCTTGAACGTTTCAAACATCGGCCAGGAAAGGACCACATCGTGATAAAATGGAGATCGTCTCATCCGACTGTCGAACCCGTAATAAAGAATCATTTATAACTGCAGTTATTTGATATTCTTTCAGGAATGTTTTAACAAAACTGTTGTTGTAACTTTGAATCTAAAGATTAGACTGTTTTTCAGGGCTGTTAGTAAATATTTACCTTTCCTGATCTTTTTAAGCTGTAAATCGTCACAGCTGTGTCCTTGACATCGGCACGTCCCTGAATTCATTTACGTCATAAAAATTAAAAGCTTTCAAATGGGTACACTCATATCGCACTTAACGGATTCCATCATCTTTTAAATATGATATCGGTATGTTCATTGTGTGGGGTTTGTGAAAGTACTATATGTAGCATTTGAAGAGCAACGTGTTTAACAAATCAAAGTGGCATAAGACACAGTACAAAGGGAATCGAGTTTTACTTAAACCGGCTTATGACGTAATAATATGCCATTATGATATTAAAACAAAAATGGTTAAAACATGCAAAAGATGCTGAAAATTTACATTTGGAGATGGGCGATTCAAGTTGTTTTTAAAAAAAATCAACGGGTGACTTGCGAATCACTATTGACATTCTGGTAATTAACAAACTAATAATAAATAAAATTAATAATAATAATAATAATATTAATTGCCAGTGTGAATAATTCAATCCATGCAATTTAAACGCCATTTTGTGACGTTCTATGATAAAAGTCTTATTATATGTATATGGATTTAGGGAACTTTTAAACAATATAATATTAACCCTGCCCTGTTAACTAAAACATCTGACTTCATTTCCAGGAAACAGTCATACAGAAAATTGGTCTATAGAGAGTATGCATACATAGTCTGTAACTGTCATCTTACCCCACTGTTTGATTATTACAAAAAATGTAATAACATGCCGTGCAGTATAAGGTCTTGTTTGGATACACAGGTTTCACCGTTTCCTGGTAATTCCATCTACCGATAAACCTCGTGATCTCCTCCATTGTTTGACCTCATTCAACAGTCTGATAACTGGCAAGATGGTAAAATTATGTGGTTATATATATGATGATTATAACATTACTGCAGGTGTCAGGTATAATTATAAATCATGTAAATTGATTAAATGTATAAGAAGTATTGTTGTAAAAGACGTAAACAGGAATCTTCCCCAAAATTCGTTTCAGATTAACAATTAACATCTAAAGTTGTGTAATTTTGATATGAATCTACATTGAAAACTAAATATTGCTGTTGTAAAACAAGCAATATACGGGAATCTTTCGTGGCCCTGTTGACACACCAATACGCTTTCAGTGTGGTCGCCTTTAGTTGTTGGATCATCAAGTCCTTTGGCGGTTTTCCTTGGATGTTTACTTATCAGTGTGTTTGGCTTTAATATAGAATCTGCATTTCTAGTTATATAGTTGTAACTTTCTTATAAATAAGGAACGCCCACTAACAACAGACGTTGTTGTTGTCGATAACACGTTGTCTTCTGACATGCGCATACCTCTTTGTCAGTTATTGTTGTCAAATGTTGTGGACAAAGTGAAGCGGCAACATGTAATATATGTCTGTTGTCCATAAAATAAAGCTGATCTATGTACATGTAATCTCTCCATCTCTCACTGCGGGTCAGCTACATGTAATTGTACATTCCCTCACTGTGGGGGAGTGGAGAGAGCGCAGTACACACATTCCCTCTATCGATTTTATTCAGCCCCCTAAATATCATATACTCTGAAGGTTAATGTGTTGCACACCAACATCTCCATGAATGTTTGATCTCCAATCGCAATGTCAATTTGTAGTATTGACGATTTTATATGCATGGTTAACACGGTTCAGATGTAACAGCGGGAGTATTCCTTCCGTTCCCAGTGGCTTGATATGTTTCACGGCCTTCAGCGAGTTCTGAAATTCTTGCGCGTATCTCCAAAACTATTGATGTTTAAGAATACACAAAATATTTTACAGCAAAAAATGAGTTGACAGATTCTTTTAACTATAAATTATAATTTCTAATAAATAATACATATTTATTTACTTATTTTCTTGCTTTAGTTATTTATAAATTACGTTTATTTCTGAATAACATACAACTACTTTTTAGTTAAACACAAGTTTGTAGCAGTTTTTTCCCCAATATCAGCTTTGAAATAAAATAAACAAACACTTTACTATCATTAGATCATTAGAAGACTACATGTATGATTCATGTACCTGTCAATGTACCTATTAAAAATAACTAAATATAACACAAATAATATGCGTCTTATCTTTCCTTTTGTACTATAATTTAAGATAATACACTTACCTATAAACAAATAAAAGCTAAATAGAATTTCACTGTACCAATACCTTCACTGCAGTTTGTGCAATAAAGGAGAAAGAAATAAAGAAACCATGAAATGGTAATTTTCTTATTTGTGTACTTGATTGTTAACGCTTACAGAATGGAAAAAAAAATTAACGATATGATATAAACTTTTAACCTCTTTTGAATTTTCATCAAAACGGAGGAAAGAATGCGGTTTTTTGTTCTCTCTTCGAACTAAAGTGTTGAGACTACACAACCAATGGCCAGTGACTGCAGTCTGTTACGTGGGGGATAAATCGACCCCATTCAGTAAGCCCTCCCCCCGCCGACTCAGATCGTTGCCAGATTGATCCCGGAATTTATTCATTGCATTCCCTCACCCCGTTAGTATCCACGGCCGCTGCTTAATTAAACAACTATTGAGTTAATGTTCCTCAAACTTTGGTAATTTTCTGACTCGTATAGATCTGTGATCAGAGATCCATTGAAATATCTTCAACATGGTATGGTGTCTATTAGTTTCATGTTTAGGACAAGTTGGTTTTTATTTCCCACGCGCACCTTGCATTTAGTTTCAATCCTTACATATTGAAGTACTGAGCAAATTAGTTATCCTGCATAAGCCGATGGTATCTTTTTATCCAGTTGTTCTTCGATTTGATTGGCTGTCAATCAGCTGAGATATGCTTGGAGCGCATTTCGAGCTGATCTGTGAATTTGACGTTTCGCCGATGTGTTGTGATGCGCACGAATGACGCTAGGATCATTACGGAAGCTGTTCAAAAGATTTGTTTACCTGCATGATAACGGGGAGGATCAAAAACTTCAATTAAAACATTCAGACATGTTCCTCGCCTGCTGCTTGATAAACGGGCTATGATACGGAATCTGCCACATTTTTCATACCTTTCAAATATTCGTGTCTGATTATCATAAACATAGACAAAGACCAGGAGCTATAGGATCTATCATATCACCAAAGCTCGTGACATTATTGACTCCGGTAGCATCTCAAGATGTATTCGCGTTAACACCTCAGATGGGACTACAGACCTGGAGTATTAAGCATGCCTGTTTTGGCTTGGATGTGTCTGTCCGTGTTTCCCGTATTGTCCGTGTGTATTATTCCAGACGAACAGCGGCTTCTAGAGAAGTTACTAGCAGACTATAACCCCGCGGCCCGTCCCGTGTACAATGCGTCCAAAGTGGTCCTCGTTAAATTCGGGATAACCCTGGCCCAGATTTCTGATATGGTAAGAACTCTATTTCTTATAACCTTTTGTCTTTTTTCCAGTTGCCCTTGTGAAAAAAATCCCAGACGAACAGAAACTATTGCAAAAAATCTTGAAAGATTATGACACTGCGGCCAGACCTGTATTTAATGCTAGTCACGTCATAACAGTCAAATTTGGACTTACCCTCATACAACTGGCGGATATGGTAAGTGCTTTTACTGCTTATGTACTCATCCCAGATGCGGCATCAAAACCCACTGTCTAAAAACGTATCTAACGTAGGGTAGTTTTGACCAACAAAGAATCTGTACGGAGGATAAAACATCACCTGCTAATTGATATCTTTAAGATGAAATGGTTTCTGAACATTTATTTTTAAAAACAATAAATTTTGTTTATGCATTTCCAGATAATTTCAGTGTGTGAATCAATTATCATACACTGAAAGGAATTGAAGTTTTCTATTTTGTTCACTTATCGTTTCACGTTTTTGTTATTTAAATTTGTCAGGTCACTCTAACAGAAGTTTTATTTACAAGTCAATGCATTTAGTATTCATTGCCCAAAATTAAGGGTAAAAATTGCTCAATGTTTCATACTACTGGTATATCTTTGATTTCAAAAGATGTTTTGATATAAATATTTGATAAATTATTTTTTCTTCATGTACTTTAGAGTCAAAAAGTATTCGCAAAGTATATCTTCAGTATTGTGTGAGATTAAGAAAAAAAATATTCATCTGGAATCAACTCCATCCTGCACGTAATAATATAGAGAAAAAAAAAATAAATGAAAATATTTTCTTCACATAAAAAATATATCTGACAAGAATTCAGAGAGCTTTGCAGTTCAAAGCCCTCATCGTTGGCTTGTTTGCTACTGTTGATGCATATTCCTTGGGCTTCCCGTTGTCAAGCTTTTGCGGTAATTAGTCTCTCCAATGGTCTCTCCTCGGGCGGCCATACTCGCGGGGGCACGTTGAAGGCCGTTACTTATTTGTTAACGGGAGAATTGTGATTATCCGGGCCTCGGGATCAGGGGTTCGGTGTCTGACCACTCTTGTATTTCAAAGTGAACAGTCGTGCGTGCGATGTCTTCATCAGACAAGATCATCTTCTAATCCTGTTGACAATTGTCATTTCAGCTTTTGATCTAAGTGGACGACGATTTCCAATTATTGCTTTTTTGTTGAATTAATCTTGGAATCGTATGAAATATGATGTGGTGGGTTTTTTTCAATGATAGTAACTTGCTAAAGGTCAATCAAGCAAACTTAGGCTAAATATTTCTCCTTTGTTCTCAGAATTTTTAACATTTTTATGTTCGAAAAAATAAAAATAATAATGTTCCAAAACCTATTTTTTATCAAAATTTGGAAAAGAAAATGTTGTACTCAGTATAAATCCGAGTCAGTGACCCCCCCCCCCCCCCAAAAAAAAAAGTCACATGATCACTCTTTATGTCATTATGATAACCCATTTCTTCGAATAAGGATGTGTTTACTAGATATAGTAGTACTACACGATTACTCCATTTATCTCCTATTAATCAATCAAATGAATGTACATTTTGAAAAAACCAAACAGAGAATCGAACCCGGGACCTCCACTTAGTAGGACGCTGTGATGTTAAGCTACTCAAAACAACATCGGCCAATATATGTTATCATTACATATATTATTACATGTGGCTTAATATTTAGCTTTACAAGTTACTTTAAGGCGCTGGTGGAACAGTAGCTGCTTTATTTCGCGGGTTTTTTGTGGGGGTTTTTTTATTTTAAAGACATATACCTAGGCAGAGTGTGCACTATGGATTACATCCAGTGAGAACATTCTCGTAAATTCTGTAAAAAATAATAGAAATTAACATTAAGTGTAAACTATAACTCAGGTGGTATTTAATTTCTTTAAAAAAAATCTTGTGGTTAATTAGATGTCAAGTGGACGTGGCTTTCATCAAGGTTTGGGGCACCTTAATATTTAACATCACTGTCTTTTGTAATAAACGATAAAAAACCCTGTTACCTTTATATTTGTTTTACTAGCGTGATGTCTTACAGCTTAGCAAGATGGATTAAAGTGTAAGATATTATTCTTTATGTCATGAGTTCAAAACCCTATGTGGCTTTTATTTTTTAAATTATTGACAAGCATTGCACTTTTTGAAAGTTCGAAATAATTTTTATAGTTTGAATATCATGTACTTTCATTATATATTGATACCTCAAATGTCCCATACCACCTTAGGCAAATACTGTTACGTGAACCAAAATTGACCGTGGAGCATTATCTTGGTGAATGATTGGTATTTACATAAGCATTAAACCGTTCTCTAAGCATCATGATTTATTTCAATGATTTCTTCGTGAACACCCACTTTTAGCGTCGTATTTACTAAGAGACGAGTTTACTCTATGTCCCATGGGTAGATCTTAACAGTCCGTGTGGGCCACCAAACCAAACTGTACCGTTAAATGAATTATCTGTAGATTCTAGCATTGACAGATAAATACAGCCCAAAGTTTTTGATATTAGCAAGGAAAATCTTAATTATTATTCTTAATGAAAGACATCTCCAAAGTAATTTCTATTGATATTTAGAAATACAATGTAGCGATATAGAACATCAAAAGCTACACTCAGTGACCGTTTGACACCAATTCTTACTCATTGTTTTTTATTGAGACCCAGAATTAAAACAAATGAGCCCCATATTTACGAATGTGTCGGCCGCTTTCTTTGTCTGAGTACAGTGATAGACAGCTCAAGATACAAAGCCGTTCAATGGTCGGAACAATGTTCTTTCATGTGTTAATTATCGAGAAATTACCGATATGGCACGGTTTTCATGGAGAGCATTTCCTTGTCCGATCACTTCGCTTCCATGCAGCCTTTCGTAGAGATAATCAACAACTTCCATATCTCACTCAAATGCTCACACATTCTTTGAAACGTTTCCACTATGGCGATTTCCCAGAGTTCTTTGGCTGTTCCTGATAGTCGGTCAGATCTTTGGAATCGCCGGAAATGTGCTTAAGTATTTCCGGGACAAATTGTGTCTTTTGGCTGAATTTTTTTTTCAATGAAAATCAGTCATTATCAACGATCTATGTTGATACCACGGTTTTACCATTGTCTTCGATAAAATCCACAACATATTCATGTTCAGGGTAACTAAGCGTTCGTTTTTATTTGTGTAAGAGTATTTCTGCTGTATGTTTGATCGAGTTTTAAATAACGAAAAATGTGACAAAAAAATCAAAGTACTAATAACGCTGAGAGCTACTTATTCTTGATATGCAAGTAAAAACGTTTGGGGGAAATACCAAGATATTTAATTTCATATAGTATTTTTAGAGGGTAGGGTGGAGTGAATAACTCACAAGGGGTTAATGGCATGCAAGTGTATCACTGAAACTCAAAGAAAATATAATCTTATTTTCATTGCAGGAGGGGTCGAATTTTTTTCCTATATGAGGGAGGGGGGGGTGTTTGGTTTCGTTTGTGTGTTTGTTTGCTTGGTTGGTTTTTTCGTGGCTTTTTTTGGGGGGGGGGGGGGGGGGGGGGGCTTTTTTTTGGCTTTTATTCTTGTCTTTAAGTAGTTAGGTTTTTTTCCTTTGATTTTTTTCTTATTTGAAGACGGTTGATATAATATGGGTTTTCTTTTAGACGTAGCTCGCTTTATTGTAATCGTTGCAATACCTGTCTTTTTCGGCTGATTAAAAGTTTCAGAAAGCTAAAGGGGCTGGGTGCAAACTAATTCTGTATCATGAAACACCCACAATGGTTCCAAGTAACCGTGACCCAGTACCCCACTATTCAAATCTCTCAGTTTCTAAAGCATCCAGCAATTTAGAGATATGATTTAAATTGTTTAGTAATGCTATTATCTATAAGCATGTTTAAAACCCTTCTTGAGCCAACTGCTGTATGTAATAGAAAATCACAAATTGTGAGCAAGGGCTTTCACTTATTGGGTTATCTCAAGTTTGTAACTCTTCCAAACGTAACAGATTTTGTATCTGAGTATTGAGAAAATAGAAAATTGTCATGGAAACGTTTAACCTCTTTTTCATTCTTTTAAATGATCTTGCCCCCGCTTTGCATGAACATGTAAGCAATTAGATGTCTGTGTTATATAACAAAAGGTTTACACTTGGTATCATGGGGAAGTATTTTTGTGGCATTAACAACTCTTTCTGTAATTTCCCGAATTCCTAAGAAATAAGGTCATCGATACATTTCTTGTTATGAGGTCAGGGGGTCAAAAGAGCGCAAACAGGTTTACATAAAGACTTGTTCACCGGTTCCACAATTTCTGATGCGCAGATCATTCGAAATATTTATTAAAACGGTCACTCGGTGAACACCGGTGCGTCGCAATTAAAACCAATTAGTAAACTACAAATCTCGTAATCCCTCCCCCTATCGGCGAGAAGTGAGCGAGTTTTCGGCTTCTTTGAACGGGTTCTATGAAGATGTTTCTTAACACCTGTACATGTGGTTTCGGGGTTGTTTTGTGCTTCTTTCATCAACATGCCTCTGAACATGTTTCACATCTTTTAAACTTTATCAGGTTTTCATATAAAAGGAGCCGCTACTGTCAGTCGGTATAGCCGGACCGGTGTTGCTATCCACTGTTTGAGTTAATAAATCACTAAGGTGGTGTGTTATGGTTTAAACAAAGATCAGACTTTGTACAAAGTTAATTAACGAGCGCGGTCTTTCTTGAAGGGGCATTCAATATGTGTAGGGTTCATTTTTATCATTATATGTTTCCCCACTTGTCTACGTCTTTCTACTTTTTAACACCTTCTAAACAGAGTAAACACGTAAAAACAATGATTAATTATCATTGTCTGTGAATTGCCCCTGTCATTTTAAACTTCATCTACAATTTTTGGCCCCAAAGACACGAATAAAAAAGTTCTTAGATGTTTTGTTTTTAGAATCGTATTGTTAGGAGATAAAAAGTCGTTATTACCGCTTGTGAATCTTGAATTAATATGATTTTTGACTTTAAAATACCATATGCCAAATTCATAAAGTAGATGATACAGTATCAAGAGATAGAACAAAATTCCGGACTATGACGGTATACAAAGAACTGTTTAAACCATAATTGTAGCAGACAGAACTTGGCGCAATTGATTTGTATGCATAAGGAACAAATGGGTAGAATAAGAAGCAATAAGGACAGAACTGCATGGAATCAAAATTTTGGTTAAATGTTTGTAAAATACATCATTATAATAAGTCACCCTCTTCCTACAATAATTTATTTCTTAACTGCGCTGTCTGCCCATACATTTGTATCGAAGCCCCCAGCTCAAATGATGGGAGTAGAATTAAAAGTCTGCAAAAATTGGCAGAGATTTTAATTTTTCTGACTTCTAATCCAAAGGTCAAGCCGTTGACGGGAATTATGTAAGATTCAGAGCCGAACCGTTGTGGAGGAATTATTTTTCAATTAAGATCCCGTTAACGATACTCTGGGATGGATTTGGGTGGGTAGAATGTAGATTTCGTAAATTAGAGTTTGAGACAACGGGATTATCTACCGAGAAAACAACAGCACGTGTATCCTTGGATGGCAATCAATCACTTATTAATTAGATTTGTTAAGAGCAGCTTTTAATGAGAGAACCCCGGATTGAACACAAGGAGTTTCAATGGCCCTTTCAAAAGGCGAAACGCTCTCAGATTGTAATCTAGTTCTATGGTTTTAAAAGATAACGAAAATCCATATTTTTATTCTAATTCATTTCTGTTTTCATTTAATATAGATATTGATTTCGGTATCTGGTATATTTCATGTCGATGAATATTTTGCATAACAATGGTCTGCGAACATCTAACAATACCAAGATAGAAAACATCAAAAGCATTCCTGGTGGTAAATCTTCCTATTTTCGTCATGAAAGCTGTAGTACTTCAAAGTTATGAATGAAGTTTGTGTTTACTTTGAAATTGACGTTTTATAGTAGTCAATAGTTAACAAAAGATGTTGGTTAATGAGATTGCACTGCCCATACCCTTAGAACATTTGTTGTAGTACGATATCGAGAATCAAAACAAGGGAGCGGCCCCTTCTCGAAGTCCTTCAAACAAATGCAATTCATTTTCTTCTTCAAAGCTACTGTTTATGTACGCGCGTTTTGGTACATAAATCAGCAAATAGAACGAAGAAATCAAAAATACTTCTAGAATTCATGACTAAATAAAATACAGAAACAAAACGTAACAGCGGAATACTTGTGGACTATGGGAGCAATATTGTCGGGGCGTTTTATAACAGGCAATCTCGTTCAATTAAACGCTTTCTGTTATTGCGTCGTTTGTCTTAAATCTTTTCGTAATCCAAGTGCTTGTTTGTCTTCTTTATGCAACAAATGATATGCTGTTGGGAATATCAAGGAAAGGGGATATTTGTTCCGAGTTCATAAAATCTCTGAATGTCCTACTAGGGGAGCCATTGTTTTTGCTGTAAAAGCGATTTCCTCCGGACTCTGATAAAACTGCATGGTCTTATCTTATGATGTAGTAGAATTAATAGTTTTATAGCAAAACATTAAGACTCAAAGAGATTTGTTCGGAAAAAAATGGAAACTTTTTTTCAATTATATTACAACATGTCAACACTACGATGCCATTGCCAATTGCGAATAGTGAGAAGAGATGGTAAATACTTTTGAGTTCTGGATGGAATCTAGCGATCATTTCGAGTGTCACGAGATTTAATAAATGATGCTCTTTAATCACTGCTTGAATGTATCATACTTTCTGGAACCTCTTGGCATCTCGAGAATCGGTTGAGAAATTCTGTTAATGTGATCAAAGATTGAATTAATGAGCTGGGGTTTCTTCAAATAAGCACAATAGATAGCTATAGCCGGGAGAGCGGGCAGGATGAGAACTCGTCATCTCTTTTCAGGCGAAGGAACGGGCAATAACAGATAATATTTAAAAAACATATCATCACTTGAGACCAATCTTGCCTGCAATCACACTAATTCATTATATCATTAATTATTTTGCGGAAATTTGTTACGTAAAGAACGACATGAAAGAAAAATCTTTATTGAAAAAAAAAATAAACATGATGCAAGAGTACTTTAGGTTAAACTGATGAAAAGATAACCACAGCCCCATAAATCGCATTAAACCGACTTCATTTAGTAGAGTGCAGCTGACGTAAGAGCGCAAGAGACTGCATTGTTCACCACGGGTCATTTATTTGTACTGACATAGACGCGTTCGAAGTGTCATGCTGACTGGTTTAGGATCGGGGAATAAGCTCGTGACGTCATAGGGACGTGCTGTCGAGAAAAACTGGGCCGTTGCGGTGAACTGGAGACGCCAATTGATATTAAAGTTATTAAGGATGATCGACAAATATCTAGCAATGGTTTCAATAAATTTTACAGTAACTATTGCACTTGATACACTAAAACATAGATGTACTTTAAGCATTAATCGTAGATTACAGAATTGTTAAATAAAATCAAAATGAAGAACTAAATATCCATATAAATTAATAACATGTAGTGTATTAAAAGTATAGAGTGTATAACTATCCTTCTTGGACTTGAAACTTGAACTTGAAAAAGCGCATTATTTGACTGTACTCAGTCTTTTTTCCAACGTAGTTATTGCTTTCCGACGTTTAATTAACTTGTTTTTCTCTTCAACAAATGGGTTAGTCTTACTGCAGGACCCAAAAGGGATCACTGTAAATTCACAATTTGTTGGTCCACATGGACCTAAAGTCACGACACCCTTTGTCACAACTTTACTGCAATATTATAGCAAATATGTCTAGACAAAATAAGTTACAACTACTTTTTTTTACTTTCTTCTGTATCATTACTTTGCCATTTAAATGTCCATATTGCCATTCTATAATTTTTATGTCTGGAAGACCCTTAGGTTATGTGCAGTATACACAATCTACTCAGTCGCTATAATTATTGTTTTCTGTGTTTCGTTATCTTTTGGAGTTCAATGACTCAGTAATACCTTTAAAATCTCCTATGTACAAGTCTAAGACACTGGAGTTTTTTATACTCAACATGAGAGCACGGATGATTTCTGTATGAATTTTGAAATATTTGTATGTTTGATGTTTGCAAAGTATCAAAACCTTCCAGGTGTTGTTTGCTTGTGTATTTCGACAAGCTCAGATAAAAATTTCCGATACCTGGAACTTGCCCAGCTGATCGCCTGGGGTTCTACGATGCCATGTAGTCATAATTTTACACCTGTATCGCCTTTTTATGAGGGAATAATTTTTCTCCTAGTGATCGTTGGGCATGAATGAATCATGTATCTATCAAACTGATTTGTAACAGTTACATTTTCAGTTCCTGATAAAAATGATTTAGCGTTCTCTCTCTCTCTCTCTCTCTCTCTCTCTCTCTCTCTCTCTCTCATATTTATTTTTGACACGTGAACTAAAAATCTTTACCTAATTTTTTTTTAATTTTTTTTTTTATAAATTTGCCCTTTCGCTGAAATAAATTAAGAGGGGTTTTAATAGAAATCTCGCAAACTGAATTACTGAATTGAAATGGTTTTCGTTGTTTCAATTTTGTAGGATGAAGTAAACCAGGTGCTGACTACCAGTGTTTGGCTGGAACAGGTAAGTCTATCACTCTGGTAGGATTGTGACGTCAGGACATTGCAGTGCTTGTATGCGATAATATAAAGTCATATGCATATTCAATTCATTAAATTCATGCAAGATTAAAAATTATAGTCTAATGTAGATATGAAATGCGTGCATACTTAATATTACAAAATTGTGTAAAAGGATAGATACACTCAAAATAAAAAATATATTTTTTCATACCGTATGTCCGAGTTTTTTCACAATAATATGTTTTTCGCTATATTTTCGCAATCGTTCATTTCGCAAAAATAAAAAGCGCAGAAATTATGTCAGCTATAACTTGCAAACGAAATACATCTAAAATCCAAAAGAACGACTTGCTCAAAATAAAAAGATTTTTGATATGCTTTATTATTTGCAAATTTTGCTACTAGCATAAAAAAAACCCCGAATATACGGTTATACCCGGTATATTTTAAAAAGTGATATATAGAAGTCTGAAGAATGATCGAGGCAATGTTTGTTGGATTTTAAAGGGATTTTCATTTGATAATGATTTTGATTTACTTTTCCAATTTTTAAAGCAATAAAATAAGGGTTAATCAATTTGACCGACCGAAGAGCTACAAATACGAACATATGTTCATTCAAAAAAAAAATAATAAAAATAAAAAAAATAAAGTAAAATTTACGGTGCACAAAATAGTGCGCTAGGTAATAGTTAGATAATATTAGGTAAAATTTACGCGATTAAGAAGAAGCTGAGGGAGCAGGTCAGCCACTTCTTAATCTCGTCAATTTTACTTAATATGATGTAACTTACTTAAGGCATAACCCACTTTTTTCATCCAATCTTCAGTCGCTAAATATGATATTAAGTGATGTTTTTAATCGCTAAGAATTTCTCTAAGTAATAGTTAGATAATATTAAGTAAAATTTACGCGATTAAGAAGGGGGCGGAGGGAGCGAAGCGACCGAGCCCCTTCTTAATCGCGTAAATTTTACTTATTATGATCTTACTTAGAACATAACCCACTGTTTCATTGGCTGATCAAAAGTTCTGCGCCAATCAAATATTCTCTCTCTTTGGGATACAACTCTCAAAGCTGTCAATCGAAAATGTGACGTCGCTGTGAATTAGAGAAATTCTAAACGACTTAATAGAATATTTAGCGACTGCTGATTGGATGAAAAAGTGGGTTATGTTCTAAGTTCACAGCGACGTCACGTTTTTCAATTGACAGCTTAGAGCAGTAAACAAAAGAAGGATATTATTTGATTGGCGCAGATGTTTATTGATCAGCCATTGAAAAAGTGGGTTATGTTCTAACTTGCCTTAGACATTCTTTTTTATCCTCATCTTCGGAAAGTAGAGTGTTTTATATTCACGCGTAGAATTCGAGTCAACATTTATATACTTTTCTGCATTTACAAACCAGTATGTGAAGCTCTATGGTCTGTCTACATAAATTTTCAATAAAGGTAACTGTTTTTTAAAACAGCTAACCCAGCCAAAAGTGATTTTTTTTAAATACTTTAAAGATGCTACATGTACCTGACTTTAACGATTGAAGTGATAAATAATTTTTCTACCTCAACAACTGAATCTAAGTGATTCTAACACCACAGAGATTATAAAATTTCGATTCAGAGAGATAAACTATAATTCTATATTACCCATTAGAAGAAACTCGCACTTTTCATGCTGAATAAAATACATGTATCTGTTATCTCCTATCGGAGCTAGATCTACTATTAAATCAGTGTTGTTTTTGGAATGACCAAAAAGAAGCAAACAATCAGGTATAAATTTTCTAATTGAGGCACGGCTTGCCTGATTGCCTGTTCTTTCCCCTATTAGCAACAACGTTATTACAAATACATATCTATATGTATATATAGAGCAAATAGTAGGCACAGATGATGTAATTTATATCGAACGTGATAATCTTCGCCCCGATTTCAGCACGTGAGGTTTCGTATCTTATCTTTAGTAATCACTTTTTGAGCCAGATGTCAGTTTGTTATCGTGGAGAATTTTAACAATCTTTGTCAGATATATTCCTCCTTCTCTGTTATGTTGCTTTCTCCATTACAACATTTAATATCATTTTGTATTCAACCAAACATTTAAATGCATTTAATTACATTTGTATATTGTTTTGGGGATAAAATTAGCAGTTTACGAGCAATGTAACAAAAAAGTTCAAATGAAACCCATATGTTTACTGCATGAAATTGTATTCTTATCTATAGGAATTATCCAATTATAATTAGTATACGCCACGAACTCTACATACGACCGAATTTTTGAGAAATTTGAACTAACAAAGGGCGGCCCTTCAAAATTGTAGACCTGATTGTGAATAACATCGTGACAAAATAATTGCCATTTATTTATCTCCTTTTTTGTCGATACAGTGATTTTTCGTACATCTAGTTGTTGACAACGAATCATTAAATATATTTTTTGAACATATTTTACCTTTTAATTAAAAAATTAGGTTTCGAATCGATAGTGTGATTTCATCAAATATTGAGATATATCACAAAAGATCATATCAACAAGTACTGGTTTTATTGAAACGAGAGTCGATTTTATGTCATTCTCATTATTTATATGGTTCTTTTCCCACGATTACTTAATTTTGTTAAAACACAATGTATACATGTACGACCATAACGCTGCATAGGCATATATCAAGTGGTCCATTCGCCCTTGCAATCTTTCTAGAGAATTTCGTTTGTATTTTTTTTTATTGTCACTTTCTGAAAACTTTGTATTTTAGCCTAGATACCAAGTCTTTATGAGCAATCAAGTAATGATCAGCTTAAGACGAAGCAACAGTTAATATTCTGTTTAATGTGGTCTTCTATAAAAATTAAAGATCTAAACCAACGACCATTAGGGTTTATTGCCAGGAGTATTGATAACTCGTAAATTAGGGATAGTGTAATGTTAATCAATCAGAATAAACTGATCCCAAGCCCGGCCATAAAAAATTTGGATGCACATTTTGTTCCGTTAATTGTTCTTTACCTTACAACCTCAGCTCATAAAAAACCCCAAAACTTTAATTTGGAGAAATTCGTTAAGCAGTCTGTAAAGCTTAATTATTGCTAGTACACAGTGCTTATTGGAAGTGTTCCTCTCAAGCCGACCTAACTTTTAAATTATTCAAATATTTATACTTTTGAAACTACGTAATTAAATTCAATACCAAAGCATGAAAATTTGAAACTAATCGTGAATTTGCTCTAATTTTACAGAACAACAAATTGAATCTAATCTAAATAACACAAAATATCATGTCATGATGATAAACTCAATTTTTCCCGATTTTTGCGTATCTTTTTACAATCGCTTACACCGTGAGTTCCACCGCCGATAGATCCGGAAAAACGGGAAAACCGCGATTTGCTTTTTCGTTCTTTTTTACGAGTGTTGTCCAAAAAGTTCGTGGACAATCGCATTTTTGTCATTTTAAATGGGTTTATATATATTTATTATATATCTAAAACTTTGTCATAAAATTTCAAATCAAACTAAAGTGCATGGTTTTGAATGTTTTTCATAGAAATAAACTAAACTTTTAATGCATCAAAGTGTCGCGGAAAGTACGAACGGCCCAGCGTTAAAATTTTCCAAACTTTGTAATTAAGTTTTTAGATATGAATATTTACAGTTTTCATGAAACATTTCAAAACTTCATAATCTTCTATTGTGATGTAGTTTGTATGGTGTACGTCATTTTCATACGTCATTTGAAGCTGCTTTTAAAAGATATTACGGCAAGAACATATGTCTTTAAAAACGCCTGAAAAAGCGACGTAAGCTGACCGCACGGAACAGCGCGCCATCAGAAAATTTTATCGACTGAGGTAAAACATCGATAGAAACAAAACAAACGATGGTGGAAACAGTAAAAAACATCGAAATAGTTTGAGTTTACTTATCTACAAGTGGCACAAGCGATAATTTGATAGAGTATGCGATTGTACCTCCTGACCAAACGGTGAATGCGGCATATTACTCTCGGGTAAACCCAAGATTACGACGTTTTTGAAATGTCGTTATAACTTAACGTCAGACTAGGCCGTGCGGCCTGTATGGGCAATGTATATATAATGATAACTCCACTACAAAAATTTTCATTGCTCTGATTTTTATACAGATACATTATTATACTCTATATTAAAATATTATAATACTTTCGTGATAATGGCGCTTATTTTGAATAAAATTACATGTGTCAACGAACTTTTTGGACAACCCTCGTACATTAAAATTAAAAATAAATTATTTATAAATAATTAAATTTACGATCAACCCATTAGGAATACAACCTTCTTATTTACCTATGTTCTTTCATGTCTATTAAAGCTATGTGAGGCACAGTTACCTGTGTCCTATGCGATGTTTGAATCATTTAATTAACTGTTCGTTTTAGATACATAATGAACAATGCTCTTTGATGTAATTTCAATAAACTTGCATTCTCACCTGCATGCGTTCATAAAAATTTAAAAATCATATATTTAAGTGTACAGCATTTTTTATTGTACCATGCACTTTACAGGAATGGCAAGATGAACGATTGATCTGGGACCCAAATGAATACAATGGACTGGAAACCTTGCGCATGCCCTGTGATAAGATTTGGCTTCCGGATATAGTACTATACAACAGGTACACGCATGCTCAAAATCATGATTGGCAATTGCAAGTTTTCGGCAAATGTTTGAATAACTATATACACATTAAAATAGAATTTCAAAGATCTGTTGTCGTCGCTATCTTTCAGCGCGGATGACTACACTTCCGGATACATGCAGAGTAAGGCAATGGTCCGGCATGACGGGAACGTATTCTGGCCGCCTCCCGCCAAGTTCCGGAGTTCCTGCAAGATCGATATCACTTTCTTCCCGTTTGACGACCAAATTTGTAAAATGAAATTTGGTTCCTGGGCCTATGATGGATTTCAAGTGGATATAACAAACAGGACCGCTCAAGTGGACTTGTCGAACTATGTATACAGCGGGGAATGGGAGCTGATTACTATATACGGAGTTCGGAATGAAGTGGTTTACCAGTGTTGTAATATTCCATACCCGGATGTGACGTTTACAATTGTCATGCGCAGAAAGACGCTGTATTACCTTTTCAATATTATATTTCCATGTCTATGGCTGACTATTCTTAGTTTGTTGGGTTTCTGGTTGCCGCCCGACAGCGGGGAGAAAATAACGCTTGGAATTACCGTGCTACTGGCCTTCTCTGTATTCATGCTACTTATTGCTGAAAACATGCCGGCTACTTCAGAATTCGTTCCTTTGATAGGTAAAACTAAGTTTTAAAATGCTTCTTATGTTATTTAGTTCGTACTATTTTTATTCTGACTGATAAAAATTCGTACAAGAAGAAGATATTAAGACCTGACTTTTTATCGATTTTTTTTTAAATATTATCAACCTGAAAATTAGCTTAATTCCTTTCCTCAAACTCTTTTGCTTTTTATTTTAAAACTTAAAAAATCGTGAATTTCAATCTTTTTGACAGGTATTTATCTGACCGTGACGATGGGTATGACGTCATTATCTATCATACTAACAGTTTTTGTGCTACAGCTACATCACGTGGGTCCGCACCAGAGACCAGTGCCAAGATGGCTGCGCTTTCTGTGTGTGGACATCTTAGCTAGATTTATGTGTATGCGTCAATCTCAAATTCCACAGCCATTCGTGGACGAATTCCGGAAGGACGATATGTGTTTGACTACATTCTTTGAGAACGTTGAAAACGGCAACACCGCGGGTACGTGTAATGGAAATATTCAGCAAAATTCCAATAATACTATCAACAATTATCAGAACGATAAATACCATATAGAAATGGAGAGAGATAAAACACACCAGAAGATTACCAACCATCTGAAGCTTCTTGTGGAGAAGCAGGACTATGAGGAGAACCACCAGGGAATCGTGCACGAGTGGCAGTTCGTGGCCCATGTGATGGACAGGGTTCTCTTCTGGATATTTTTGTTCGCTGCTGTCATATCGTCCATTTTAATTTTAGTCGTACAGCCTTTGATGAAGCCACCATTGCAATGAACTCTGTTTGCTTTCATTATGTTAGAATCACTCATGTAAGACATCATTACCACTCACGGCGCCAGGCAAAACCATTACACAAAGAATGAATGTATCTATCAGATTATCTTGTGTTTGAAAATCCAATCAGGCTTTATTTCTTTTTATTACAAGAATTAAACATTTTTATTTCTGACAAATATAAATTAAATGTGCAAATATACATGTTTGAAAGTAACCATATTGATAGAAGATGATATGATGTATTTTTAAGTTTTAAACATGTTCATGTACAACCGATCTCCTGTGAATAGACAACATGCTTACCTTATTTTAAAATATTACATGTAATGTCTTTGAATGATAAACTACAGTGTGATCCAAAGGTTTATACTACAAGTATAAGCTCATGTTAAGTCGCTATCTTGTTTCATGTACATATGTATGTTTGTCTCTTTCACATGACTGTGTTATCATCGAAATATATCAATATTTTAAATATTAAACTATAAATGGTTGGCATTTGTTTTGTTTTTTAATTGCAGTGTTAAAATATTGAAGCTCCAACATTTTCCTTACAAAGCTCACAAATTCTTTGCTGCCAATTGCTGGAACTTACATGTATCTTGCTACTCATGACTTCTTTCAATCGCAGTATAACCAATCCACCAAACGTTTTGCGTCCGTAGAGGATTTTAATTTGTTTATAAATAGAACAGATCTACTTCCGGGGGTTTCCTGACCCACTGACCGTACCCGTTTTCATACATCGCCGATTCGAACACTTCTTTTGCGTCACCGTAGTTCTTGGCTAAATCCTTTGTCTCACGATAGGTCCTTTGTACGATATCTTGCCAACAGTTAATACGAGAGTAGTATAGAAATAGGAATCTTTTGCAGAGTCGGGACGGGGTATTTCTACAAATAGATGAAATTCAAGATTTTTTTTAAGTTTGTACAGTATACAAACAGGGTATCAATTTACACCTTTTGTAACACTACCTGTGATAAATTTACGACTCCAAAAAAGGGGAAGGAAAGTCAAAAACATATTTCATTTATATTAATAAAGTGGTTTAAATTATTACATGTGGTCTTGCTGTTTTGAAAATAAACTACATAATTAAGATCTAATGTACGCTTGAAGTTAGAAAAATCGTATTTACTGGAGGCTGACATGATGTAGAACTCTTTTGTATTAAAAACCAAAAAAAATATTTTGACGTCACACCATCTACTCCAGTTTGGTTTACGTATACAATGTACACAGTGCTCTGAATAAAACGCTGGTTTATGCCTTTCTGTTACTCAAGTAATCGACTGAACAAAATTAATAATGTTTAGGTTCACACCTCAATCTAAAGAATAAATACATGTACATGTGTATGCATTAATATATGCATTTTTTATTAAGTAAATGACAGCTGTTAATCTGCTATCATTCAATGTTGAAAATGAGTAAATTTTTATTCCAAGTCAAGTTCTTCGCTAACTGAATAAGTATGTTTTGATTGTAATCGGGATGTTTAAAATACATTCTCCAAAGTCGGACCATGTCGAAATAACGACAGCAGACATTTTCTACGATACTTGCACAGGCACCTGACGTCATATATTTTTCTCATAATAAAAAAAATACTCCGCTTACCTAATAATTTATTAGGTAAGCGGAGTATTTTTTTATTATGAGAAAAATATATGACGTAAATTATTAGGTAAGCGGAGTATTTTTTTTATTATGAGAAAAATATATGACGTCAGGTGCCTGTGGATACTTGGCATCTGTTGACAATTTCCCCAACTACGCGGAGATTCCTCCGACACTAACCTCCGCTTCTAGATTTCAACGAACATGCTCCGTTTGACGTTGGTTTGTAATTTAGTGGAAAGTCGAAGGTAACAAAACGGTCTCAAATCGATATTGTTTCAAATTTTCCAGAACTTGTCATTTAGAGCGAATATCATGATTTGCTTATACTGATGCTATTTTGATAAAACAAACCGGAATGGATGGTGTGACGTCATATATTAAAGATCAATGGCAGCTCTCATAGCGGCGGGAAATTTTAATTAATTCATCCTTCCGGAGTTTTTAATGAAAATAAATACGATTTACAATTATAGTCACTACTTAAATTTCTTTATGTTTTTATATTAAGAAATAGCAAAACATGACCATGCAAAATGTGACTTTTATAAGCCTTAGCACACCATTTTATAAATTGTTTTCAATATGCTTTTATTTAATCCCGGCGCGTTAAATACTCTTTGTCCCCAAAACGACCTATTCCCGAAACATCCTGTGCACGAAACGTCTCGCTCCCGCAGTTTAAGACTAAGATATTGGTGAGAAAATATGATAGGTTTTAATAATATTGCATAAGTACAGCACTATCCAATATTTGAATTGTATGCAGGTGCTTCAGCCTTCTATATATGAATTGTAATGCAGGTAATAAAATTAATATAAATCACGTGATACCGTGTCGTCATCCCGCGTGTTCCATCCGTCACCTCTACGCCATTATCCGCCATGTTCCAGTTGACGCTGAGTGGGCTGGATTTGTCCACGGTACGGGTGTCGGTAGCCCGGGTCACACAGCCCAGGTCTGGGTGCTGGGCCCTGTATCCCCGGGGTAGACCTGTGAGAGGCCGGTCGTCACGATCTACTCGACAACACATCGCACGTGACATGTGCCCGTCATTGAACAACATTCCTGGAATTATTCAGATTAGTTTATCAATTTAAACGATTTTATGCCATAAATGCATGTTAAGTGGGTACATGTACCGAAACCTCTTACTTAGCTTACTTTGAATATTTTTCTATAATTGTTAAGTTAGAGCAACTAACGAAATGGAAAATTAGAAAACAAATTCTGGATACCAGATTTTAGTTTTAAAATTATCCTTAAGTTTAAAAGGCGGTACTGTCACCTCGACTGCTCATTCACATTGTATAAAAATAAAAAAATATGAATGAAAAAAATTGGCAAAACCCTTCTATCAAAACCAAAATATTGCATATTACATGTACATTGACTTAATATATTTTTATCTATTGCAAATATCGCTTTATTTGTATTTAAAGAAA
>WFKH01006014.1:4466585-4509341 GCA_016163765.1 Magallana hongkongensis | reverse complement strand
TACACCTTGTTTCCTTTTCCTTTTCCTAGTGTCTCCCTTACACCTTGGAATGGATTTTTTGATGATTCTTTCTACAAATCACAATTACCTATCAATATCGTACTAAAACCACTCCCTTTCATTGTAATAAATGGAACAAGACTAAAAATATATTTTTTTTTCACAAAATAAACTTTGAGACTCATATCTTTATTTTTCTTAAGAATAATGTTTAATAAATTTTAGTAGTGATTAAGTGATTTCTATTGCATGTTTTATAGTAATTAAATGCTTTTGAATTGGTAAAATAAGTTTCAATGAACCGGCCAGTATTAAGTAGTATAGATTTACACATACAAGTGAGTTTTCAAATAAAAATAAACATGAATACAAAACACAGATATAAAAATTGATAAAATTATGTTGCTACCCACATCTATCTTTTGGTCTATATATTCTATATGATGACGTCAAATTAAAAGAGTAAATGCAATGCAAAATTTGAATTACCCCCCCCCCCCCCCCCGATAGACCTGGACTTGATATATTTTTACGTGATGTCGATTGACTCTGTACAGAGGTTGTTTCTGTAACTGTCTTCTCTGTTGCAGCTGTGAAAATTGCAGAATTAGGCATTTAACATGTATAATGGTCTTAGATTGACGCTTTTAAAGATGCACATAACTCATTTTTTGTCATCCTGTTTGAAACATTCAGATTATATGCTTTACATAACCGCATCACATCTAATTTACTAAATATTTCAAAGAAATTGTCATTCTCTAACAACTCGCTCTGGAGACGCAAATGAGATTTCATCTTGCAATTACTCCTATCATCAATGATAAAACTAAAGGTTAGCTTTTGTTTGCTTGCTTTGTCTGCTCTTATACGAATCTGTTTTCGATGGGTCTCCTCTTTTCGAATCCTAAGCTCTCGTTTGTATTCCAGACGAAACTGTGCTGCTGATATTTTGATGTATTTTTCGAGGATTTCAGAGAAGATGCTGTCAATACTTTCTTTGTTTTCTATTACCCTCATTTCATCCTCATCGTGAAAAAGTTTTATCCAACTTCTTGCTGTCTTGTAACTTGGAGAAAATGTAAGTATAAAAGTTTTGTCCGTGCGAGTTCAAATTCTCAATTGTTTCTAACTGTTGCATCTGAGTATCTAAATCTAGAAAAAATTGAAACACTTCATCTGTAATACATGTGAGAGTGGAAAGAGCTGTTTGCTTTCTTTGTATTTCTGAAAATAAGTCGTGTTCTTTTAAACTTTTTGCAATGGCACCTGAAAGCTGGTCAAGTAATCTAAGTTCTTGGTCTCTTTTGTTTACTTGGAATTTCAGAGATTCTTTGTAAAGGTTGGTGGTTACAAAAATTTTTTTTCTGCGTATAGTTGCTACAACGCATCATCTGCCTTTGTATCTTATTTGTGATCTGCTTCCTTTTGACTGCTGAACGTTCTTCAGTTTCACCTGTGCTATTTCTCTTGCTGCGGTGTATATTGGTTCAGATGCTTTTTGGACAATAATTGAAAGCAGTTTTTGCAATATGCCAAAACAAACTCGATATTGTGCTTTCGATGGCATCACACTATGAAATAATGTTTTAACTTCATTTTGGTAGGATTTATGCCTATTGAATAATGCCACTTTCTTGAAAAACGCTGTAGTGTGTTTGTTTTCAATTTTTTCTTCCTTTGGAATGGTGTCTTTGAAAATGGAAAGTAATTTGTCATAAATAATACTGCTAAACTGTATAAGTTCTGTGTTGCTATTTTGTAGTTCTGATAAACAGGAATTGACATTCAGATGTTCTTCTGTTAATGGCTCGTCATATTTAATTTCTTCCAGAATGCAATTAATGTTCACATGATCTGGTAAAGGATTTTGGCAAATGTGACCTTCTCTTTCCTCCAAATACTGCGTTTCTTCTTCCCAATTGCTGAAAAGATTGTCTATTAAATTAACATCTTCTAATTCTTTCTCCAGTGTTTGATCCTCATCATTCCCTATAAATTCTCCATCCTCAGTATTTGAGAGAGGTTCCATAAAGACAGTTTCCAGGAGTGGTGCCATTTTGCAGCTTAATAGGTTGGGCAGAATTGGCAAGAATGTGTTTGAATAGAAGACTTAAACATCTTCCCTATGTTTTTTTTACTAAATGCTTAGAGTAATTTATTATCCGAAGTCCTTTCAAATTTCTGCATCTCCCCACTGCTACCCCTATTTGGCCTGGATTCATCATATATCTGCAGTCAATTTCAATGCGGTTTAACGTTAGTCCCTGAGCCTTATGTGCGTCATTGCAAACGCAAGTTTCAGAGGAAATTGTCTGCGAGAAGCGACATCTCTGTGGAGCTCCTTATTATAAATGGAAAAGTTATAAGAGTGAATTTTGACAGTTTTCTTGAGTTGAGGAAAGAAAACTTCCACGTTATTTTCACCAAAACCTTTAACTTCTCCGCACTGACCATTGACTAATGATGTTGACAATTTTACAAGAAGCATCACAGAAGCATTTATCTTCAAGTAAAGTTTCTGAGCAATGCTTGAAAAGTGTGTTATCTTATTGGCATTTCCCGAGTCTGTTAACTTATAAATCTTAAGTTCACCTGTAAAACAACAAAAAAATTGTTGATGTTAACATGTACCAATTTGATTTTTATTCATTTTTACTCAGTTACAACCCATCTTAAGGCCACTATTTCTGACGGCTTTGTCTGACATATGATATAACATTAAAAAATAAGTCTATTATCTTTAGTGTAATAATTTAATGTATTGAGTGTACCAGTGTATGCTTAGAAATAGGTAGATTTTGGTTATTTTTTTTCATAGTTCCCCCAGTGATAATCCTAGTAGTTGGTATAACTATCCAATTAACATTCTATTTGATATTATGTTTCAGGATTTTGGAAAACTTAGAAGAGGATACAATGGGAAAAAATATTTTCTGATGATATATCGAAGAAATCCGGCATTTCAAAATCTGACACACTTGTTAGCAAACTGTTGTTCAAGGTCTTTAAGCACATAAACATTTCTAAAGTTTACAGAAATGGTTTTAGCGTAACCTGCTATTCCGGTGTATTTTGGAATTGTAGACCTTTAAATGACACTAATACTATCCAATGGGAGGCTGTAGCAGATTTATTGCCAAAATCTGTCATGTTCCTCCGACAAGATTCAGAATGTATATCATTTGGGCTAAAGAGCAATACCTACTGTAACGGAAACTTCATAATGAAGGAAATTAATCTCTTACGGAAAAAAGACGATATCGATTCAAACTCTTGTTCATGGCAATTAAAAGTGTGTGGAATAAATGTTGATTTAAGTGAAGTGCTTATTGACAATGAAGTTCGATTTCTAAATAAAAAAAAGCTTAAAAAATATTTTACATACTGATGAGTGTCTTGAACTGTGTAGGGGATTTCAACACAATGACTGCATATCTCTGGAAAGAAAACTAATAGTTCAGGAGAAAGTTACTGTTAATGAGTGTTCAAATAGTTCATCCAAGTTACATTATAGATCAGAGCTATGTGAGCAAGTAGTTTCATTCATCAGCCAAAGTCAGTCCTTTTTGTGCAAAAAATGTCAAAAACTGAAATTAAATATTGAAGCAAAAACAGAAAAGGAAACCAATAGGTGTGACAACAACAACAACAAAGAAAATGTGTGTTGCAATATCCAAGCCAAAGGAGATGACCATCCACTATCATATATTAAAGAACATTTAGGCCCTAGAAACCTTTCAGAGAAATCAACTTGCGATAAAGATGAAATTTTTGTATCAGAAAGTGACCATGCAGACATTAAATATATTGGAATCTGTTTTTGTAGGCAACTTAGACCATTCAAGAACTGCATCCCACAAGCTCCAGGAATAAGTGACACTACACTAAGGTGGATCTATGAATCAGCAAAAGGGCTTCGACTACCTCCAAATGGATGGGTTGGTGGATTGCATCATGATGAAACCAAAGAACAGCAAGACTTGGTGATGGAAATGAAAGATTGTACACCTATTATAACTGGTTTGATTGATTTAGGTGAAGAGGCTCAAAACCTAACAGTAATGAAGGATCAAGCAGTGACTCAGCGACTTGCAAGTGAAGTCATACAAATTACATTTGTTGGATTCACAGGATTCCGATTCCCCATTTTCCACTTTCCTACCGGGGGAATTAAAGTCTCAGAACTGAGCATCATACCATGGAATGTAATTGAAAAACTAAGTGACTGGGGATTTCAGATAGATTATATTATGCAAGATGGCGGTGAAGAAAACAGGAGTTTTATGAACCTCCACTTCAATGGAAACCCAAGAGAAACTTGCCATGGAAGCCCGAATTTGGTTTATCCACTGACAACAATATTTCATACTCAAGATTTTTCTCACAACATAAAAAAGCTAAGAAACAGCATTCTCAAAAGCGGAGACTTTAAAGGTGTGCATACAAGAAAGTTAACACTACATGGAAATTTCTTTTTATGGAAGCAGTGGAAAATGGCTGTGGAATGGGATAGAACAATGAATGCGCGAAGGTTACATCATAAGGTAACAGATTCTCACTTACACCCTACTATTAAACGAAGTTAAAGAATAAAAGTTTGTAAATATGCCAATCAAATAGTAAAAGTACAGATTCATAGGAAGCAGTGTTAGTTTTTGTTTGTTTGTTGTTGTTTTTTTGGAGGGGGTGTCAATGATACATAAACAGTTGTTAATTTGCTCTACAAAGCAACAATTAAAAAGAAATGAAGACAACTTTTATAGACCAAGCACAAGCATGCCTAGGGCCGTGATACTAATATATAATTCTGAATATTTGCAAAAGCCAAGAAAAAGGTATAATTTTATTTATGGGCTAATGGAATTAAAACTTAATATTAAAAAGCTTGCAAATGAAGAAGAAACTTGTAATTCAAACCCCTAAAATTTTTCATTATATAAATCTAATAGAGGTTTTCCCTATATTATTTCATGTATTTCATTAAGATTTTTCCCTGAATTCATACATCAAGATTTTGGAGCTGGTGTGTTCTTTCAATTAGGTCAATTGCGATATTTGTAGTTGAGAGAGAAATATTAGAATTTGGTATAATTAAATGATTTCATATTGAAACTGGCTGAAAATTCATTTCTTTAATTGAAATATTGCTTGAAAAAAAACACATTCCCTACCTTCACTCTGTCTATGTACTTTCTGAAGCGCAATTTTGTGGAAATGTTTAATTGCAGGAAATATGTATTCGCCATTGTCACCATATGAGTTTGGCACAGATTTCAGTTGAAAAAAGTCACCAGATAAAATCACCTGCATACCCCCAAAAGGTTTATCATTGTTCCTCACAGCCCCACACAGGGCATCAATGTCAGGGAAAAGTTTAAGAGACAATATTGACACTTCATCAATGAATACAATTTTAGTTTCAAGAATTCTTGCTTTGACAACATTAAAGTTATCATCATCACAAACTTTTTGGATAAGTTGATCAACACTGTATCGTCCGTCTTGAAGTCCAAAAAACTGTGGACAGTAGAAGCCTCTGGTAACACAGTGCTTGCAATGCCTGTAGTTGCGGTAATTTTAACATTTCTCCCACTATTCTTCAGTTTATGATACAACTTTTTAACAATGAAAGATTTCCCTGTCCCTGCTTGACCCAAAAATGCAATGTTATGGCCATTTTCCACAGCAAGTTCTATATCGTATGTCAAATCCATAGTTTTGCAACCTTAACTTGCTTAAATTCCCGGGAAAAGTCGTGTTTGTTTACATTAATGACGTTGACCAATCAGAACTTACCTTTCGATTCACTGCGATTAAACCGGATGTAACCCAGTCTAGCGAAATTCTTATACACTTGGATGTATAAAAACACATTTTTCTTCGGCGGAACAGCACTGGAGCGGAACGAATCTATACATATATCGTAAGTAAAGTATACTTGAACGATTCATCGCGACATTTCGTTTGAGGAACGCCCAGAATTCGTCAGACCCGATTTTGCCCCAAAAAGTGTCCTACTCTTCTTTTTTTATACATGCACATACAATATATTTACAATAACTTCCAATGCCCCTGTAATAAATCAAGTCTAAAGTTCTTATATATGTTTGTTTTCCAGGAAAATTTGAAATTACATTTTCTGAACTCTAGATTTGTTCTATCGCTGACTTCATTCCTACTGACCGACAACAACAAAATTTGGTCGTATTAGAAATATGATTTTTAAATTACTTTACCATTTATATTCTTCTTTCAGTAATTTAATGATAAAAATAAGTAACAGTTTTTTCCAATCAATATCAAATGGAAATTAACATACTATCAACTCTTCTCCTCTTTGACAACTGTTGATTTTCCCACAATGCACGTTTCTTCAGGAGGCAATAAAACAATCCTTTCTTTCTTTTTGGCATGATGATTCTCTACCGACTGTTAATTGCTACATGTACTTCCTTACGTTAAATCCCATTGAAAAAGAACTCAAAAACAATAATCGCTAGAAAAACATTCGTGTGTTCAATGGTCTTCTTTCATTCACTCAAAATTAGGTCACTGTTATGAAGTACAGTAAAACATTAATATACTATACTGGTTCTGGACCAGTTATCGGCTAATCACGAGTTCGGATATTTACGGTATCTCAGTCGTCTGCAACGAGTTAAAAAACGTTTATTCGCTGAATAACATATAAGGATATGTTATAAATAAATAAGTAGAAACGATTATTTTACTTGTTAATTTACATACTTTCACTTTCCTCGGTGGGGGAATGACGTAATAGGATAAAAATATAAGATGACTTTCTTAGCTTGTAACCTCTTAAAAAGTTCCTATTTTGCATTCAATTTGGAATAATACCAATGACAAAAAAGTAATGGAAATTAACCATATTTTACACGATTGGATTTGTGATGCAGTTGAAACACGTAGTTTACGCCACTATATGTGGGAAATATAAATAGCTTGGAACCAGAGTAATTTGTTCAATGACATAAACAGTACTATATATAACTTAGAGTTTGTTTTAATATAAAATATGTATTTACTTATCAATGAATTAATGAATAAATTCATTAAATATTTGATTTATTTTTCGCTATAATCACGAAGCAGATAACTTGTACATGTACTATGATTCATCATAAATCAGCGAAAACGGGGTGTTCTAAGGAGCACTTGATATAGTTATATGTTTTATGAATTTCAATACCTTAACAAAATAAAAATAAGGAACCAAACACTTACACTGTCAAATTTTTGTGCAGAAATATTCAGATAAGAAAATACGATGAAAAAACCCCCTAAAGTTTAGCCGATAACTGGTTCAATACCAGGAAGCAGGCAGGGTTGTTACTTTCATTTTAATTACCAAGTACTGCAATCGGTTATCTTTCTTAGTGCATATTTTATGGAACGCCAAATGAACATATATTCAAATATTTGTACCTTTCTTCAAATATTTAGAACATATTCACAAAGAATTTGAAGATAGAAACAATGCAATTTTACCTAGTTTCCACAGGCACCTGACGTTATAAATTTTTCTCATAATAAAAATAAATACCCTGCAGGCCTACCTAATGATACATGATTAATACATGATTAATACATAATAATGTATTATTAGGTATAGGGTGTTTATTTTTATTATGAGAGGTCAGGTGCCTGTGCTAGTTTCAAATTATTTTGTGTTATTGAAAATAATGAACGCTCCTTCGGAGACTTGAACATGGAGGGAAACGCAAAGAGCATGCAAAGCTGAAAGGAGGAATAGTAAATTAATTTTATTATTATGTTTTACACCAGAATAAATGGCTTAGAGTTCTATATAACTTTAAAAATTAAAATTTTTAAATAAAAACAATTCGAAAAAGAATTGTAAAATTATGTGATACAATTACTAATTTCAATTAACAATGTTTATTAAATTCAACCGGGGTCGGGGTGATATCAAATATTTAAACATCTATTTTGTTACGTTTTTCAACTATTTTCGAAGGGAAAAATTCATAAAATAATCTTGGTATTGATTTTTTTTACATAGAATATAATTTATTAATTAAAAATCAACGCAGTTATGCTTAAAATTTTATTGAATTTACCAAATAAACGTATTGGAAATTTTGAAGGGAAGTAGTTGTTATTGTCATTATCTTAATAATTAACGATAGGTTCAATTCAATTTCTCCTATCTTTAAATCGATTATAGGTACACTGTAGTATCTTTAATTCATTGCATTTGTACCTATCTTCAAATGAATTAAAGATAGTTATAATTGAATTAAACCTATCTACAATTGATTTGAACATAGGTACAATTGATTTAAAGATAGGTACAATTGATTTGAAGATAGGAACAATTATTTGAAGATAGGTACAAATATTTGCGTATATGTTAATTTAGCGTTCCATAATATTTTACACCTCGAACAATAGATAAATGACTCACGATACTATATCCAAATATTTTGGTCAATTACCTATCTTTACCGCAATTTGGATTGAAAAAAAATACGTATGTTTATTTTAATTACTGAATGCTATAAACATGAATGAATAACAGTTGACATACAAATAGACAGGCGGAGAAATGCTATGTAATAATGAAATACTTTTGAAATATGATATAAACAATACATTCCTGTGTATAGATTAATTAGGAAGACCAAACCAAAGCAATAAACCAGAAAATAACACAGAAATGACAAAACTTAACGTATTTCACGTTCTATTTACTTTAAAATGTCCAGTTTATAAAGAATAAAGAAAGAAATATATTAAGCGGTATTAAGCGGTATTTAACTAGTTTGTGTAGACAATACAAAAGAATTCAAAAAGTTTGGTTAATTCCTGTTACAAGCTTTAAAATTAAGAAGTTTATTGTTGTAGTATCATAATGTCAAAATGCACTCGTATAATATTTTGTAAAACATACATCGTTATAATATTCATTCTCTTATCTGTTACTCATCGCTTGTAAATTATAGAATGTTTGCATGTTACATGTATTTGTATTCCTAAAATTGTTGTAAATCTAAAGAAAATAAATTGAATTTCAAAAATGTTAAAGTTATATGAGCTGTATTTTTCTTGTCAAGAATTTGCATTGTGAAAAAGCAATTGATACTATAATGAGAAAAAAAATAGTTTATACTCTATTGTTTGTTATATTTTTGTAGGGAAAAGTTATTTAGAGGCCCTGATTGAAGTAAAATAACATTATTGTCGCCCTGTACAATAATTGATTTTCTATATATATTCATAAAAGAGAAATCTTTTCTTTAAATAAAGGTTCAAATTACATGAAGAATTATCATTATAGCAGGTTTATTATAGCAGGTTTATGCAGCAAATATAAAATTCTTCTTTAAAAAGCTTAAAATATGATGTTGCTTAAGGTTAAACTTTGAATAGTACTCTCCACAGCGTAGTTATAAAACAATAAATATATAAGTACTATTGTAGAATGTCAAAGATACAGAAAAGGGGACCAGTACATGGATATATTTGGATATACTTGGATCAACGTGACTTTTTTTTTTACATAACAAAGAGCAAAATGATGACGGATACCAAGTAAACTAAGTATATGTTCTGATACCTACAACTGAATTAATTTAAAAGGATACTCGGCGATTAATTCTGGAGATATATTAATGCCACAATTCTAATTTTAATAAGAATTTTGATTTACTTTTTTAATATAAGTTTCTTGTTTTTCTAATTCTATTTTAACAATTTTACTTCTATTTCTTAAATTGATTCTAATTGTATTTCTCGTTTTTTCCTAAATTATTTCAATATTTTTATTTCTTATCTTAATTCTAACTCCTTGTTTAAATATTAATTTAAATATAATTTGATACTTTAATTTTAATTTCAAACTAGTTTGGATACGAAATACGAATTTTTTAAAAAGTGATGATAAGATTGTAAAAACTGTAAAAAAAAAAAATATATATATATATATTGAATGTAAATATATATCAAAATATGTATGTGTTCAGAATATGTGGCGGAAAAAACCCATATCATCAGTTGCATAAAAATCATTTATTACAAACCCATCATTTTTTTAATAGTATTAAGATCAAGGTCTAGTAATGATTCAGGGTATATTTTTGGAACTGGATCCATTATGTTGTCATAATTGATTTGATAGATCTTTATTTACTTTTTTGCTTTTAAATGGGATTACGTTGAAAATGAAATATTTTCTTTACATTCTATTTGAAATAATGTAAAATTTAATTAGACTTCCTGTGTAAATTAGGTACTTTCGTTAAAAGAAGAGGACATAAAATTTAAATATCTTTTTTGAATAGACTGCATGCATTCTGTATATATTTCATTATTTATACATGAAAACAAACTCCAAATCTGCAATAACTAAATGTCTTCATTTTGTGTTGAACATTATGATTTTCATTCGTTAAGCTTAGATATACCTTTTGTAACCAATATATCTTTAACTTTATAAAGAAAATACTGATGTCTCAATTTTTATTAATCTTTGGGTTTCTTTCATTTACTAGATCGTAAACAATAATTATTACTTTACGGGTCATGTTTTATCTGTTAACTCGCGTCAGTCGACTCGACATGATCCAAGTTTTTGGAACAACCACCGTTATAATAATTATGATTATTATATCACCATCATTTCCCCCCAAAAAATGCAGGTAAACGTGAGAAAATATAATAACTGAGAGTTCATATAGAAACGATAACTTTTATTGTAGGATACGATTTGGAACCTCCAGTAGACGATTGTAAAATATGTTATAAAAATGGAGTATGTCAGGATATAAAAGGAAAACAAACAGATTGAGTGATAAAAATACTTTTAAATCTTAAAAGGCAATTTGTTACACAAAGAGAAAATTCAAACATTTTCACAAAAGCTAAATCTGTTGGACATTTGATTTGTACATTTCGCTCATAACGCGCAAAATACAGTATTCTACGTAAACTAACAAAACCTGTAGGCTTCACATAGCCGGTCCTCAAACAGTATCACAGTTTCCAAATCACGTAAATATTGAGATCTTTTGTTCAATCATTAATAAACTGATTCACTGTCGGTAAAGCCATACTAGTTTATAAATAGAACAGGTCCACTTCCTGGGGTTTTCTGATCCACTGACCGTACCCGTTTTCATCCATAACCGATTCGAACACTCCCTTTGCAGCTGCGTATTCCGTTGCCATATCTTTTGTCTCTCGATACGTCCTATGACCAATGTCTTGCTCAATCCGAGAATAAGATAGAAACAGCGATCTTTTGCAGAGTCGGGACGGTGTATTTCTACAAACGATTTCAAATATTTGAGATCTATGAAAATGTATGACATGTTCGACTGAATTCCCATTGTAAAACCCTATGATATCATTTTTCATTCATTTTGCATGTCTTTTCCGCCCCATGACGTAATGTAAATCTCCTTAGCCTATTGGGCGCCAAGTGACATGTGCTAAGGTTTGATGGGACGCCAACTTTATCTACCATAGCTGTGCACTTTTAAAAGTATACAAATGCAATATATATATACATCTTTAGTTATAATGCACGTGATCTACCGTGTCGTCATCCCGCGTGTCCCATCCGTCACCTCTATGCCATTATCCGCCATGTTCCAGTTGACGCTGAGTGGGCTGGATCTGTCCACGGTACGAGGGTCGGTAGCCCGGGTCACACAGCCAAGGTTTGAGTGCTGGGCCCTGTATCCCCGGGGTAAACCTTGCAGACGCTGGCCCGCACGATCTACTCGACAACACATCGCACGTGACATGTGTCCGTCACTGAACAACATTCCTAGAGATACCCAGATTAGGGAAAATTACAACGATAAAGCGTAACTTAAAAGTCTTGTACAAGCCACTAAATCTGTGGTTTTCGAGCATATATCTTTTTCCACCAATAAAGCCGATGTTGATTTAAATTGACAAGAAGCTTAAAGAATTAAACAGAACGAAAGTACCACTCCAAAACACCCGCGTAACGGAAAGGGAATATGAATGAAACAACCAACCCCGAACATAAAGCTTAACAATAAATTGGAATATATTCATAAATATATGTACAGAGTAATTAGTGTTTGTTGCATACCAAGTGTGATAGAAGAAAGATAAATCGGTTCCAGGAATAGCGACAAGAGCGCCCCCTGTAATCCGAGAACGTTCCAACGACAGATCTTGTCACTACACGACATAGTGCGCAGGCGCTGTCCGCGGCGGATCCCGTCCAGTGTCTGGGGGATGTCGTCTGTGGGTATCGTCCCCTCACCTGTCGCACACAAACACATGTCCATGTCATGTTTTGATTTGCTTTAGATTAATGGTGAAAATCCATTCATTCTTTTAAAGATCTTTAACATTTCAGATCGCAAACTTAGGCAGATAAATAGTTAGATGTTCCCACCGTTCTCAACTTTTGATCTCAGAAGACCATGTGACCGGTTTCTGAATATTGGTGTGTGTTCTCCGCCAGTATGTACAGGATCCGCACTATGGTAAGTTTGAAAATTTTGACTGTTACAGCCACGAGTAAACATATTATTTATCATACTTGAGAATTCCATCATGGCGAAAAGTTCTTCGATATTAAATGGAATCTTGCCTAGTAGTTCAGAAATAAAACAACTCTATAAATAACAGGTAGAGTACTTACCGTGTAAAGACTGCCCCATCTCCACACGGGGCCGTGGAGATATAGAGGTGGAAGGACAGGTGAGGCAAAACCTTCAATGTCCTGGATAAGGTTTGTTTCAGTATCTTGCTGCCCCTTTGGGTTCCAGCACGAGATATTTCTTCGCACAGGTACCTATGTTCCAGAGAAATTGAGCTGCATCAGACAAGCTTTAAGATAGATAACAGCTACAGACAAACTTCATGTCAAGAAGTACAGTTATACTACAGGTAGTAACAGCAACAGACAAAGACTGTAAATTGTGTGTATTTATACACCACTGCCAAACATTCAGTTTGAGAACTACCTTCTAAAGCCCCTTTTGGCGATGATTTCGGCGTGAGAGTCGTTCAGGACGGTGCCCTCTACACAAAGATGGTCTCCCGTGATACAACGGTTCCCTGTTTAGAACAAAGGTTGAGTTGCATGAATTTTGATTTTGGAGGCTGCCTCGTCAACAAATTACCAGTCAGATATATCTTCGTAATTTAGACATTATTATTTTTTACAAAGTATTATTAGATAAAGAAAAAAAATTAATGTTTAAGAGCTTTAAAATTTTATTTTTCCCTATATCTCTTTACGAAACTCTTCTTCCCAAGAAGATAAATATAGTCTAAAATTAAATTGTCACGACCATATAGCGCTCTTAACTTAATGAATACCTATTTCCTCCTTACAGAACAAATTTTTGCAGAGGTGATGACAATTCAGAAACTTTTAAGCTGATTTAGACTACAACAAATTATAAATTTGTCTTCGCGACTTGTGTCATTCAACCATGGATACCTGTCCCTAAACTGACCACCGAGAGCTGATCCTTATTATTATCGTATAACAAGATGGCGGCCAGAACCTTCCGCCCAGACAAGTCCTCGCTTTCTGTAGCCACTAAGCTTCTGAAGTGCGTCAATGTCTCCACGGCTATCCTATCGTCCCAAGTCTGTATTGTGTACGGCATCTCTTCAGTTGCTCTCTAAAAGATACAAATGAATCAGTACAAATGGATTTTTTTTTATTATTAGTGATGGCCCAAAAATAAATAAAAAGAAAATGCAGGAGAATTACTTTATTGTCAAGTTGCAGTTTCCGAAAAGTTGAAATATGTTATATGATTGACAATTCAGGGGCGTAGCTGCCTATACGCCAGCACGCCATGGCGTGCACTTCGTTTGGTCAAAAAAAAAAGAAAAAAAAAGTTATCAAAATTTAATATGAATCACCCAAATTGGTGACAATATAACTTATGTCATAGACTATGTCTATGGTACTGCTTACTTACTTCAAATTTGTTAATAGGCACGAACATTCGGATTGGTTTGTTCTGACCGTTGAATAGGATTCAGATTTAACATGTGCATATTTATTATTTTTATAAATGAAGTATCTATGCATCTTTTTAAACATGCCAGTTGCAAACGCAACTACAGATCTAGAGAGGTCTTTCAGTGTTCTGAGGCTCTAAAAAACCTATGTCCATTCCACACTGAACAATGACAGATGGTTATCGCTCAGACTTCTCTATATCCATTAGGACTTCGAAATTAATATTGAGAATTTTAAGTAATGGAAGAGTTTGTAGTTGCTAAATATTGAAGGGTTTTAGAAACTATCGGAGGGTCATAGCAATCATGCATCTGACATTAAAAATGCTTTATGTGAAATTAAAAACAATAATTGAAAGTTTAGATTTAAAAAAAGAAAACGTATGTCAACATCAGTAAGTAATGGTTGAAAAATTTAGTGCATTAAAAGCAAATACCCTTTATTGAATCGCTCAATATGATTTTAAATTCATTTTTTCCATTAAATAGTAAGTCTTTTTTAATAATATAATACGATCATGCAAAAGCAAAATTTTTAATTGAGGTCAGTGTGATAATTTAACAGAAACGAAGGAAAAATGCCTCAAATTGTTGAGGTAACAATTAAACCCTCAACCTAAAAAAGCCCAGTTCTTTATTGTTATCTATTATGTCTAGTGCTTAAACCACTAAGCCATTTTAGCAACAGCATTATAATAATTATCTAATGCTATATGCGATTTTTGCCTTGAGTTTATGGACTTCTATTATTTCCTTAACTGGTAAGATATTAAATGGTATTTCTAATGTATAGATGGTCCTCACTACAAAGGATGACTGCACTTAAGGACATGCGATATTTGCGAGAAAATAAACTTTTAAAAGAAGAGTTTTTCTTTCAATTGCAGAAATGGTCAACATCTAAACTGCAACTTCACGTAATTGCGTTTAATAAAAGTATGTTGTTACCAAGTACGAATTTGTTTTCATAGGCGGGGGTCATCACGATTTCTTGAATCTTCATACGATAATGAGGACGCCCACTTTTATACTGACTTCATACATAGTCAGCGCATGTTTGTCTATTGTTCTCCGTTTAACAGTAGTTGTATATTTGCATTATCAAAGTTATGTCAAAGGGAGATTAATAGACAAACATGCGCTCATGGTTTAAATGAGAAAAAACTGCTTCTTCTTACTTTCGCTTTCCCTGTTGTAACCAAGGGTTGATGCATGTTGAATATTATAATTCACCACGTGATTTCTCACCTCAGGTAACTTTGTGAATACAAAATTCTATCACGTGACGTGTAAGGTAGCATGTAATGTGCTAACTAGGACAATGTTTTCGAACACGTTAAGTTGTCAAGCATTGATTTAAAGTCTTCTGTACTTACATGGGCGTGGTCTAATTGTTGAAACCATAAAAAATAGTATACTTGTACCATATAGAAAAGATAGGGTTATAGTGAAAGAGTGATCACATAAATTTTTATACATGGCATTGTTATTCATGCTAGTCTAATTTTAGTACCATTCTGATAATGTCAGCTCCACCTTTCATGCATATTAATATCAATCTTATGTTTGATCAAGGGCAGATAAGCGAAAATTCTCCTTTTTTCGAAAGTTGTAAGGAGAAAAACATAGAATGAGCTTATTGTATCACAATCTAAAATCTTAATTCATGTTGGAAATTGACTAGACCCTTTAAAAAATTTAACAAAAGTGATATTAGGTTAAGAAATAAACGCAACAGAAGCGACCGAAAAGGGCCCAAAACCCGGCGCTAAGTGCAGTCATCCATTGTGTTTATTGAAATTGGTTTGTTTTCATAGAAAACAGAGCACTGACTAACACAATAAAATATTAATATATACGTACCGATGTAAATTAACAATTATTTAGTGAATTTTACGAATCTTTATGATCAGCTGCAAAAAATTTTTTACAAAACCCTCTAACGCGGGTTATGTATTTTTTCTGCAATGTCGCTACCTTCATATCCCGCATGAATCACCGAAGAAGGCATTTTAATGTTTAAATATTCTAAGTGTTAAAGTTATTTAAAAAAGGCTGGGTGGTCAACAAATTACACAATGCTTTAAAATTTTAGATTCGATGTTTTGACTATAAACTATTATAGTTAAAAAAATCCAGATATTTTAGTATCAAAATTTAAACATTTCCTCATATCTTTAAACAGAGATTGATACAGACTAAAATGACCACAACCATTAAGAATCATTTAAGAGTTACAGATAAATGTTATTTCAGTTATAGATCATTTGAAACAAATTTTAAAAAACTCAGTATCTTATCCGTTCTAATAAAGGCATTTTACCCGCATTATTCGCTCATCTTTTATATAATTAGTTAAATTCAGCTGGATATTATACTTCTTGCACATAAGCAGGGCATAGATTTTTGTCTGCAGAGAACGTTAATACTCGTGAGCTCCCGGGGGCTTCACCCCCTGGGCCCCCACCAGTGCTTTGCCCTGGACCCACTTGGGGCCTAAAGGCGGCCACCAGACCCCTTGCCTTCTTTGGCGTGCACATCAAAAAGTTCTAGCTATGCCCTTGCAATTGCTGAAAGAGTTTATAACTTCTTCTTCATTGGTCATGTCATGTAATATGTTCACCTTTATAATAATAGTTCAAAAGCATAATTATTGCAGGTTAGTACAACTTATATGACACTTTCTTTAAATTAATATTTATCTAAGGAATGTTTACAAAATTAAACGTAATCACCTGTGAAGATTTCAGGTCATATTTCCCCATTTTTTTTAAATGCCTCAGAGCTTCTGCTGTTGCGCGATTTTTCGTCTCATTTAAATTTTTCCCGGTTACGGATTTGAATTTCTGTTCACCAAGACAGGCAGCCATATAAAATCTGTTCAAAACAAACATTTTATTCATAAGGTGTGAAATAATGGGGTATCTTAGCGAAAAGTAGTTCACAAAGTTTACGACATACATTTATAAATACATTTTTGAATTACTCGAATACTGGGATTTTATTTTGACATTAGTATTGTATGTTTCTAAAATTGAAAGCTAGATTTCATAAACTTACGTCAAATCATGGGGCGGCCCTTTGCGGGGTGACGTTTCAATGACATCACATGTTAAGTGCTGCGACTGCGCATGCTCGTTAAATATCTGAAGAGGATTTTTTCCAGGTGGGCAGATATCACTGAAGTCGTCACTTCTTGGACTGCTACTGGCTCCTTTAGAACTTCGTAACTTCTGAAATAATCGGAACATGTGGTTTTGATAAAATTATGTTATATAAAGATCGGTTAAAATAGGCATCAACAGATTACATAATCATCAAAAATTCAAGGCGCCATTAATCTTGACACAATTGGTAAATTACAATGATTACAATTCAAGTTGAACGTTTCTTTTTGTAGATATACAGAGATGTCATACTGGTTTGGGTATTTTTCCTTCACGTTGGAGCTGTAGAAGTGCGATGTTTGCAGCCTTTTTGCGTCCCTCCTTTTTGTTTCCGTGTTCAATCATCCGGAACTTTCGATCACCAAGTTTAGCGTACATCTGGAAACTGAAGAGTAAGTTTTGGTAACAATATCAAAACTATTTCAAACACAATTATGTGATTGGCTTCCTTACAAATATTATGCATTTGCTCATTCTTTGATAGCGTTTTTGAGAATATTACTCACGTGGGACAGTGTGCCGGTCCAGTTTGTGAAGCTTGCTCGATCGTTGCTGTGAGTCCCAGAGACTGTGCATGCTCCATTAAAGCACTCACTGGGTCTTTATCCGGAATCGCCAACGTCTCCTTAGTATCTTGAGAGCCCTATCCAATGATACGTAAAATTGTTGTTGGATTTATCGTTTAATTTTCATTTTTTTAGAAATCGCTCTGTTAGTTTTTATGTTGGAGTTTATTCATTGTTTATTGTTTGTTCGTGTATCTGTTTTCTTTTTGACGGACCTGAGCGGCGGCGGTCTCCAGTCTCAAAGCCTTGTCTGCTGCCTTGGTCTGGGCCTCTTTCTTGTTCGGACCTTCCGCCTGACAGATGAGGCTGTCTCCAAGGCGCGCGTAAGCTACGAACCTTTTCATTAGCAAAATAAGTTATTTTAAAAGTCATATTGCAAGATGGTTTACTTATGCTGTAAAATATTCATTCAATTTACTTTTAAATATGCATGCAACGTAATTATTTTTGCAAAGTTCATCATTCAAATCTATAGACATGTATGTAATCTATTTTCGGCGCAACAAATAAGATAATAAAAATACTTTGTACAGGTATCTTAAATAAAGATCTATGCATGTGCATAATGTATGGTTTTTTTCAAAATAAAGTTTATCAATTATTGTTTATTCCAAATTACACTCAATAAAAAACATATCATAAAGCACTTTTGTTACAGTTTACCAAGCTTTATTACGGATTTTCAACAAGAACAACATTGTCTTTTTTTAATTCCAATTCTGAGTAATTGTGTTGACCAGTTTATATATGAAAAATGGCAAAATCTTTCATTTTGATGTATTGGTTTTAGTGTTGAAATCGCGTGTCCGATACTATTACGAAATATTTTAGATCATTTAGATAGCAATTTTGGCGTGAATATTCTACAAAAAAATATGTATATTACATCGGATTCCCGGAAGACAGCAGACCTCCTCTCTTCGCTTGACATTCAAGTGTTGGTTTTTTTCCAATCTTCTGGCCATATTCCATGAACGCACTTATGGCATTCTTTTGCAGACCTCCGTTAGCTGAAAAAGATTTTGCAAGTCATTGGAATAGCACTAGTATCGATTCCAGCATTTCTGCCTAAGTACGTTTTCAATGTCCTAATCGAAAGTTATTTTTTTCAAGTTTGCCTTTCCATGCACGTAATATAAAAGATAAGGGGAATTTGGATAAGGTGAAATATATTCCGATGCCACTGTATACTTAGTGTGGACAATACAAGGGAAGTCAATAATTCAGGTAAATTCCTGTAACAAGGTGTGAAATTAAGAAGTTTATCGTTATAGTATCGTAATGTCAAATTGCACTCGTATAATATTTTGTCAAATATACATTATGATAGTAGTCATATCCTCTTCTCTGTCTGTTCTAAGGATGCTAATGTATTGGACAGTCATTCTCAGAATTGCTACTCCATTACACTGGTAACGTTGTTAAAAAATTTAGTTTGCCAGATTGTTTTAATAATTTGGTTTTCCAAAAGAACATCTTTTATGATGCTTTTCCTGAAATTTTCTCCTACATACCTGTTGTATATACAAATTTAGGTTAGGTTCTTTGCATGGGGGGGGGGGGTGAAATCACAGTAATGGATGTTAATCTTATCAAAGCAGTGTATTATTCCAGCAATAAATAAATAAATAGTGCAAAGGTTTACTTTTTCTATAAATATTTCAAATTATAAAGAATTTTATTAATGAAACCTCGAAAAGCAAGGACATTTTTTTTTTTTATAAAACTGCAAAAATATTGATTGCGTAGCACGAATGAAAATGAAGCAAATTTGCTTATCGACATCAGAACAAATCAAAGCCTTTTAATGATAATTACTTTAATTTGAGAAACTTATGCACTGTAGTTGCCTCTTAAAAGCGAATGTATGTATGCTTCATGTTGTTGAAAGGATATTGTTCAGTTTGATATCTTCTTGAGAACTTCTTATACAAGGTAAGTATTTCTAGGGACAATTCAGTATTGTTAATAATATTAGTTTGTCAAATAATGGTATTTGACAGAAAAATTATAAAACATAGTATTTCCTTTTCCTTTCTTCGTTCATATATCTTTTACATGTCCTTGATATTTCTTTCCTGATAATTCCGCTCTATAAAGTACCATCGAAAACAATCATAAATATATGTTTAAAATATATTCATTTTACAGCTTTACGAATATTCATATTATAGATTTTACCATTTAGAAATGCAAATATTACAGACGAATTTATATCACGTTTTCAATCTCGGGTATTATTTGGATTAGTCTTCATTACATGTAACACCCGCATGAGTGGATCCAGAAAATTTTTCCAGGAGGGTGGGGGTGGGGGTCCGAAGGGTATTTATCGTTGAACGTTTAATAAATTGCTTCTTGTTGTGCAAGAAATTAATATTGAAATGTATTTTTTCCCATCAAAACAATGAAATTCCTATCTAAACAATGAAAAACACTTTTCCGATAAAAAAAAACCTTTATCTTTGATAAATCCGGTAACGGGTGCTGTGTTATAAATTCTTGAAATAATACAAAGCTCCTTTACATCCGTTACCATTACTTTAAAAAAAAATATTTCAAGTTATTGCATATTTTAACAAAAAATTTACACAGCTACTGATGGATGTCGTTATTATGATTTGTATACATGTACTCAATTATGTGCATTGTCAAAAAAGACAATCATATATAAATTATATGATCGATAATCGAATATATACAGTAAGATATAAATTTTAAATAAAAAATTTTGTGACCTTTCAAAAATGCTGCCGTTGTGATAAATTCGTTCTTACTCGTGTTTGTAACTTTATTGCTACGTCATGGGTGCCTAGATATCTCAAAATTTCCGTTTAGTAAAATCCGCTTCGGAAAAAAAAGAATAGTAACGCTTGTTAACAAAAAGTCATATATTTTTTGTTTTTCTTCACATAATTGTTTTGATTAGTTTGAAAATCGCTAAAACATAAAGTTTTAAAACTATCCAGTAAGATGTATAGGATGGGATTATTTAGAGCATTGTTTACGCAGAGAAAAAGCGGTAACGCTTGTTAATCCTTAATCATATGTGAAAAGAATCCGATAGGTTGCGAGATTTTGAACAATGCAAATGCCATATAGTATGAACGGATGATATACTGTATGCCTACAACATAGACATATTCAGATGAAAACTTATTCATATAGGATCGTTTTTAGCTTAGTTCCTATGGGAGGGTAAGTTTTGGTAACGCTTGTTAATGCTAATATTGCGACAATATTTTTAATCACTGAATCAAAAAAATATTGACGAGTGGCAAATACTTTAGTCTTTAAAATTTTGGCTTGTATTATATTAAAAATCTATATTTTTCTTTTTTTCTTTCCCGACTTCGATAGCAGAAAAATGGACAAACCATTATCATTAGCCTACATGTATATAGCGACAAATGGAAACTACTGTCACATCTATAATTCGGCTGTTAAAATAATAATAATGCATTCCAAAAATAAAGGGCGATGTGTTGTATATAAATTGGATATAAACCCCTTAAATCAACCTACTGCAAAACATATATAATTTTATCCCTTTACTTCAAGAAAAAATGATTTTAACTTGAGCGACGGTGATATTTCAAATTAGAGTCATATAAACGAGAATGACTGTGTATATATTATGTTATTTGTACATGTATTCCAATGAGTTGTACAAGTTCAGAAAAAATAAATTGAATTGAATCACCTTGTTTGTAACGAGTTAATCATCTTGATATGACAAAAGATCGTACTCATTATTCATGTACAAAAAATTAACACGTTATAATATAATTATACCTTCTTAAAAATGAGCCTATATATTCGGCTTTCGTTGCAATGAATTTATCTAGAACCTTATGGATTAACTCAAAATAAACGCAAGTTCCCTGATTAACTGAAGATACAATCCCAGACGACGCTGGCTTTTAATACGGTAACTTCAAAGCTTACTTGAGAATATTTTATTACATGTATTTTAAACTATTGTTCTATAAATTGCAACCAAAGTTGTGATGAGGAAAATCTATCTATGGGAGAAATTACAATGTGCATAGCAAAGCTTTTTGAGCCAACGTTCTATTTTATGAAACCGGAAGCACTGGTCATTTTCCGCTGTTTTTTCCCTATTAATCCCATTAACTTCCACATCCAAAAGGCAAGTTTTTTATTCGTTGTATTTGACCCCATTTACTTTTATCAGTTCGTCTGCCAGAATATTTACTTAATATAATGACTAATAAAAATTGCTGCCATGCCGTGTCATCTCAAACATAAACATTTTAAATCTAGTTTATTTTATCCATAATTGATTTCCGTATGAAGGGGCTATAACCTATGTAGTTTACTTGACGTATAACCATCACCTCCATCTTTCGATACATAATATATAAACAAACAAGACATGGTATATGTTGCTCTTTGCCACCAGCGTGACTTTAATTGTTACATAACATTGTAACACATTGCGTAAAATAATATAAAATAATATTACGTAATACTACAATTGAAATTTAATTGAATAATGTCACAATTCTGCATTTGATCTTAATATGATGTAATTATAATTAATTTCCGAATATTAATTAATAATCATATACCAATATGAATTTTATTAATTGGCTGTATTGAGAAACTGAAATCGAAAATTGGTTACGTAATCTCGTCAAACAAATTCCTTGTGGTCTGAAAACGCCATGTACATCTACAATAAAATACATGCATAAAAAAAAAAAAAAAAAAAAAATATATAAAAAAGTTAACACTGGAAAGGTGGAGGGGAGGTGGTGGATTTTTAAAGAAATGGTCCGAAGGAACAGAATCGGTATTCAAAGGTGTTACCCGTGCGGCGTCCTGAAAGAAAGTGAATTAGCGCGTCTTTCTAAACAAAGAGAGTCGCTAGAATTCCCGCGTTTAATTTCATTGGTCAAATGATGACACCAACATTACGTGACCAAAAAGAACACTCTCTACTTCTAGATAATACACATTAAAAAGTGCGATAACTCGTAATGCGAAAAATTTGTAAAATCAATATATATAAAGCATTTTAAGTAAACTTAAAATTCCTATGTTGTTTTCTGACATGGCGTACGCTTCAAACTTTCTCGAATTTCCGACCATATTAAGGACTGCAGTTATATGAAATAACGTCTTGATCTTATCCTGTATACATTGTATCTCATAAAAAACAATTCAAAAAGTTTTAAAGGGATAAAATAATCTTAAGAGAAAAAAAGGGGGAAATTTCAAGTTGATTTTTTAATTATCTAAATATATACGTACATGACTTGTATATAATCTGAAATTAGTCGTTATTTTGATCAGAGAGTAAGATTTCACTACGTCTTATCTTTTCAATTACCGATTTTCGTCAGATCCACCTTCTTTGTATTTTTTGTTAGTTTTTTTGTGTGTGTTTTTCCCCTGAGACTGTCAGTCTATTAGATGGCCAGTCTTTTAAAAGTAAGAAAGTTAAGATTGAAGAACAGCGATATATTTGAATATTATGAGTGTTTTATTGAACTTAGATTCCATAGATTACGATTACGGAAGCTGTAAGGTTTAATTTAAAATTAGTTTCCTTGTAACCTGCTGGATTCCTATATGTCCTGACATTTCCGCGATATTAAAAATTATTACTAAGTAACTTAGTACCGGTTCCTTGTCACCAGCTGCTTTTGCCACTAATTTCTCTGATGCTCACACATACGTAACAATTTGCTTTTTTAATATAAAGGCCTATATACATGTATGTAAACAAGTAGCAGATTACGACAATCCTATCTCCATGCACTTCCTCCAGAAATCCTCAACCCCTGCCTCAAACTCTTACACACTTACCATAGATATGCATTTGTACTCACGGTATAAAGCTCATAGTTAGATAGAGACTTATCAAAAACAATTACATATGTATTGTGAAAATATTGAAGATAAGAAATATTCATTATATTCAGTAACTACTTATCCATAAAAAACTAAAGTTATGATGCATAATACCCCGGTAGTATCCTCTTGCATAACGACCGAGAAATATAGTCAGGAATCGAAGACAGTAATTCTGATTGAAAATAAATTGACATTTATTGCTGCAGATATGCCATTTTATGGATCAAAACATCTTTACCGTTAATCAAAACTTGTATTTCTTTAACTAAGTTTTCTAAGAAGAAATTGAAAAGATGCTATGGATATAGTTATAATTTAAGATTACCAATTACTTTAATTGGGATATTGGTGTGAGTACTCATACAAATATATTAACAAGTTTTTACTTTACCCATATTAATTCTTCTTCTTTTCAGTTAACATTGCCTTGTGTTTTTTGACCTATCAAGTGCTATATATACCGAGAACATGTACATCTATGATGACGCATGAGCAAAAATATCCAACAATTTCATTGGTTAAAAGTACTTGGCATCGGTTTGGAACCCAATTTTCTGAAAATGTGTCGGTGCTCATTTAAAATCGCCATTCCGGGAATAGAGGGTGTTATCATTCGGAAGTTCTTAGATCCTCTCTCTTTATATTTCTCTCTTTCTTTCTCTCTCTCTCCAACGAATTAAAAAAAAATACACATATTAACACACTAAATTGCGGAAATTTTATTTGTTACATCATTAATGTTGACAAGATTAGAATGTTGGTTTTGATTTTCATTTATTTATTTTTGGGGTGTGTGTTTGTGGTGGAAGAGGTGGTGTTTAATTTAGTATTTATATCAACGATCGATTCAAGAAATTCCTTCTTAGTACTGTACATTTGGTATTTGGGGTCTAAGCCTAAGGTGTACGAACCTGGATTCAACGACAAAACGTATGTTACAATTCATGCATATATCGTCATGATCATAGTCACCTGGGACGAGATATAGGACTTCTATGCTGATCAGATTTAAAGTGACCTAGCTGTATTGTATACATGTTTGTTTATTTTATCTCTGTGATAGCTTATCATCAACATGTGTATTACACAGATAGGATCTCTTCTCTCCGACAGAGTTGCAGAATAACTTGAAACCATACCAGGATTTTTTTTTAGCGATTCATGTAACATAGACATTACATGATAAAATATTGAAGGATCATTCACACGTCGTAATAATTCTAATTATTTTAAACGATCATTATATTTCTATCATTAGTTCAACGAGGGTTTTTTATTCCAATTTACTTATCTATTCCAAAATGGAGAAAGTAATGTATAAATTTAAACATAATTAAACCTTTTTATTCTCATTGTAAGCATAATTTTAGATTAAAGCCCATTAAGCGGAAAATGAAAGCAAAACGAAAACAAAAAAACCCGATCCATTCTTAACCCCCCAAAAAGAAAATTAAAAAAGTCTGCATAGATAAAATGCGCCATCTCTCTCTCTCTCTCTCTCTCTCTCTCTCTCTCATATCACACCCACGCCCACATTTAAATTACATGCACTTGCATTATCAGGTGTGCGGTGCATAAAGACATAATTATGATAAGATAGGATGGGTAACCTCACCTTGCATTACTTTCGTTTTTATTTCCACGACCCGACTATCATCAAAGTTTTATTCCTTGTTCCTTAATTGTGACTTTCCAAAATGCAACGTGTACTCACTATAAAGAATTTAGAGCTTTGTATGCAAGTATGATATATTATATGTTTATTTGTATATGAAGCTTGATCAATTAACATAATTTGTTTTCAATGATTTAAAAACCAAGTTAATTCATGATAAGTCATATATTCACTGACAAAAATAAGTTTGAGGAAAAAAATCCGGAATCTGTAAGTTTACTCAGAAGTCTAATATTAGTGAGCGTTTGTCAATTTCTTGTGGTACAAAACACGCATGTGTCAAAAATGGATTTTGTGGCAGCTATAGACGGGTTTACAAGTATTTATTCAAGTCTGAATAGTGTTCAATCTCTTGAATTTTTAAACTGGGTGAAAGAAAATATAAACGGTGAGGTCATCCTTCTCTCTACATGCATCATTTATATTGATTACAGATCTCCGAGAGAACTGGAAATGTTGAATGTTCAGTGAGGATTTGACTTTATTTATATTGGATTGTCATTGCTGATTTTTGTTAATTACTGCATGGAAACCAGCCTTTGCTCTAGATTTATGTGACACATAACAATATCTGTTCTTAAAAAAATAATACACAAGCACACATGTTCATGTAGAAAGAATAATCTTACCATGACCAGGCTACGCTCAGGTCACAGCAAGAATACGTCCCATATACTTGCAATGTAGCAGCTGCGAAGCGGATCTCCTTCGTGTCGAGTTTAAGCCTGTTAAAAATAACATGCAGGGGAAAAACGCATATATATACAAAATAAGCCTTTTTGAACATGTATATGTAGTTCAGTCCACAAAATATTCATTTAATGGGTCATACCAAGGCATTTACACAATTTCTACGTTTGAATATGCCTGCCATTTTCTTGGAAATCGCACACGGAGTGCTTTGGATTTTATCCCTAAAATGGCGACCGTAAACAGTGAAATTTCAAACATGATGTTAAACGGTAGTGATTTTGTTGCAAAAACAATAAATATGGTAAAATGGGACTATAAAAGAGCAAAAATGGAGTTATTTTTTACCAATTATATGAAAATTTACGTGAGATACAAGGCAATATTTTTTTTTTATTTGCCAGAAGCAAGTATAGGGGACGAATTCTATCGTTAAACCGGGTCTGTAGGACGTCTGCATTTTAACGATAGAACATTCTATCTAATGTTCATGAAGCTTTACATTCAGAAACAAAGTACCATGTATTTTTTTCATATTTAATGAAGCGATCTCATAAATTCTGTTGATTCTCTAATTCAACAGACCTCATCGATAAACAGATAAAATCCACAGGCCATAACAGTGATGTTGTGTTGGAGTCGATTCGAGAAGATGTCCGCTCTCTTCTCCCACTGAACGGAGTCACAGAGACAGAGAAAATATGCACTCCTTCTGTGGGTCCAGTGAGTAGCATCCCTTAGATATATGATAAAGAGAAAGAAAATGTAAGAATGCATTGTAAAGTTAATCTCAGCAAGATTTGACGAGCCTGAAAAACTTTGACTGAGGTCTCTTCCTGTGGAAAGAATTTTTTTTAGTCTGAATGAATCTTGCTGAGATTATGTAGATTTTGTCCTGCAGTAATAATGGTAATCTAGGTAAAGAGAGAGAGATTTGTTCTCATGCTGTAGAACTTATCCTTAACCTTTCTCTTTATGAAAGTTCAATTACCCTAAGGATGAAGGTCAGAGCTTTTCAAAGAAAAAGTAAATTTCTGAGGTGCAAGGTCAAATCCATATTGTTACATTACATTGTATTTACTGATTGATAATGAACACATTTATCATTTATTTAACCCTTTCACGTTCATTTTTCTCATTTTTAGCAAAAATATTGTTTTATTAAAAAAACTTTATACATAGAATATGGAATCTAAATACACAATTATCATGTATGAAAAAATAGTATCGATATCAAACATCTGTGCATCACAAATACTTTGATCCTTTGTACTATAGAATTCAAATTTGTCAACTATAAATGAATCTGGTCAAAGACTGGTAAGACGTGAAAGGGTTAAATGCCTGGTTAAATAAAGTTAATATCTTATAAAAATATAATAGTTATCATTATGAAATACTTGATTGCTGATTTTTCAGAATGCAGATTGTGATGGTCTTACAACCGAACATATAGATGCCTTCTGTTTTAATGATGATGACGTCGATGACTTATGTGATGAAGGACAGATGAGCAGAAACTACTGCACAGACTGCGGATCTAGAAATGTCCGACCTTTAAGTATGCTGATAAAAGACTTTACACAAAGATTTAACTTGTGGTTGGCTTATATATCCATTTAGGAATGAGAATAAAAACTATTTATTAGCCCAACCTGTAAATTTTTAATCGCTGTCAAATGTTACGGTAATACTATGTTTAATGTCACCTTCAAAATCTATAAGGGAGATAAAAAAAAATTTCAAAAAACTGATTGTCATTTATTTGAAATTTTACAAATTAAAAATTCAATTAATATTCAATTTACTTTAACAATATATAGCTAGATGTTTAATGATCTGTTCATTAAGTTATAAAGACAGTCCAAGAGAGGATTGATCTGTATAATCCAAGATGTGCCTTAAAGACTAGTATTTGATACATTGTATTTCAAAAGACTGCATTTTGTTGAAGTAGTTAAAAGCAAAACTAAGCAGAAAGGAGAATGTATATAATTTTTTTTTTTTTTAAGCTCACCTGAGCTGAAAGCTCAAGTGAGCTTTTCTGATCACAATTTGTCCGTTGTCTGTCGTCGTTTGGCGTTGGCGTCGGCGTTGTTGTTGTAAACTTTTCACATATTCATCTTCTTCTCAAGAACCACTAGGCCGATTTGAACCAAACTTGGCACAAAGCATCCTTAGGTTAAGGGGATTCATGTTTGTTAAAATGAAGGGCCACGCCCTCTTTCAAGGGGAGATAATTAAAAATCATTGAAAATTTGTTGGTATTTTTCAAAAATCTTCTTCTCAAAAATCATTCGGCCAGAAAAGCTGAAACTTGTGTGGAAGCATCCTCAGGTAGTGTAGATTCAAGTTTGTTCAAATCATGACCCCCGGGGGTAGGGTGGAATTTTTGTCTATGCAATAAATTTATATATGACTGATACTTTGGTATGTTTGTAGTTGACCTGTGATGTGTTGATTTTCTTGTTCTATCAGCCTTTATAACCCACTCGGCCTCAGTGAAGGCGATAAAGTATATGTTCCGACACCTGCTGGGGGACCTCAGGGGGAAATCAGTGGTGGATGTGGGGTCCAGAACGGGGGCCATTCTTTATGGGGTATGTTCATGATGGTTATTTACATTTGTTGGTATTTTATTGTCATAAAGATTTAATCTTATCTGAATCAGCCCACAAAAATACATATTATCTGTACCTCTGTTTTATAATTTCATGTTTGATAACACAGTGCAATTATCCTAACGGCAGCAGTATTTCTAATATTTTACAGTTTTCTAGCACAGTCATTTAGTCTTTTGATAAATTTACATAAAATTATCTTTGTTCAATAATTTCTTCACTAGGCCTACTTAATGAGTGAGGCAAGCTGTATAGTGGGGGTAGAAATAGATCCCACATTTTGTCAAGTCCAGAACCAAATAATTACAAAGTACAACCTACAAGACAGAGTTCAGGTAAAGTCTACACATGTATCAGTTTTCATAGGTAATACTGCACCAGTCAACACCTGTACAGGTCAACATCTACACAGGTCAACATCTGTAAAGGCCAACATCTGTACAGGTGATATATTACAGGTCAACATCTGTACTGTCAGGTAATATTGTTCAGGTCAGCATCTGTACAGGCAATATTGTACAGGTCAATATATGTACAAGCCATATTGTACAGGTCAACATCTGTACAGGCAATATTGTACAGGTCAACATCTGTACAGGCGATCTTGGACTGTTCAACATCTGTACAGTTGATACTGTACAGGTCAATGCCTGTACAGGCAATATTGTACAGATCAACATCTGTACAGGTCAATATCTATACAGGCGATATTGTACAGATCAACATCTGTACAGGCGATATTATACAGGTCAACAACTGTACAGGCGATATTGTACAGGTTAACACCTGTGCAGGCAATATTGTACAGATCAACATCTGTACAGGTCAACATTTTTACAGGTCAACATCTGTACAGGCAATTTTGTACAGATCAACATCTGTACAGGTCAACATTTTTACAGGTCAACATCTGTACAGGCAGTTTTGTACAGATCAACATCTGTACAGGTCAACATCTGTACAGGCAATATTGTACAGGTCAACATCTGTATTGGTGATATTGTACAGTTACATCTGTACTGCAGGTCAACATCTGTACTGCAGGTCAACATCTGTACAGGCAACATTGTACAGGCCAACATCCGTACAGGTCAACATCTGTACAGGTAATATTGTAAAGGTCAACATTCTGTACATGTCAACATCTGTACACATCAACATCTGTACAGATAATACTGTATAGGTCAACATTTTTACAGGCAATATTGTAAAGATCAACACTTCTACAGGTCAACATCTGTTCAAATAATATCTTGGCAGGCAAACCACTGATCAATTAACAAATGTTTAGTAGTTTAATGGGGATTTGGACTGGCAAGATATTGAAATTAAGTTAAAAATGTTTACAAAAATGTAAGAGAGAAGTAATCATCCATAAAGGTTGTGTCTGTACAGGTAAAATGTGTTGATACTTTTGTTCTTAATGTGTATTACCTGAACTGGTTTCAAATGAAGATTATGAATCAGTATGAAATTTTTTTGATATCAGAATATTGGGTTTTTAGGTGTACCAGAAAGACATACAACAATGTGGACAACTCATCCAACAAGGTTAGAGAAGTATGCTGTTCTGCTGTTATTTTGCAGTGCATCTTAGAACAAAGTACCTGTGTATCAGGAGAAAAAGATGCTGGTTTGCTCATAGTACATTGTATGTAGACGAAATTGGCGATTATCTAGATACATTAAGAAATTGTACTCTCTCAGAAAGCTCTGTAGAAACTTTTAGGAAATGGAATTCTTTAACTGGGCTATGTGGCTGAGTTGGGGTAAATACAAAAAGAAGAATTATAAATATTTTACACATGTTTTTAAAATTGTGCAACTCCTTAAAATCTGAAATACTTAAAAAATGAAACTAACCACTCAATTTACTCAGAATAAAAGCTTTACATTACTGACACAGCAAAGCTGATATACATGTGTACACCAGTTTGAAAGTATATGAGAGCTGGTTGTATTGTGCTTACTTGTATTGATTTTGCTTTGTTTGATAGCTGATGTTCTGATCCTTAACAATGTGTTTGAATTCTTCATGCCACTGGACACTCAAAAAAGGTGAAAAAAAATTGTTGATCACCAATATTTCATATGTATTGGTTTTTATTTGTTCTCTCTCTCTCTCTCTCTCTCTCTCTCTCTCTCTCTCTCTCTCTATAATGAATAATTATATTTATCGTTAGTTACTTGCTGAGCACTTTTCGGGTAAATGAAGTGATGAAGTGGGTTTTGGGTAACTTACCAGAAATCATGATATACATATAGGATCTCTCATATGTCGTGATGGTATATGTACTAGTATATGATAACACAAAATGAGTTTGATTACCATCATATGCCATCACATATCGAGAGAAATTCTTATCATCACATGTTTTAACTCCCTTTTCTAGGGGATAATTCTTTTTTGATAGCCTTTTAGATGTAAAAGATCCCATTGGTAATGTCATTTCATCAGTAATGCATTTAAAAAAGTGTGATGTCACCGCAGTTCAATATAAAAAAAAAAAATTAAACGCTCTCTTCATGTTGATGCAACCATGTGATAAAGAATTTTTTAGAATGCAACCAAGACACATTTTTCTCTTGTCTGCATTATATCAGACTGAGCTAGGAAAGTTTTTTTTTGTTTTTCAGTATATGGAACTTTCTGTACCAGAATGTGAGGAAGAAGGGTTGTTTTATTGTGACTGTACCCAGTATACAGGAGTCTCTGAATGCTATTGAGGTATTGATCTAAACTGTTCTGTCACAGCCTGTAGAAAAAGAGTTTTTCTATAAAGTACCTAAATACTATAGAGGTAAATACTGTCATAGTCTGTAGGCTATTGAGGTTTTTTCCTAGCATCTTTAAATGCTATTGAGGTATACATCTGAACTGCTCTGTCATATCCTGTAGAAGCTTGGTGGCTGGGGGAGGGAGGGTTCTATTGAGAGATGGAAGTGGCTTGTTTTGTCATTTGAATTAGATATAAATGTAAAGTATTTGAAATAGATATTCATGTATTGTATATAAATCATTGATGATTTAGTACCGATCAGACCCAACTTAACACCAGAGTAAACCCAAACTAAACCTCGGGTTTACTTTCGGGGTTTGCATGGGGTTTACTCTGGGTCTCCTTTTTGAAAATTTGCGTCCACTCGGGGTTTACTTTGGGTTTACTCAGGGTTTACTTTGGGTTCACTCGGGGTTTGCTTTTGGGGTCCACTGTATGCACTGAAGTGTGAAGCAGACCTGTCTTTTATCTTACCATCTTACTGCCTGTAATTCCTGCCCCTTGGATATTCCAAATACACATGTAGTGTCCGCTTTCAGGGGTATATTTCTGATCGGGGTTTACTCTCTGTGTCCACTCTGGGTTTACTTTGGGTTTACTCTGGGTTTACTCTGGGTCCACTCTAGTAAACCTGGAAAGTAAACCCAGGGTTTAGTTGGGGTTTACTTTCTGTTAGGTTGGGTCTGATCAGTACTGTATAAAATGTTTCAAAATCAGATGCTACTGATATTGATTGAAATAATATACACAAAGCAGACATATTTTTGAACTTAATTTATTAATAAATGGTTTGGTCACAGATGTATAGGTATTTCTGCTCAGGTTAGTTACATGTAACAAATTGGCAGCCGTATGTTTTTACTATTCAATGTTAACAGAAATGTGTAGTTCGTCTTTTGTTTTCTTTGTAGCTGCCATTAGACCTGGGTACCTGGTTACGAGAGATTCCAACAGGGGAGATAATTACCAGAGCAAACCTGTTACTATACGGTGATAGGGAGTCTGAGGATTCAGAGCTAACACAGATACATCTGTACCAAGTCATGTGATATTTTGTTCATGTATCTCAGAGTTTTAAGTATATTTAATAATAAAATGATGTCATCAATTGATATCAATTTCAGTGAAATCGTTTTGTTTTTATGATGTTGGGTTTTTTCCATGTATCTGTTACATCTGCAATAAGGAGGAATGGGACAGCCATAAATTTCTTGACTACTTTCTGTTTCAATGAGTCGATAGCATTTTTAGTTGGTTATCGTAATAATGAACCATCACATGAAAATGTTTCTTTTATAACAAAAGTTATTTTTGTACTGTAACTTTGTACTTCACCATCTAATGCAAGGTGACCTCATTTGATGTCAATGAATTTTCAAGAACCCCTGAGCCGAAGGCTCAAGTGAGCTTTTCTGATCAAAATTTGTCAGTTGTCTGTCGTCGTTGTCGTTGTTGTCATAAACTTTTCACATTTTTATCGTCTTCTCCAAAACCACTGGGCCAGTTTCATTCAAACTTAGCACAAAGCATCCTTGGGGAAAGGGCTTTCAAGTTTGTTAAAATGAAGGGCCAGTTCCCTTTTAAAGAGGAGATAATTATGAATTTTTAAATTTGTTGGTATTTTTTAAAAAAAATCTTCTTCTCAAAACCTTTTGACCAGAAAATCTTAAACTTGTGTGGAAGCATCCTCAGATACTGTAAATTAAAGTTTGTTCAAATTATAATCCCCCGGGCTAGGATGGGGTCGAATTTTAACATAGGAATATACAGAGAAAAATCTTTTAAATCTTCTTCTCAAAAACCATTTGGCCATAAAAGCTTAAACTTATGTGGCAGCATCCTCGGGTAGTGTAGATTCAAGTTTGTTCTTATCATGATCCCTGAGGATAGAATGGGATCACTTGGGGGGGGGGGGGGGGGGAGCCAATTTTTAAATAGAAATATACGTGTATAGAGAAAAATCTTTAAAAATCTACTAAAAAACAATTACACAGAAAATCTGTAATATGTATTATCAAGGGGAGATAATTAGGAATTATTGAAAATTTGTTGGTATTTTTCAAAAATCTTCTCAAAAACCAATTGGCCAGAAAAGCTGAAACTTGTGTGGAAGCATCCTTTGGTAGTGTAGATTCAAGTTTGTTCAAATCATTATTCCCGGGGATAGGGTTTGCCACAATGGGGGGTCGAATTTTTATATAGGAATGTAAGAAGAAGAAAAATAAAAATCTTCTCATAAACTATTTGGCCAGAAAAGCTAAAACTTGTGTTGAAGCATCCTAAGGTGGTGTTAAGGTATCCGACCCATATTAAGACCTAGTTTTTATAACCCTGAATATCCATCATGTATTAAACACTCTGATATTAATTCAAAGCTTTTTGGAGTAGAAAAAGATTAACCGAGAGAAATTTTCAAAAATATTTTTAAATAAGCAGTAATTAATTAATGAAGATTGCATTAAGCTCTATGGGGACAAGGACATTTTTTTGAATAAAAAAGTAAATACTAAGAATATCAATAAATGCTTCGGTAAAAAGATTAATTTAATCCTTAGGAGTACAAAAATTATTTAAAATAAATTTTATACCGTATATATATTTTTAAAATTGATTTTTATAGATTAATGTCAAAGGGGAGCAACTCTTCAAGAACAGGAAAAGGTCATTAATTAGGACACATTCCACTCCTACATACTGATACTTAAACTTGAAAATTATGTCCAAGGATACTGAGTATTAAGCCCATACATATATGTTATGCATTCATATTCATTGAATCTGGGGCTATTATGGATCGGATACCTTAATTCAAGATTGTTCAAAACATGATTCCCGGGGGTAGGGTGGGGCCACAATGGAGGGGAGGGGGGTCAAATTTTTACACAGGAATATAGAGAGAAAAATTTTAAAATCCTCTTCTCAAAAACCATTTGGCTAGAAAAGCTGTAACAGTGTGGAAGAAAATAAATATCCGATTTTAACGTCATTGTGGACACGGCATATGTGAGAATTTAATCATCGTAATTATGATCCTATACGGGAATGAAGTAAAATAACCCTTTCCTTATTTTTTAAAGGATATTGTGTTAATGTTTTCAATAGCATAAAAGAAAATTAATGCACAAAACGACCTTTGAAATCGCGTCACGCGAGACTTTCGATAGTTGCTAATGTGTCCGCCCTGGTTGTAAATAAACGCATATAAAGTACATGTATCGTATTATACATGTAGAAAGTAAACTGAAAATAAAATTTAAAGATAATAAAGTGAAAAAGCGTCCATAACTCATACTGTTTGGACAACGACTGTGAAACTTTTTTTTTCAATCACTATACATAATGAGAACTAGAACCTAAGAGTTTACTGTGTATATATGGCCTAAAATCAAGAAGTGGAACGGAAATCGATATGCTTCTTGTAAAGACAGAAACCCAATACCGGCCCTTTAGGTCAATTCTTTTGTTATATACAAGTATAGCTTTTCAAAAATGCTTACCGTCTTTAGACCAAACTCTAAACAGCAACAAGTTATCATATAAATTCAATTCAATTTTATATAAATGTCGCCTTCCTTTAAATTGCCTGGGGATTTTTTATATGTGCTTTTTAATCATGCCTAAAGTTGAAACATCGTAATGGTATTCGTTTTTTAAGGCGTCGAGCTAATGCTCGGCAGCCTTCTAGCGATCGTCTGGATTGGCCAAATTCACATTCTGCACCGCCTTTTTAATGCGCATAAGAAATAAGTTCCTTAAAGTATTAAAAGTATTACAAGATTTTAATTCCATTTAATCAACTAAATTGTGTACAAAAAACCCAACTTTGCCTCCTTGGTTATTAACAACTCATTGCATAAGTATAAATTTGCTTAATCAAGAAATGGCGGATGAATATAATAAGGTATAAAAATTCACTAAATATTATTTTAGTTTATCGCTTACATTTTAATTGGAGACCGTGCCCGATGGCAAACAAATTTGATATGTAAATTTATTTGTTATCGGGCACGGTCTCCAAAATAAATGTAAGCGATAAACGTATTTAGTGATTTTGATGCGATAAATAAACACGATAATGCAGTTGGTTTGGTCGAGCATTTTAGATAGCACGTGGTGTGGATTTGTTTGTAAACAACCATATCATAGTTAATCTTGTTTCAAACGGGAATTGAAATAAATAAAAGTATGTTTTATTATTATAATTAGGGACACACTGTTAATGTATTCAAATTATGAACCTGTGAACATTGTTCAAAGACTGTTTAAAGCAGAAAGAAAATAATTTATTTTTGAACTTTGAAATTTCTTCGATTTTTGTAACAATGATGAGTTATTGTATTATAAACGCATCACTACCTATTTTATAAGGAAATATACTGATTTTTGTTTTTAAAGCAGCACAAAACATAATTAAATTACTTTTTATTCTAATATTATTTGATATACGACTTCAAGTTATTGACCATATCTATATAAAAGAAAATTTCAGCTCGACGCCTTTGTGGCCGTTCCGGCCTTTGATTCTCTTTTTAAGATTGGGAATGTTCGAATATTGTTAAGTCGTACGTAAATTAAATCATCAGAAAATTGTCTCCCTTGCGCCGAACAGTATTTTGACCAATGAAATAAATGTAAATTTTCACATCATGTATTTTCTACCAATCACAAAGAAGAGGAAGTGCACAACCCGGAGACTGTAAATTATTTCAACTCTTTTAATGATACCGTCTTCCAAGGAAGACGGTAACAAGTGATCCTTAGTATTTTAATTGAAACAAGGTTAGCTTTTTAAAAAGCTAAGAAAGTCAACCAGCGGAATTTTGATTTTAGGTCAAAAGTGAATACACAATCTATACAAGAATAGATATGGGTTACCCCATATCCAAGACATTCGACTTTTAATTAACTTGAATTTTCACTGTGCTCAGCCGATCCCTAAGTTAAAATCCCTGAACTTGTTAAGGAACTGGCGTATATAGTTCTTCATGTCCGAAGCAAATACTGCCACCAGTCTTGTGTCACTAGCACACAGTCTACACGAGTGCGATCATAAATACGGTTCAGGTGTTGCATAACCATTCCGTCATTTAAAAAAAGATTGAAAGAAAAAAAAAACTCGCACTCATTCACAATAAATAATCAAAAGAGATCGATTGTGTGATAAGTAACGAGCAATAATCATGACAGTAATATAATTATTGTAATTATATAAGCAATATTCATTAGTGAAAAAATTGTCAATCGAAGAATGACCTATATTTTCGTGAAAAAGACTGAGAAAGCAGCTAGCGTAGGAATATGAATACTTCACATTTACATTTCTTGTGAAAAGGTGCTTTTTAAAATTAATTTTACGTTAGTTTTGTTTTCTAACACATATTACATATACATTGATATTCTAAACATTTGTTGTAATATTGTATCTGCTGATCATGAATAGAACTATATTTTTCAGCGCAATTGTGTAAAGAGTACCTGACTTTAGTAATATATCTTGAATAGATAGTAAGCACTGATCGAATATATTGAAAAATACAAGATAAATAGTTTCCAGAACAGTAATAATATGCGGGTGCACATTTAGTTTGCACCTTTATTTTCATGGCTGTACATGTAGGTAAAGAGATAAGCGTGTAGCGGTGTACATACAATGTATGACTGCACACCTTCTTTATTCTTAAAGTTGTAACTTTGCAAACATAGCTCTCTGAAATTCATGGTCTCGTCGCAAACCACTACAAATATATTTACTCTCCAATCTTACTAAGAGAGTCGGGAAGATATACGCGGACTGTGGCTGCAGACGATTCCCATTGACAGTCTTCCAATATATCGATGCGCAGTTTGACCTAGAAACTGACCAGTTTCATAACTTCTTTGAATCTCTCTAACACGAACTGTCTAATTCCTACCCAGAATTCCAAATTACGCAGGCGCAATTGAAGTTTCATCCTAACTTAATTAGTCAGCCCGCGGGCTGACTAATTATATACCGGTAGTATGCTCGCGAATATTTGCAGCTTGCAGTTGATTTACAGTACATATATGCATGTAAAAGTAAATACATCACTAGAGAAGGGAACATTTATCGGTGTTTAAATTTTATATTAACAAGTGCTTGAACTATACAAATTTTATATGAAGTAAAAATAGTCCATATGCGGGATTACACATTATATAAAATTATATACCTTGATTTGAAAAACATTCTGCTAGTTTTGTTTCGTTTCGCTTCGGTAGGTTTCGTTTTGATTTCGTTTTGTTTCGTTTTGATTTCGTTTCGTTTTGCTTCGTTTCGGTAGGTTTCGTTTCGTATCGGTAGATTTCGTTTCGTTTCGGTGGATTTCGTTTCGTTTCGTTTCGTTTCTATTTCGTTTTGCATTTTACAGGTACCCGGTAGGGTTGTGCCAGAAATGGGGGATCGAATTTTTACATAGGAATTAATATATAGAGAAAAATCTTTAAAAATTTCTTCTCAAAACAATCAACCAGAATAGCTGTATCTTTAGTGAAAGCAACCTCAGATAGTGTAGATTCAAGTTTGTCAAAATCATGATCTTTGCGGTTAGGATGGGTCCACAATGGAGGGAGGGAGGTTTCAAATTTTTACATAGGTATATATACTAGAGAAATTGTTTTCAATCTTATAAACCATTTGCCTATAAAAGCTGTTACGATCATCGGGGGTAAGATGGGGCCACAATAGGGGGTCGAATTTTAAATTGGAAATTTTTTTTATTATTTTCAAAAACTCAAATGCTATGATGGTATTACTTATATGCAATCATCTTGACATATTAATGATATTTTTTTGTTTAGACTGTGTCCCCTGGACAATTCTTGGGTCCCACAAGGGGCTCAAACTTTGATTTAGGTTTATTTGTTTAAGATCTTCTTGAGAACTGCTATGCTCAATATGTGATATGACTATCATATCATCCTGTTACAAAAGGGGCTCAATATTTAACATGAGAATATCCAAAGAAAAATTTGAAAATCTTTTTTTTTATACAGGATCTTTTCTACTACATTGTCCAGATATTTTGTATATGACTCCATAAAGCTGATTTTCTTATGGCAATTGTTGCTCAGGGGAGCGATGTGGCCCATGGGCCTCTTGTTATGGAATAGACTGGACGGAATTAATGGAAGTCCAGCATACGCAACTCCTTTTTTGTCTTCTACACAAAATTAAATACCTTTTTTAAATCTTACACCATATATGTGTCTCTGAAATACATGTATGTTTGCTCTAATTTCATTAAATGGCGGTCACGTCATGAGCATTAAATTCTTGGCCACGAAAAAAAATTATGACAATTTCAGGGTTGGGAGATCACGTACTATATATACGTATGTACACCATTAATACATTTCAGTAGAACATATGCACCCCTCCCCCTTTTTTCCAGTACTAATATGTACGTGTACTTGTAGGCTGTAAGTTTATTTTAGCATGCGTATATTCTTTTCAGAATTTAAGGTAGCGATAATTAACAGTTTGTTGAGAAAAACCATGGCTCAATGAAGCTTTTTAATCTTATTTCCGTACCTTGACATGCTAACTTCCAGGAAAACATTCTAAGAGATAAACGCGTAATAAAAATTAAGAAAAAGGCAATTTTCAAGGCTTCCTAAAACCATGAACATAATCATGCGCGGATCTAGAAATTTTTTTCCGGGTGGGGGAGGGGGGGTTCCGAGGGATTATTTTGTTCCAAGGCCTATGCGGTAAATGTACTACGTATACATGTATGTGAAATTAGGCAGTTCAAATTTTTTGAGGTAAGGTGTGGGGGGGGGGGGGGGGCGGGCGCTCTCCCCGACACCCTCCCCTAGATCCGTTCATGAGATTAATCTTATTTTATGTAGAATTACGTGCATAAATAGATGAGAATTTATATAATTACTTCCTTATTGTTGTTGCCCCAACTAAGAGTGTTTTTGGTTTTATTTTCAAGTTTATTTTTTTTTTTGTGGTGGGGGGGTGGGGGTATTTTTATTTCATGGATTTTTCATTTCCCGAAATAGAATTTTATTTCGTGAAAAACAGCTTTAATCGTGGCCACGAATCTTAAATATGTCCTGCACCAGCTACCGTATTTAGTTACTCGTGCAGCAGACGGATCAAGGTGAAAAATGGAATTTTGGTTTTGTTATCTAATTTTGTACCTTTAATAATATATTAAAAGCGTGTATCTTGGTGGACATCAAGCTGTGAATGAGCGCATTCTAACGCTAGCGATCGTCCCATTGCCTCACTATACAGACCCGTGGATAATATTCATGAGTGATATTTTCGGCAGAATCGATCAACCACAGAGAAATAGGTCACAGAAAGTAGACAAGTTTCAAAGTTCAGGTTTTAGGATAAAGGAAGGGATTTCACGGTCGAGGTAATGTATGGGTAGACTTATATAGATATACTGTGTAATAATTGTATGATTAAATATACTATAGTAAGTGTTATGGGTCTCGACTCATGTCACAGATCTTGCTTCAATGCTTGTTATTGTTTATCACTCATTCCGGTACGCTTGACGGGCGGATCAAGAATCTAAAGAGGCAATTTAAATGATTTATATTTCCGGCCTAATCTTTGAAAATTGAATCTAGAAACAATGTATCAACACATTGCTCTTGCATTTTGTACACGTGTCTAAATAAAATAATGAGTTGAGGTCAACTTCTGTGTGTGCAAAGGGCAAAGTGGGTGGGGACGTATATGTTCATTTACTGCAGCACATATAAAAAAGATACATAAAACAGTATAGTTGTTCTTTACTTCAGACTGAGGATGAATCTTTCTATCCCTTTATTTTTCTTGGGTACTGGTCCTAACAAGAAACTGAAAATAACCCCCCAAAACAGGGACCTAACGTTATATATTTTTCTCTTAATAAAAATAATCCCCCATCTTATGATAATTTCAAGTGTATTATTAGTGTGGGTTGTACACAAAATGGGGATTTCATTATCATACCTCATTACCTCTAAATTATTATACTATAAAGATAAGTTTACACAAATCTATACTAGTTTTTTTTAATCATTCTGAATATATTTGAAATAAATATTTGATTTAAAGAAATCTTTATTTTATTTTTAAGGAAACGTAAATTTTATAGTAGATGAGTTAAAGAGAGAATGAGAGAAAGAGCTAGACAAAAGAGGAAAGATTAATGATGCAATTAATGAAGCAATTAAGTTATTGACAAAATTGGGAATTCCATATCATTCTAAAAATGATGAATTTTTAAAAATATGATTAATGTACTAATATATTTGCATCAATTTAAATATACAAATTGTGTAGGCAATATGTTGGAGAATGATATCAGGAGAATACTGTGAAGTCCAAGCAGTGTCAATTTTTTAAAGTTATTTATTCAACTGCAAGGAATCATCATTTTTTGAAAGATATAGTCATATAACTGCAACGGTATGTTCCTACAAATTGAGTAACGCGCGTTAGTGACGTCATAATAAAACTCGTAATTTTTAAAACATTTGAGTACCCTGTCTGTGGTATGTTGTTATATGTAACTTCCCACACACTTGACATGCAAAAATGTTGTGGAATGTTAATATTGATTTATATTTTTACATTGTTCTTAATTTTGTATTATCATTATTTCAGCCTTTAGTGACTTCATCATGCCAGAGATTAAGTTGCGAGCGGACAATAAAGATGACGACACACATCTCCGCGTTGTAGATATTGATGGGTACTATATACCCACCTTTCCGCTCGAAGATCACGAAAAACACTTCCGGTCGATGCAAGGCTGGAAAGCAAGAAACGATGACGTCATAATCAGCGCTTATCCAAAAGCTGGTTCATTTTCTTTCTACATTTCCACATCCTATAATTAATAGATCAATCAAGTTTATTAAATGTAGTAACATCTTTAAAAGTGAATGAATGATTATTACTTTTTAGGATATTATTTTAACAAAAAGTCTAGCTATAATTTACATGTAATTTTGTAATTTATACAGTGACATATATACATATAGAATGATGAACAATTGCAAAATACTCAAGATAGTAATTTAGAAAAGACGTAGTGTAAAACGTTTAACAACTAGTGAACAGAAGTTTCAAAGTCTTTGAAATGATATTATCTCTACATAACAACTGGGTTTATTTTGGTATAGGAACACATTGGTTATGGGAAGTCGTAAGTATGCTGGTCCGGCGCAAAGCCGAGCGTATTCCGGAAATCAAAGAAACGGCCATGATGGAAGGAATCACCGAACAAATATTCGAGAGTCTTCCTTCCCCTAGGATCATGAACACGCACGTGTATTTCCAGTACCTGCCCAAAGATTTTTTTGACAAAAAATGTAAAATTGTGTACATCATTCGTAATCCTAAGGACATCGCTGTGTCGTTTTACAACCATCACAAAAAACTTCTGGAGTACGAGTTTGATGGACCATGGGATAATTATCTACAACGATTCATTCAAGGAAAAGGTTAGACTTTTGCAATTTTGATGCTTGATTCTCAATTTTATTTTTGTTACTGCCACTGATACCATTTTTAGCTCAACTGAGCTGAAAACTCAAAATTTGAACCGGAATTAATTTGAACTATTTAACCAATGGGCATTTGCGCCTTCTTATTCCCCCAACTTCATTAATCTTATCACTAATCGATAACAATATTTCAGTGGACTATGGGTCTTGGTTTGACTACACTCTTGGAATGGAAAGATTTATGGAGAGTCACCCGGATTATCCTATCCACGTGATTTACTACGAAGACATGAAAGAGGTCAAATTACCCACTTATGAAAACAAATAGTTTTACATTTCATAGTGGTACCCAGCGGAATAGCCACATTATGTTAAACATATATTGAACATTAGAAAATGAATTTATACATTTGAAGGGCAAATTTATGTCATATTATTATAATCTCGAATAAGTTTATAGCATTTGCTCCACGAAAGTTTCTCATTTAAAGTTTATTACATGCGCATATCGCCTGTTTTTCACGCTTAACACACTTATAGAACTAATGTTCTATATTTTTTGAGACCATATGTCTCTTACCACTTGAAATAAGTCCATTTAATCTGAATCAGATACTTATTTTCACAGGACAGCAATACGGAAATCACGAAGCTGGCCCAGTTTTTAGGGACAGATGTTAGTGATGAGTTAATTCAGAATATCGACAGTCTCTGTCAATTTGATAAAATGAAAAAGGAAAAGAATGTGACAGAAGACGTGACAGAGTGGAGAGATAATAATCCTGGGATGTACAGAAAAGGTGAGACACAGAGAGAGAGAGAGAGAGAGAGAGAGAGAATAGAAGGTTGTGCGAGAAGACGTGACAGAGT
>WFKH01006014.1:4441447-4461585 GCA_016163765.1 Magallana hongkongensis | reverse complement strand
CGTATTGTACCGCGCTATAAGAATGCAACTTCCGTATACTGTCGCTCGATTTAAGATTATACAGAGATTGTCGGTGAACAGATTAGTTCAATTGTTCAAGATTCTGAATCAAATAATGTAATACTATAATTCTGCGGTGTTAGTTTTTATCATTAAATAACAGAGAAAGAAATTATTTATTATACACCCGCTCCGAAGGAGAGGGGGGTATACAGTTTTACCCTTGTCTGTCCGTCTGTCTCTCTCTCTCTGTCTATCTATGTGTCCGTCTGGGTGTCCGTCTGTCCGTAACAAATTTTTCGAGCAGCTATTTATCGCAGATGCTTGAAATTTTTACTCATTTGTTGTGAAGGTATGCCATATGGCGGGATTCATTTTTGTACCAATCAGACGTCAACTTCCTTTTAAATGACGACCTCGTTAATATTTTTAGCCTAAAATTTTTAACAAATTTTTGTCAAAGATTTCTCAGCAACTATTAATTGCAGATGCTTGGAATTTCGACACACTCTTCGGATAGGCATGCCATATGCAGGGATTCTGTACCAATCAGACGTCAGCTTCCTGTTAAATGACGACTTTGCTTATTTTAAGCCTAAATTTTCGAACAATTTTTTGTCAAAGATTTCGCAGCAACTATTAATTACAGATGCCTGAAATTTTAACACAATCTCTATTTAGGCATGCCATATGCAGGGATCAATGTTTGTTCTGATTAGACGTCAATTTCCTGTTAAATGTCAACTTTGCTTATTTTGTATATTCACATCAGAGCAGGGGTATTACTAGCGAGCATTGGCTCCCAGATATCTTGCTTATTTTCATTCCATAGACCTTCGTCATTCCTTTGGTTATCGATATAATTTCTAAAAACTTGAATATTTACACAATGCTTGGTTATACTTTTTTATTGTACTTACAGAATGTTGAACATTGTGTATATACTGGACGTTAAAAATTACAACGTGATTCTCAGAGAGAGAGAGAGAGAGAGAGAGAGAGAGAGAGAGAGAGAGGAGAGAGAGATTTGAGCGGGATTATATTTCCGGACACCAAGCGCTGCGTTAATCATGTCAGCTTTAACATTGGAGTTGAGGATCCGCAGTTTGGTAGTTTTGTGAATTTTCCTTTAGGCGCAGATGTTCTTTAATATTGTAAAGAAAATCCCTTGCCTTGCCAATTCTTGACCTGATGTCACGGTCAGTGCCACCCTGTATGTTTACCACACTACCCAGGTAGACGAAAGACTCAACTTATGTGATGGGTTCATCACCAACTGTGACGGGTGTTTGTACAGAGGTGTTGATTATCAATTCTGTTTTCTGAAGTTCATCTTGAGTCCTGTTTCTGTTAATGTTGTTGTTAGGCGATTTGTTTTGTCCTGCATCTGAATGTGCTTTTGTGAAAGGGGAGCTAGGTCATCGGCAAGATCGAGATCGTTGAGTTGCGTCAAGAATGTCCACTGTGTACCATTTTTCCTGCATGATGTGACAGTCCTCGTGCTCCAGCAAATAACCAAGAAGAATAAGAATGGTGACAATAAACATCCTTGTGGAACTCCTTTCAAAACTCTCGGACATCTGGCCAGCATGAGCAACCCTGCATGTCATGCCTTTGTGTAAACGAGCAGTCAAGGAAAATGAAGATGGTGTATCTGATGACTTTATTTTTAGAACGAAATAATAGGCATTGACCTACAAAAAAATAAATTATATGAAAAACTGACAAATGAAATAAAAGACATTAGCTATAAGTTACTACAAATACATTATACGTTTCATTAAAAAAAATCAATTACAGTGCATACTGTAAAGAAAGTTAATTTTGAACTTTACAGACACATTTAAATTACTGCAACTTTAACTGCCAAAATACTCTTTAGTATTGACAATGCAATTTAGAAAAAAAAACAGAGACTAAACATTTACCCTGATAAGTAAAACATAAGTTAATATGAAATTTACAAACCATAAGATGCTACCGATATTGGCTGAATGTAAATTTCTAGAAACAGTATATTGCTCTAATTTAATAAGAATTATAGGTAACATATATAAATGTAGCTTCAATATTATTGGTTCAGGTATCCAACTCCTCAATGTTGTTGTATCAAGAATTTCTTGAGAAGTATATCATTGAAATCTGTAGACAAAACATATTTAAAAAATACAAAGATAATGGGGGGTCAGTATTCATCCCTATGAGTTATGGCCTATTAAATTTGACCTTTTTGCACCGAAAATGCAATTTCAGCCTGATTAGGATTTGTTGTCAGTATATTTGATTAAGCAAACTTATTTCTTCAAATATTGTTTTTTATATGCACAATTGTCACACTGAATAGAGGGATCACTAAAAAAATTTGTCCGAAGCTGCATAAATTTTTGTGTGACCTTTTTGCACTTAAAACAGACAGTTTTTATAATAGTTACAATTTGATTTGAAATAAAAAATAAAAACTTTCTGAACATCAAGAATTTTATAAGATTAATCCAGTTTGCGTAGATATGTATTCCGTATCATTTTGACATAATAAAACATGGGGGTCAGTGATGTCAAATTTTAGATATATAGGGCTTCAAAGATAAATTCTCGCAAAATTTGGCTTAAAAAAATTCCGACATTTTCTATATATTTGCATGATTTTATGCTAAACGTCTATCACTCTCTCAAGATTTAATTTTGTACATGTCACACAGAACCTATAGAATTTTACAAACCTATCACATGTTAGAAATGTGAATAATGAATAAAGTATAATTAAAAAGAAAAGGATATTGAAAATTCTTAAAATTACTTGTTTCTGTCATTTTTGTCTAAAAAACCTTCCGCACGAAAAAAAAAATAGTTCCCAAAAAAACTTGTTTGTTTCTTGAATTCAAATAGATTTTCTTTATGAATGTTGTGTAATTATGAAATAATAATCTTTCTGTGATGATTAGATAAATAAAATCATATTAATTTTAAATATAATGATCATCTGCGCAGTGAAATCAAAACGTGAGGAGTGAGATACCTAAATACGAACCAATAAAATCATCGATAGGAAATAACTCGATCAACTTGCGCAGTAAAACTTTGGATAATATAAAGTTTAGATTCTGTTGAACAAAACAAAAATAGAAAAATACAAAACGAATAAATACACATAGACATAATACTCTTACTATCACATTAGTATGTGTTCCGCATCTGGAAGACGAGCTTCTTGGGCACTTCATAGTTCCTCATTATCTTTAACAATATCTATCGATCTGATCCACGCTGTCGAATGCTTTCTTATAGTCAATGAAGTTGATATAGAGGGGGAACTTCCATTTCAGTGGCTGCGCAATGATGATACGCAAACAGGCTATCTGGTCAGCATATGATCTGTTGCGTTTAAAACCAGCCTGCAGGTCCTGAAGCTTTGGGTTCACTGTCTCTTTCATCCTCTCGAGAAGGATTCTGTTGAGGACCTTGCCAGGCACTGACAGGAGCATACTGTAGATTCCTTATTTTATCGAGTACTTAATTCCGCGATTCAACTATTTTGCATCAAATCACGAGAACAAAAAATCGCGAACACCGAATCTTTATCATGGTTTCATTTAGGTTACATCTGTTCAAAAAATAAAAGCGAGATCTTAAATCTGCGAGATGTGCTTTTCGCCATTTTAAGCGGATATTAAATCCTCGCGTTCAATTAGGAATATACAGTAATTCCCAGTAGTTATATTAGTTCCTTATATCTTCTTTCTTGATACAAATGCGCTCTTTCCATTCCTCCATTATGTTCTATTCTTCCAAGATCTTTTTAAAGAGGTTGTGCAAGATTTTAACAGCTGTGTCTGTATCAACTTTGATGGCCTCCGCTGGTATCTCATCAGATCCTGTCGCTTTTCCATTCCTTGGTGCGGTAATTGCTCTCCTGATCTGTCTTTGATGGCTTGTCGCAGTCAATCGGGAGGTTGGTAGAAGCTGGTTGTATGTCAGGAGGTGTTTCTGGTTTTGGTCTATTTAATAACTTTCCAAAGTGTTCTACCCATCTCTTGAATATTTCCTCTATTGTGTGAGGGTTCACGTTTTTGTCCTTCTCTGGCTTGTCTGTCTGCTGGAACTTGTTGGAGAGCTTCTTGGTGACCATATACAGTTCTCTCAAGTTTCCTTGTCCCGCTGCTTTTTCAGCTTGTTTGGTCAGGTTGTCAATATGATTACGTTTATCTTTCCTGATATTTTCCTTAACTTCTCTATCTGTGGCCGTGTAGTCCTCTTGAGCTTTGGCTTTGCTGTTCTTGTCCGGTTTGTGTTCAGGGTTTTTTTCCTTTCCTTCCTCACATCCAGTTCCCTCATGGCATCAACAGAAATCCACTCTTTGTTTTGAGCCTTTTCTGTCAAGGACTTCCTTGCATGTGTATCGCCACATTTTCTTAAAGTGCTGACATTATGTCTCAATGTTAGTATCATCGTTTTGTGACTGGTCTTGTAGCGACTGGAATTTGTTGGACAGTCTGAAGTAGAATACTGTCCTTGTTTTTAGGACACACACGTTGTACTTTGTCCTCTTGTTTGTTGTGTTGTCAAACGTCTTGAGGCTTAGCCTTAATGCCGCCATCAGAAGATGGTGGTCTAGATCTGATGAAATGTATGCTCCTCTCATCACCCTGACATCTTTCCATGCTCTTCGAAATTCTCGTTGATGCAAATATAGTCAATCCTGTTTTCTGTAACATGATCTGGGGAACTCCATGTGGCCTTGAATAAAATCCGTATCGAATAATTTTACTACAGTTGGTCATTGTTGAAATTTCAGAGGATTGAAATGCAAGTGTTATTAATCAGCACAGTAAAGTGGAGTCCTCGTCTAACTGAAGTTTAATCGTTGATTTAATCGTTAAGAGATCGATAGAGAGAGAGAGAGAGAGAGAGAGAGAGAGGGGGGGGGTATTTTTCCATGTAATAATATAAATAGGAACCTGATTTTTAAATTGGAGAATATGCTTTCAATACATCGATTGGATTTGTAAGTAAAATTAGCTGCAGAACTGTAGCTCCACGGAAAATTCGGGTTGACGGACCGTGGAGCTACAGGTCCACCCATATAAAAAACTGTATATTTATTGCGCACAAAAAGTTGCGCGCGGTTTTGGACTTATTAACCTAATTAAGATATATATTCTGTGAAAATCTCAATACCAAAAAATTCCTGAGACATTTTACTTAAGATGTCTTTACTTAACTTGCCTCTGAATATCTTTTAAACACTCTCACCGGCCCCGTAAAGTGAAATGGTGTGGTTTGTTTACAGGTAAAAATGGCGACTCTTGATCCCGACGTGAATTTAGCATACTTCAATTTCCGAGGTCGGTTAGGGTGCTAAGGGAAACGTTTGGGACAAGTAAAGAGGCGAATCAGTAGTAAATTTTCTCAGGATTTTTTTTATTGTATGAAAATATTTACAGAATATGTTCTAAAATTAGCTTAATAAGTCCAAAACCGCGCGCAACTTTTTGTGCGCAATAAATATACAGTTTTATATATGGGTGGATCTGTAGCTCCACGGTCCGTCAACCCGAATTTTCCGTCAGTGGAGTTACAGTTCTGCAGCTAAAGTAAAATATGAATATAAGCAGTACCATATTTTTATTTAAAAATTCAAAGCGCTGCATATAAGATTTAAAGTAACGTACTTGGGTATTTCCTCCAAGTACGTTCCTTGGGGATTTACGAACAGGAGTGAGATATGCTAAAGTGTTGTTTTTATAATTACAATAAACGCTTTATACTTGAGGAATAAAAATCTTTGTTGTCTATTGTTTGGTCCAAAACATGTTGATATACATCTGTCGTCAGTAAAGTTACTGCGACGTTTTTCTTTCTATTTAAGTGGGCCCTAGCGTCGATTCTCAGTTATCTCTCTATCCCTGTGTCACAAAATATTGTGGATTCTGTGTTGTTTTCAGGAACTGCGGATCTTAATAAATCCAATTAAGACATACTCCAGAGTTTCTTTTATAACAAGTATATCCTGTGGTAAAAGTACATCCAAGCATTTCTCTCTCGCCAACGACTCCTCCTCACACTTTCTCCCTTTTATACCGTGCCCAAAAACCTAACACCGTTAGGGCATTAGGGCATCATTTTGGGCAGCAGGCTCCGGTATTGGGGCCTGCTACACCATTTGGGCATTAAGGCACCTGCTAGGACAGCAGACTCCGGTATTAGGGCCTGCTGCATTACCATGGCATCAGGGCACCAAGATTAGGGCTCCATGGATAGCGCTCAAATACATAACAAATTAACTAAAATAGTATTATAGAACAGAAACTTATCAAGCAAAAAACACTACATTACAATTTGCTCACTGATTAAGAAAGATATTTGTTAAAATTACTAACTGGCCAAAATGATAAAAACAAAAAACAAACTCGCCGTAAGTTAGAAAAAATATAAATATCGGATTAAAGTCAAGGCGGATTTTTAGCTCACCGAGACGAAGTCGGGGGGAGCTTATGCTATACCCCCGGCGTCGGCGTCGGCGTCCGGACCTGGTTAAAGTTTTTGTTGCAGGTCCTGTATCTAAGTTATTACTAGTCCTATCTTCACCAAACTTGCATGGATGATGCATCTGGACCTACTTATGGACTTGAAAGACTTGGATGCTGAATCTGGGTCATGAGTTTCAGATGCTGGAGGAGGTTAAGGTTTTTGGAGCAGGTTAAAGTTTTTGGTGCAGGTGCCCTTTGATAGCAATTTCTCAGTTATTACTGGTCCTAAGTTCACCAAACTTGCATGAATGGTGCATCTTATGATACTGATGCACCAGACAGGCATTGATGCTGAATCTGAGCCATAGGTTTCGGATGCTGGAGGAGGTTAAGGTTTTTAGAGCTGGTTAAAGTTTTTGGAGCAGGTGCCCTTTGATGATTATATCTTAGTTTTTACTGGTCCTAACTTCACCAAACTTGCATGGATGGTGCGTCTTATGATGCTGATGTACCTGACAGGCATTGATGCCGAATCTGAGCCATAGGTTTCGGATGCTGGAGGAGGTTAAGGTTTTTGGAGCAGGTGCCCTCTGATGATTATATCTTAGTTATTATTAGTCCTAACTTCACCAAACTTGCATGGATGGTGCGTCTTATGATACTGATGCACATGACAGGCATGAATGCTGAATCTGAGCCATAGGTTTCGGATGCTGAAGGAGGTTAAGGTTTTTGGAGCTGGTTAAAGTTTTTGGAGCAGGTGCCCTCTGATGATTATATCTTAGTTATTACTGGTCCTAACTTCACCAAACTTGCATGGATGGTGCATCTTATGATACTGATGCACCTGATGCTGAATCTGAGCCATTGGTTTCGGATGCTGAATGAGGTTTAGTTTTTTGGAACAGGTCACATGTTTAATAGATAATAGTACTATTTCAAACTTGCATAGTTGATTTAACTTTAATATAAATGAATCGCAGAGGTAGCTTCGGATGCAGAGCCTGATCTCCATTATCAAGGATGCTAAAAAATATATCTTAGTTATTACTGGTCCTAACTTCACCAAACTTGCATGGATGGTGTGTCTTATGATACTGATTCACCTGACAGGCTTGAATGCTAAATCTGAGCCATAGGTTTCGGATGCTGGATGAGGTTTAGTTTTTTGAAACAGGTCACATGTTTTATAGATATTAGTACTATTTCAAACTTGCATAATTGATTTAAATATCATATAAATGAATTGCAGAGGTAGCTTCAGATGCCAAGCCTGATCTCCATTATCAAGGATGCTAAAACAATCTCCTACCTCACTTAAACCTGCTTGATAGATGTGTTTGTTGTAAAATGATATAACATGATTCCTATAATATAGTATTACATGTATATGATATGATACATTATTGTTTTATATGATACAATATTATATCATATTGTAAAAAGATATATGATACGATATGATATTGTATCAATTTTTTTGTACATTATGATATGATATTATGTCATGTAATTGTTATGTATAGTGTTGTATATTATGATACAATATTTTATAATATGATATCATATTATATATTTAATATTTTATCACATGATATTGTTTCATATGATATTGCAATATGTAATATTGTATCATATGATACGATATTGTATAATATATAATATCGTATAATATGATATTGTATAATATGATATTTTGTTTATAATATATATTATTATATCACATGAATTGTATTATATGATATTGTATAATATGATATTGTATTATATAATATATTTACTGTATCACATGATATTTTATCATATGATATGATGCAATGTTGTATCAAATCATATGATACAATATCATATTATGTATCAAATATGATACAATATCATACAATACAATATCATACTATATTATACAATAAAATATCATGTTACAATATTGTGATGTTTTATGTGATATGATATTGTATCATGTAATACTATATTGTATCATATATTGTATAATGATATTGTATTATGTGATCAAATACAATAATGTATGACACGATACAATGTCATATCATATGTTACAATATTACATTGCATAATTATTTATTACAGTATTATATTGTATTATATGATACTATATTGTAAGTATCATAGGATGCAATATCGTATAATTAATTATTGTATTGATAAACATTGTATCTTATAATACCGTATGAAATGAGCATATGATTTTCATACAATTTTTTTAACATATGATATACGATATTGTGTCAAAACAGTTTCCATGAATATCCAAGATCATTAACTATGATTTTCATATCATATGATAAAGGTGGTCTCATAAAGGTGATGCCTCATAAAGGTGATGTCTCGTCTCGGTGAGCTTTGTAATCTGTGATTACCTATGTTTTTTTCAGCAATGATAAAAATATTCGTTTTAAGTAATTTTTTTTTAAAAATGATAAAAGTCTACCTTAAATAAAATTAGAACTTCTACCAATTCCCAGGTTTTGATAGATCACGTGGACCGTATCGAAAACCAGGGAGAAAATAGAAGTTCAAATTTCAATAAGATTGAAATTATACATGACATAAATAAAATAAATAAGAAGATGCTTGTCAAAATTTCTAACTTCCTAGAGTCAATCGGGCAACATTTTAAAATATATATCGGAAAACATCGAAGTACATTGATTGGAAGTTTCATTCCGATTGGCTTTCCATCAATATATTTCTAAAACCTGAATCCAAAACGAATGGGAGAAATACTTTTATGGGAAAAAGTCTACAATATAGTAGCTTTACCCCTGGGGAAAGACTACTATATAGCCAGTTTTCTGGATGGAAAGACTACTATAGTGGAAAAGCTGCTATACATCACCCTATTGTAGGGATTACTCCGTCAATTGTACATATATCAGAGATGTGCATATTACATGAATTTTGATTTTCGATAATTTAATACAAAGATTCCAGCTGTTGAGCTTAGTCATTTTTTTTCGCATAATATTGATAATAGGGTACCCCTATTATACGGATTACTACTCCTACAGTTTTCAAGATAGAAGTTGTTATTTTACAGATCAATTGTACATATATCAGAGGTGTCCTTTTTACTTTTTACTTTAATTTTCGATAACTTATCCCCAAAAATTTCTAGCTGTTAAACTTTGTTATTTTTTGGCAAATTATTGCATATAGAGTACTGTGGTTTCATTAATATTAAAGGGTATTAATTTTCGTGGGTAAGGTGAAAATCACAGTTTCAAGGATACGTAAATTTGTGGCCAATGACCCTATTAATACAATATGTTAATAGAAATTGCACTTCAATGAGCATTTAATTTCTTGGATAAACTTAACAACGAAATCCACGGAAATTGGTATTCAACGAATATTGATGAAACCACAGTACCCCTTTTTTCTGCATAGGTACTGTTTATCAATGCAGGGTTTACAAATGGATTATGGATACTACAAAAGAAAACCCGGTTTGCTGTCACATTGACAGCTTTTCTTTTGTTAGTCATTTAGATAACACAATTACAAAACATTTCAATTATTCAATGTAAGAATACATCAAATAAATTAAATTGAACAAATTGTTTAGTTTTTTACAGTTTTAAGAAGATGGGTTTTTTTATCACCTTGTTTCTAATCCAATTTAAATTAAGTTTGATTATGTTTATATCATCTTTAGCGTTATGCCATTGTCAAATAATGGAAGTCCCCCTGATTTTTCAGTGTTCTCCCTATTTTTCTGTGAGGGAAAAGTGAAGTCTACCTAAAATTTTGCCATGAGTTGGTTAGTCATGTTGATATTTTATCCAGAAAAACTTGCAAGTAAAATAGGTGTCTTGATTAGAATACGTTAATTTATGTCATTTGAATTATTGTTGAAAATTTTTAATACAATTGTTTTTGCACATTTTAATTAGTGCTGTACTGTTTGTGGAGACATGAAGAACAAAAATGGTCTTAATAAACTACGTAAACCTCAAAAGCGAGCAGTCTGGGTGATTTTAAACAAACATTTTTATGCATCTACGTTTGAAATGGTAGACTTTTTTAAATATGTAATTGAAATAAGCACAAGATCAACAAGATTATTAATAAGCCAAAGTAATGCATTATACATCCAAAGGACAAAGACAGAATATTTTAGAAGATCATTTGCAATATACGGCGCGCATTTGTGGAATGTTCTATATTTTTAACATGTCACTTAACTTTAGAAACTTTTAAACATGCTTACCTCAGAGAATATTTTCATTCGACGCTGCAGTGATAGCCTCTATTTTATTTTCATTGAAGGCTTTTAATATGTATGGCAATATTTTAGACACATGGTTTAACTTACATGTAATGTACATTAATTTCTCAAAAGTACATGTATTTTTTTTGTTCTATCAGTTTTTGTATATAATTGCTGTCTGTAAATGCGTTTTCAGGACCACAAAGTAAAAGACATTATTATTGTTATTATTATTTTTATTATTATTGTTGTTGTTGGTCCCTGCAATTTATTCCAAAAAATTTTATTTCAGCATTTGACGACGCCATTATGCCAGAAATAAGGATAAGGGCAGATAATAAGGATGACGATACATGGATACGTGCTATGGATATTGATGGTTATCGGATAACCAATTCTAAGATGGAAGATCACGAAAAACACTTTCGTTCAATGACAGGCTGGAAAGCAAGAAATGATGACGTCATTATCAGCGCTTATCCAAAATCTGGTTTAATTTTACGCTGAACTCACCCCCCCCCCCCCAAATCAAAGTTCATGATTTCATATCTATAAGATTTTTTAAGAGTCATTTTCTTTAAGCATCAAAATGTATAACTGTCATACTTCATATCTAATAGATGGTAAGTTTTATAGCTAAAATCTTGATTTAAAGGATTTAGCATGTTGTTATTTTTATTTATTTTTTTAGTTTTGATTAATGCCAAATTATTACCATTAATTTTAAGATAAGAGGGAGTATTACATGTATATAGTATTTTTTTTTTTTCTCTTTTAAATCATTATTTCAGCCAATTTCTAATATTTTCTATTTTTTATTTGTCTTTTCTTTAAGATGGATCTCTACACCAAATAAGTGTAGGGGATTTTTGTTGCATGCATTTGTTATTAATAGAAGGCCCAGATAATCCCTTATTTTTTAAATTTTCCAACATTTCTGCTTTAAAAGTCTTTGAAATTGAAATGTTATACTGTTATAAAGTTTTAAATGGAAAAACATAATAATTATAAATAAAGTTTGTATGATTTTATTGGAATCCATATAAATATGAAACTAAAATATAAAAAAAAAATTTGAAGGCAAACTGCTGGATGAAATCCAACAAAAATCTGAAAATATAAACAATATTCAGGTTAATGAGATGAATCAAAACAAAATTGAATGAAATTAAAAAATAAGAAGAAATACTAATTATTGCAAAAATCTTGGTATGAAAGATCCGATTTAAGAGATGTCTTTCTTTATTTTACCTGGTCTCAAATATCTTGGTACCAATTTCGTCCCTTAACCACTCCACATGGGTTATTTTGTTGGGCGCCAATGAAATAGAAGAGTAGGAATTACCACAACTAAGCTCGAACTCGGGCCCCTTCAGTTTAAAAACCAACGCTCTACCAACTGAGCTAAAGGCTAGCTAGGGCTAGTAGGAGCGTGGCAGTACGGAGCCTTTATATACACATAAACACACATTACAAATACGATAGTTTAATGCCAAACATATCCCTTACCTTTCGATTTAATTCCAATGCAAGTCTTATACTGCAAATGTTTTACAGTTGGACAGTTAGGATCAATTTAAGAGATCAAACAATCGTTTTTTTATTTATCATACATATAAAGTTTAAGTGAAAATATCATATCTGCTTACCTTTATCATCCGTCACGTTTGTATGATCTTGTGCTGCAGATGACGTGATAAAAATGTACTGACATTGACTTTGGCGTGACCATCGGACTTTGGGGTCTTTCAAAATTATATCTTTACAAATGCGTTTGACAAAAAACTATATGTGAAATATCAATTATCACACCTCAACAAATCAAATTTTGCAAATGTTATACAAATAACGCCAATAGAGAGTTAACAAAAGCCGGAAATCTAATGATAAAAAACGCCAAATAAAGTTTTGCTACTTAAATATTTAATACCATTATTGACTGCCTTCTAATGGCTGGTAATAAAAAAAAATTGTAGCTTGAAAAACACTTTTTGACACCTATAATTCAGTTTTCTCGCGTTTCGTAGAATAGCGGGAAAACGTTGTATGATAGTTACTTGTTTGATAAGATTTGCGTAGGAATATACATGTAAGACGGGGCCATAAGAAGGCCATTATATAAGGGTCAGTGTTAAATAGTAAATGTCATGCTAGCGAGGTTTTTTTTTTCTCTCTTCTAATTTTTAATTCTATATTTGTATTAATAAAAAAAGTATGAATAACCCTAAATGTTATTTACACTTGCGTTTGAACATAGGTTTCCATAGCTTTTAACTGTGGTTTTTACCTGGGCGGTTTTAAACGTCAATCATGGGGATGTATATTCATATATGTTTATTTTATGTACACAATGTCATGCATTTGATGATGTATTATAATTAAAGGCCAGCTGTCCGCAAAGCTCGTCTGGCTCACACCAAAGTTAAATTAAAAAAACCAAAAACATATATATTATATATATCACTGTTTCCTGTCCCCAGACGAAAAAAATTAGTGTAGGTAGATAGGAATTTTTAAAATATTTTTTTAACACTCGGAAAGAGGAAAAAGAATATTCACGTGTATAAGGGGTATTATTCCAACCCTTTGACCCACTTACTACCGTTATGTAGAGGATCTGTTAATTTTAAAGATAACACTTAATAAAAATAATAATTTTAACATTTATTGCTAAGTTATTAACTAATAAATGTCATCAGCTAACTGCAGTGATATCAGGATTTAAAGTAATAAACATCGTTTTTGTTATTTCCGATGCATAATGTAAGTTATGTTAAATGTTGCATCACCCGTATATATAACCCAAGATGATTAGATTTGTTTCAAGTTATTATTCACTCATCTTTTCGTAAGTTCTATGGTCGATACGACGACCTTGTCAGCAAATACAATCTTCCACTGAGTCGCATGCTGACTGACGTTTTTCATACTAATTGTTAGACCATAATTAATTACCTAATTGTCTATGGATTTTTGCGGTTTTTATTTTCCCGATTACGACAAAGAGCACACGGCGGGTGTGACCGGTCAGCAGAGGATGCTCACTCCTCCTAGGCACCTGATCCTACCTCTATCTTGGAGGTCCGTGTTGCTCTGCTTTGAATTTGTATTTCGTTTTATGGATTTTTGAGACGGTTGACGGTTTGTTATTGTCATTTTTTCACTACATGGTTAATTCACGCAGTGAAAATGTTTTTAGATTAGTTTACTATCATTATTTTGCAATTGACATTAATTTACACGGTCTTGTATTCAGAAGACAGAGCAACGTCAACTTCTCTTTCTGAGGAAATTCTGGCGTAGTTACCGATCACAAAAACATCTATTACTTTAATACTCTATCTGATCTGGGAATATTCTCTCTGAAAAAGGGGAATTTTTTGCACTTATTTTAAGAGGGGAAAGGTACCGTTTACCGGTAGTAAAATCAGCCTTGATAAATCCCTGGTACTTCTAATACTTCATTCACAGAGTGCCTTTGGGTAAAAAGTGTGCAGTGACCTTAAACCAAGTTTTTTTATAAAAAGGTTAAGGTCATTGTAGATCAATGCCTAAAATCCGTGTCCAGACCATATTTTCTTCCACGTTGGCCCAATCTTGTTTACACTTCAGCCACAGAGTGCATTAAGCTAATAGATGTGCAGTGACTTGAACAAAGTTTCTAGATCAAAGGTCAGGGTCAAATCAGACCTGTTTGAAAAATCTTTGTCTTACCATATTTTCTCCCAATGATTATGTCTGGCTCATACATTAACATAAAGACTGCTTGTACGTAAAGGATGAACTGTGACATTGAATTAAGGTTCTTTTTTAAAAGTCAAGGTCATATCATAGACCACTTAATCTTAAGTCTTAAATTATTCAATGTCAAAATTTAAGGTGAAGGCAAAGCTCCCTACAAAGCTTTTCATTCTAATGTCCATTATTTAAGCGGGGTCCTTTAAGAGTGTCACCATCTCAATGATGGCAAGTACACTGCAGTACAACTCACACTGCTTTTGCTTTTAGGGCATTTATCACCCTGAAGTGTTCACGTAGAGAGCCAAGATTAGCATACAACTGTAAAACTTGTAGTCTGGAGCGTGTGTTCTCTCTCATGGAGAATTCAAGATCATGCTTCACACAAACAATACCTGTGGTTTATAAGTGTGCAGTGATCTTAAACTTAGTTTATAATTCAAAGGTCAAGATCATAGCAGACATCAGTGAAACATATGCCTATTTTATGTTGTCTCTTTCTTTTGTCAAATCCGGTTTTAGTTTAACCAGAAAAAGTAAGGGATGTGCTGCGACCTTGAACTATTTCTTTTTCAGTGAACGGTAACGCAGAGAGCTTTTCAATGTTTCATCCTTTAATTTATCTAAAAGCTGGTTTATTTCCTTTCTACTTTTTCACATCCTATAATTGATAGATCCATCAAGTTAATTAAATGTACTATCATCTTAAGTAAACGATTATTACTTTTTAGTATATTTTTTAACAAAAAGTCTAACTTCTAATTGCATGTATTTTTATTATTTATACAGTGACATATGTACAATGATGAACAATTGTAAAATTCTCAAGATAGTTATTTAGAAAAGACTTGGTGTAAAAAGTTTGCCCACAAGTGAACAGAAATTTCAAAGTCTTTGAAATGATATTAGCTTTCAATTGACTCTCTAAATATAACTAGGGTTTTTTTTGCATAGGATCACATTGGTTATGGGAAGTCGTAAGTATGCTGGTCCGGCAAAAAGCCGAGCGCATTCCGGAAATCAAACAAACGGCCATGATGGAAGGAATCACCGAAGAAATATTCAAGAGTCTTCCCTCCTCTAGGATCTTGAACACGCACGTGTATTTCCAGTACCTGCCCAAAGATTTTTTTGACAAAAAATGTAAAATTGTGTACATCATTCGAAATCCTAAGGACATCGCTGTGTCGTTTTACAACCATCACAAAAAACTTCTGGAGTACGAGTTTGATGGACCATGGGATAATTATTTACAACGATTCATTCAAGGAAAAGGTTACACTTTTGCAATTTTTTATGCTCGATTTTGTTATAACCATTGATATAATTTTCAGCTTACCTGCGCTGCTTTTCTGATGAACATTTGTCCGCCGCCTGTCTGTCTGTCCGTCCGTCCACCCGTCTATAAACGTTTTACATTTTCGAATTTTTTTTCTTGAGAACCAACGGGTCGATTCCAACTAAACTTGGCGCAAAGCATCCTTGGATGAAGGGGATTTAAGTTTGTTATAAAATGAAGGGCAAAACCCTCTTTTAATGGGATATGATTTGAAATAATTCATAATTTGATGGCATTTTCAAAAATAGATTTCTCTTAAAAAATCGGGCCAGATGAGCGAAAACGCGTGTGAAAGCATCCTTAGGTGGTGTAGATTCAAGTGTTTTGAATCATGATTACCGGGGTTAGTGTGGGGCCACAAAGTAGAGGTTTAATTTTTATATAGGGATCCTTAGGTAGTCACTAGTGTAGATTAAATTTGTGTAAAATCATGATCCCCGAGGATAGGATGGGGCCACTATAAGGGTTTGATTTTTTTAATATTGGAATAAATAAAATAAAATCTTAAAAACTTTTCTCCTCTAAAATCATTTGGCCATAAATGCTGAAACTTGTGTGGAAGATCATGAGATTTCGTTTAAATCATGATTCTCGGTAGTAGTGTGGAGCCACAATTGAAGATTAAATGTTTAAATAGAAAATAAATCAAAAAATATTCTTTGGAAGAACTTCAGACCTATAATTTATGATATAACTTATATGCAAGCATCCTGAGAAATTGTAAATTCAGGTATGTAGTTTGGATATTAAATTGTTCAAACCATGACCCTTAAACTAAAACTAGGCTGTGTGGAGAGATTAAAATCTGCAGAAGAATCTTTACTTCTATTAAAAAAGAAATTGTCGGCTCGATATTTTTAAAGAATAATAAATCATTCTTTGAGCATTTTGAGGTGATAAAAAACGGTCGAGATGTGATCAAATCCAAAAAAATCCTAAGGGCATTATGATAGATTTGATCACACCCGACATTATTCAAGAAAGATTTCTTATCTAATCATGTATTTATATTATTTTCAGCATTTGTTTAATTAAATATTAAATCATTGACATTTTTACGTTATTTTCATTTCGTATAATTATGCAACCTCGGTTGTGATCCAACAGTATGTCATTTGTGTCACTGATGAAATGTATTGGACTATACTTCCAAAATCGATTCGTAGTGTTATCACTGATAAAGACACTGGAAGAGATAAATATTGTGCTTTGATACCGGCAAATCGGGGGAGAACTGTCCTTTGTTTTAGATATTATAAACATTGTACTTTAAGCCTCAGTAACAACTGGTCGTAGGTGCTTCTACGGGTGGTCTGCGGGCGGATTATAATGAAAATCTTGCAAGACACGCAAGTGCATCTTACGATTTTGGAAGGACGTACGCTTCCCGTAAGCACGCACGTGTTGCACAACAATCACCACGGTTTCTTTGCGAGATCTGAAAACGTACGCTGCAGTTGCGCTTCACTCAAGGAACCCGTAAGATAACCGTACGATTTCACGGTTACACGTACGAAGACTGAAGTCGCGTGCTCACTATCAACATATAAATTGAACGCACAGTAAACGTACGTCATACTTATGTCATGCGTACACCAACTGCTCATGGTGCGTGCAAATCGCCCACAAACAAGACATATGTAAAAAATGATTATGACAAAATCCCCATAAGGTTAAGAAAATCAACAGTTTTACCATTCATCAAAATCAATCAAAGCTTCTAATAATCCCCATCAAAAAACAAAAACCAAACAATCAAATGTGTTCTTTTAATTGACAAAAAGGTGGAAGGCAAAGATTCTGAAGAAAACAGGACAAGCAGGAACTAGATTTTGATGTAGATTGTAGACGTGCAAGTAGCATCGTTTTTGAAAGTGGGGGGATGGGGTGCCGCCTCATCCAAAAAAAAAAAATCTTAACAAGCAAAAAAATAAGGGGGGACGTGCGTAGCATTCCTTTACTTCAATTTCACTGTTGATTTTCTTATTTTCACTTCCATTTGTTACTTTCTCCCAAAAAAGTTGGGGGGGGGGGGCAACCCCATGGTAATTCAATTTTTTATATGTAAACTTAAGAAAAATGTCTACTGCAAGAAAAAGTGGGGGCCAGGCCCCCCCCCCCCTTTCACTCCCCAATGCTACGTGCCTGGTAGGAAAAAGGCAAAAGATTTCCCAATCACTTCGACGTGCAAGCCTGCTAGGAATCATATACATTTAAGGAGTAAGAAGAAGACAAATGATATTTACGTGCAGAACGATATTTTGAACTAAAACAATCTACACAACACTCCAACACATTCTACTAGAGGAAGTTGATGTAGGACTTAGCGCAAAAACTGGGCACGCAGGTTTTCATAAAACAATCAGATAAGTATGATACTAGTAATTTTCCTGAGTACGATTATTTCGTTTGTAAACAGTTTTTTTTTCCATTTTTAAAACAATAATTATTTTATCATCTCTTATGACCATTAAAACTTTTTAAAATTGTTTTCATAATGATATCAAAATCAGAATATCAGAAAAAAAATTGTACGCTTTGATTATTAACATGATTGAAGTGTGAATAGTGTCAATGAATAATAGCATTTGTAAAAGCAAAGTAATTCGATGTGGATTTTTACTTTCTAAAAATTTAACAGCATTAAAAGATTGGTTAGGAAAATTGGTTAGGAAAATTATTATTTCAAATTGATAATTACTTCGCGGAAAATTAGTTTTTTGCGCAGACTTTCTTCTAGATTTCAGAGAAATTTTCAATCTTTTATGTATTAGACACGAAAGATGAATTTTGTTTTCAAAACATTCTTCATTTGTGTCGTCCAGTTTAGCTTCACCAAAGCAGCAATTGCAGAATAATTGTCTTATTTTACTTTGAGTTCTTTTGACGTTTCAATATTCACTTGCTTACGGTAGATTTATTTCAGTACATGTCTAAAGAAAACAAATAATCTTTATTTAATGTAAAGACTAATAATTGTCCGTGCAGCTGTCGTGAAGCACAAAAAAAAACTTCGTACGATTGACTTGCAAGTGACCTACGACGCGGATGTTATTACTGCCGTTCGCAAGGCAAACATACGTCTGTTGCACGATAATCGTAAGACGCAAGTAAGGTTCCTACGGGCATCGCAAGTTGTGAATTCGAATGGCAACCCGTCTCCAAACAAAACTGTACGTGACACCTACGACTGGCACGTCAATCGTCTGTTTGTCTTACGTTGCACTCTCAACGGGAGCCACGGCTGGCACAACCCGTAGCACATGCACGATCACCAAACACGTACGGCCAGTTGTGACTGAGGCTTAAGGTGGTATGTGACACCTGTCGATATCAATTTGGATAAAAGTACATTTTATTCTAAATACTGCCACCGGTTTAGAATTTTCAATTTTACCAATAAATATGTTTTAAGAATAATTAAGAATGTAAAAATTCTTAAAGTGTCAGCGAACTTCCAACTCATTACTTACAGATTCGTAGTTAACGCTCCAACCCAATGCGCTTCATTGTTAGGTAACAACTTTTGGAAAGAAAACATTACTAAATTTTACTTGATTATTTTATTTATTTCGATTGGAAGTACGTCACAATACGGCAGTGTCCCATACCACCTTAACTTAATTGTTCCTATCGGAACTTTTTTTCAACTAGCTTTATTTAATAAATTATCGGTAAAAATAAGTGTTAAAAATCCGGAATTTGAATTTGGCATTTGCGCCATCTTATTTCCCCATCTTCATTAATCTAATCACTACCCGATATCAATATTTCAGTGGACTATGGGTCTTGGTTTGACTACACTCTAGAAATGGAGAGATTTATGGAGAGTCACCCGGATTATCCTATCCATGTGATTTACTACGAAGACATGAAAGAGGTCAAATTACCCACTTATGAAAACAAATTGTTTTACATTTCACTGTTCAAAGTGATATCCACATTATTTTAACGTATTTTTAACATTAGAAAATGAATTTATGTTATAATTAAACATACGTTGAACTTAACTCAAATCACTTTTTTAAACATATGAAGGGCTTTATGTAAGATTATCAACTATAACATATGCTGCACAAACGTTTCTCAAATACTGTTTATTACACGCATGTCGCCTGTTTTTCACGTTTTACAAATTTTTAGAACTTGTGTTCTAAATATTTTGAGATACGTTTGACTGTATGTCTCTTACCAGTTACCACGTGTAATAAGTCCATTTAATCTGAATCAGATACTTTTGTTCACAGGACAGCAATACGGAAATCACGAAGCTGGCTCGGTTTTTGGGGACTGCTGTTAGTGATGAGTTAATTCGGAATATCGACAGTCTCTGTCAATTCGATAAAATGAAAAAGGATAAGAA
>WFKH01006014.1:4405930-4439615 GCA_016163765.1 Magallana hongkongensis | reverse complement strand
TTACGCATTTGGAGGGAGAAAATTTTCTTTGAACCGTGCACTTGTTTACATTTCAGGTCAAGTTGGTGACTGGAAAAACTGGTTCACTGTCGCCCAAAGTAACATGTTTGATTCTATCTACCAACAGAAAATGGCCAAATCAAAGACAAAAATTAGATTTTGTATTTAGAAGAAGTCTTTTATTTCAGCTGCAAATTTTTTGTACAGATTCTACAGGTGGAAAAAATGCATTTTACATAATTTATTGATGATTACCATTGAGCAGATCTCATACATAAATATCTTTAATATATGCGGGTTATTTTCAATTTCGTTTGGTAACTATCATTGTGACCTCCTTTTTAAATAGAAGTATAAATCTATGCTGATGATTAAAGTTGGATTATTTTTTAAATATAATAAGTTTATTATGTTTTATTAATTTCAACACAAAACGCTACTTAAACAATAATTGGAACAAATCTTGTTATAAATATATAATTGAGCTGGATTTAGCTTTAAAGTGTAAAAATAATATAAATTTTATTAGTTACTCAAGGGAAATTTCATACATATTCAGAGAATCTCCAGAGACCAATTTTTATCATTTGAGATAAGGATAACATTAGTATTTAGCTGTTCTTTCAAAGCTTATTATTGAAATCTGTTGTCATTAAGAACATCGGTATATGAATTTGTTATCATCGTGATTTGACCAAAAATTCTTCATGCGCTGTTTATGATGAACTTGAATGTTGTTTTGTCAAGGTTATATCATTTTGCATTCTAAATATTACATGTCCATTTAGCAACACATATTTTATAATATGCTTCATTTTGGGGGGGGGGGGGGGGGGGGTTCCCTCTAATTCTTAGGAAACTTTTTAAAGAAGAATTTGTGGTCTATCCCGATCTTTTTTGGAAGTGTTGCGGTTTTTTCTTTCAATCAGTAAAATTTTAACACCTTATGTATTAAAGAATCAGAACCAGCATCTTTCTGATGTAATACCTTACCATGTTCTATACTTACTGGTATAAGGACATCGTAGCGACTGAGCTACTTCGATGTATAGAGCGTAGGCCGTCCCAAGTTATGTTATACTCGTTTAGCATTGGTTGAAAATAAATTTTTTCCTGAAAGAAAACAAACATGCTGTCTTTCTATATTGATAATGTTCATGTTAACCAACATAAGGCTTTTAATTAAGATTTTTGGTAGGAATTGAATATGAATAGGTTCAATTAAAGAAAACTTAGCATGTAGTGTAATATAAAACATTAAATTATGAACGTAGATCTATGTCCTTTAAAGCCATAGAAAATGGGAAATAAATAAAATGAATGGAGCATTTTGAATATGAACTTGAAAACAATATGTGATGTATAATCAAATGTATACAATAGCTTTTATCGATAATATAAGCAATGTTCTTTAAACCATGGTGCCCAAAGTTAGAATACTTGTGACTTTACATGAATAATGCAGCCTGCTGATTTATAGTTGTGAAGTGCAGTTCAGACGTGCATTAGAATTCGGTTAGTGCATTATATCTGGAGACATGTATTTGAATGATTTACAGCTTTTATAGGCCATACGTACCTGATTACTACCAGAAATAAACTCTTACTACACAGAGATAACACATATATATCTGTACCAAGTCTTGAAATCATAGTACATGGTGTCCTATAATATATGACACTTTATTTCATTAATTATTTATTAAATTTATCTTACAAAAAATAATGCACTTTCATAAATGTTTATGTTGTAAATTTTTATTTAACTTTCACAAACGTCCATTTTTGTAACAAATTGGGCGTTGTTTATTAAAACACAACAAATTTAAAGAAGATGCTCCAAATGACGTCCTTTTTTTAATGACAAAGTCGATGAGTAAAATTTATTACAACAGCAGCGCCGCAAGTTTCAGCCAAAATTTCAGAACTTCTCCGAATTGAGACTTAGTTTCAGTTTTTCAACAAATTCTGGCTATGGTGTGTACACAAGATTTTTAAGGAATCCCTATAGAAATATACCAATATGGCTTAGGTTGGAAGAACGAGGGGACAAAACATTGTTGGTTTTAAAAGAAACTAATTTTCCCTCAAATGTCTGATGCAGCCGAGCGGTGACAAGCTGGGTTCACATGCAACTTCGTCATATATGATCCGCATAAAATTCACGTATGTGGATCATATGATTTGTTTCATATGAGATCATAAAAAGGGCATCATATGTGGACCATTTGAGACAAATCATATGATCCACATATGATTATCATATGTAAATACCTCCATATAATTTACATATGAACATTTAATGTGGTTTACGTATGAGAATAACATTGAAGTGTATATTTCACAAAATTGAAAATTGAAAAACATGCATGTATGTCCAGTGCTTGTTTAAAAGTCTCTGGTTTGAACTGGTGAGTTTGATGTTTTTAGTCTTATTTTCTTATTTATCTGCTGGCTGTCCATGGTTATAAAATGAAATATTGGCCAGAATCTTTTCAGAATAAATATCTCTTAAATTTTTCTGTATCTCCTTGTTTACGGGTTAAATTTGTTTGGAATATATGTATGGTCCCTTCTGATGATAAAAAAAAAAAAAAAAACATGTGTGATTTGTAATGTATAATTATATTCCATTCATCTTTAAATCAACTTCATTATAAAATAAAAAATAAATCAATTTGCTTGAATGATATCACAAGCTAGACAATTTCATTAGGTTCTCTTCAATGACTTTTGCATGAGCTCTTGATCTTGAAACTTTCAATAAGTAAACTTGAATTTATTTGGAACTGAACGAAAAACAAATAAATTTCTAATAGCAGCCATATAGCTTACCTTACGAATAAAGTTTGGACCAATGAATCCCTCAGAATAAGTCTTTTTTTAATGTAGTGCATGTAATCTTATTTGGCAATTTACCTAAAAAAACATTAATCAGACAATTACTCAACATAATGATACATGAGGTATATATGTATGTTCATCAGTTAAAAGAGTTGAGGGAGCATATAAAGTAAACCATTTAGATAATGAGGGAGAAGAAGATGTTATATAAGAGGTTAATTTAAATTAAATGACAGCAGTTGAATTGTTGAAAGATACGATGAAACCATTACGCATTTGGTGGGGGGAGGGGGGATTTACTTTGAACCGTGCATTGGCCATTTGATTGGATTTCAGCTACGTTGTTGGGAAAAAATGTGATAAAATAAAATCCATAATTCCTTTGGTTACATGCTCTTAATATTGCATAATTCACAAGGAGAAGAACTTTATCAAAGTTTTTATTTCCCTCTGCAACTTGTTTCATCAGTCTCTCTGTTAATGTAAGATAAAGTTAATAATTATAAAAATCCGAGAGAGCTGATTGATGTAAGCATCCTTAAGAATTGTCGACAATTTCAACAGTGAATGCCTTTTGCTCTATCAATAGCCAAATTGGATTTTTATTTTTTATAGGTTTCAGTGGCGTAGCGTGCCCCATATATATGTGTAGGCAAAAATTGAAGCCGAAGGCTTCAGTGACGGGCGTAGCGCGGAAGGGGTGGATGCGGGAGGGGTCGCAAAGGGGAGGGGGGTAAGGGACCTCCCCCTAGAAAATTTTTACAAAAAGGACGCAAAATTACCACTTATGAGAGCAGACATTTGTTAGTTTTAACAAATTAGTTATGTATGTTTTAAAGGACCATTATGTAAATTTAAAATAATTTATTTCCTTTCCTCAGTCTATTCATTTCGTAATACTGTAGATTCATAATTAAACGCGAGGAATTGATATCCGCGTAAGTTCGCGAGAAGCACATCTCGCGGATTTTAAAATCTTGCTTTTATTTTTCGGACAGATCTAAACTAAATGAAACTATGTTAAAAATTCGGCGTTCGCGATTTTATATTCTCGCGATTTGATGCAAAACAGTTGAATCGCGGAATTAAGTACTGACGTAAAATAAGGAATCTACAGTAATCAAATAGAGTCTATGTTTCGTTAATGAAATTTAAGAGAAATCATTCATACACTGTATCCATAACCTACACTGCATGTATTCTGTTAACAAAACCAACAACCGTACGCCACAGTTGTAGCGCACCCATTCTGCAGTTAAGCAAAAGGTGCATGTTTTGCAGTATAAGCCTATAAAATTTTATCGTTTCGATTATCTCTTCTAATCTGGGTAGTTTATCTAAAGGAATGGTGAGGGTAGCAGCTTGACAGTTGAGAGTCGGTGGGTTTAATATGGATCAAGATTAAACATTATGTTGTCATCTTCAAGATATTATAATATTTTCTGTATTAATTTAATTTTTTTCATAACTGGAAATTTGGCGAGTTCACTCTGACATTAAAAAAAAATGATAACAAAATTGATCGTCGTTTCAGATATGAGGCATATGCCTCATTTGCCTCTATTGCGCTACGGCTGTATTAACGTACAGTGTACTTCCAAATCAAGTTCTTTTTCATAATTGATACGCCACAATTACATGTTTTCAGCCCCTTAATCGAAAAAATTAGGTTTTTATTGCACAGGCATGACAACGTTAAATCAAGAATATTTATTGTTCAGATAGTTGCCTTGTCATAAAATTCAGTACAATCGCAAAAGTAATCGTTTTAACTTAACTGTCGAATATATATTTATAAATTGCCAAAAGTTTTAGGTTTTTAGTGAAAAAAAAAACCCCTTCAGATTCAGCTTTTCGTGGATTAGAGTTAACACTTTCGCAATGCAATCGCATATCTACTGTAATATAAATCGACGCTTTTTTTGTTTTTTCTTTTGCTTCTACATTGTACAAAGGATCTGATGGCTTCTTTGTAAATGAACCGGAAAGTTTTGTAAACAGGCTAAAGTGAAAGTGAACTTTGTTATAGATTTAAAATCTACACAAATTTTAAATTTTGCCTTACAAAATTATGTGTAGGCATTTGCCATTTTGCCTTAATGGACGCTACGCCACTGGGTTTCCTGCACTTTTAAAGTAAACTGCATTCTCCACCTAAATCAGCAGTCCAATACTACCATCTGTTCCTTGAATGAGATTGAGCCAATTAATGTTTACATGTTTTAAATGTGTTGTCATTTCCCACTGTACAATATGCTTTGATATGCGATCTCTTTTCATCCATATTTAAGAGGGAAATATTGTTCTATTTGGTGTAAGATGTTTAAAACTTTGAAAGTGTAACGTCCACTTCATTCACATTAAGAGATGCCGAAGATATATTTGATCCCAGATACATTGTAAAAAACAAAAGTTCGACTAATAGCTGTCATCCTTTGCATATGACTCTTCTAACAATTAGTACAACAGTTTCTTTAGATTGCTCACTATCTTTGTCAGTGGTGATTTCTGAGGAATGTCAGTAATTTCCGTCATTTTCGCGTGTGTGGGAATGTTGTAATTACATACAACCGGAAAGTATGATATATTTATCTGTTTAGCACAAAACAAAAATAATTGGATAAAATCTTATTATAATTATTTAATTGAATTGGATTTAATGTTGAATGTACAGTGATGTGCCAAAATTGATGCAACTTATCCTTAACGTCATTGTCACTCAGCAAACTTTCTCGTTTTTTCAAACTGTCAGAAATCAAAAACTGTAAAAGACACTTACTTGAAATTTTCAGTATTAAGTGATGTAGCCTTTAGACGCAATTACAGCTTTTAATCTTCTTGGAATTGTGTGGTACAAATTTTTGACATAGTTAGAGAGGACCAGATTTTTAAAACTTCAGTTATCAAATCATCTCGGGATCTAATAGCTGTCTGTGACTTTTTAAAACAGTTTTTAATATTTAATTTAACCATATGTTTTCAATAATATTGATGTCTGTTGATTGTGATGGTCAATCGAGACAATCAAAATCATTTTAATTTTTCCAGGCAGTTGTTAATTGGGAAGCATGACATTGGGCATTATCGTTCTGAAATATAAATTGAGAACTTCCAAAATGTTTTACAAGGACTGGCCATAAATTTTGATCAAGAATTTCAATTTACTTCTTAGAGTTCATATTTCAAGATATTGGTACTAGTGTTCCCACTCCTAGGTGTGTCACGCATCCCCAAAACATCGCATTGCGGCCATGTTGACCAACAGTGACACACTATGGCTGGTATGATTCATCTTGACTTGGCCATACATATAATCGGTTTTTATTTGAAATAACTATTTGCGTTTCATCAGAAAAAAATACTTTTCTCCAATGATTCTCAATTTTATGATTTTTTTCATATTCTTACGGCACTGAATACGGCGTTTTCTATTCACTTCGGTCTTCCTTACTTTGTTGATTCCACGAGAGTTTCATTTAGTTCTTACAGACAATTTTTTTTTTTTGGGGGGGGGGTGGCATGTTGATCGAAATTATTCACAATTACACTCAGAGTTTGCCTTATATTATTCCACACTGTTCAAATAAAAATTCTGTCAACCCTCTCATCAATCAAAGTTTTCGTCGTTTGTCCTCCATTGTTTACAATGACAACACTGGAGAGTTAAAACAAGAGGGACAACTAAAATTGGGTGCAAGGGGAAATTATACCCCCATATAATTTGTTCCAATTAATGTAAAAAAAAAATTATGAAACAAGGAATTTTTAAATAATATATATTAAAAAGCAAATAAAACAAGCATTCTGAGAGTATTGCATAAGCTATACCGGTTTGTATTATTCTATGAAAGCTTCGAAGCATACAACTATTTAAGAACTAAACGAGATGTTATACCTTAATAAGAGATAAAAGAACAGAGGAAATTCAAACTGTATATTCTACTCTAGATCGAAAACAAACTTAATTTTACTCTAATTGAATGTAACAAATTTTCCTTTGGATTGTCCTATGTTTAGTTTAATGATAATATTTGACATGTTATACTTTAATAAGAGATAAAAGAACAGAGGAAATTCAAAATATAAAGTTAATATCGAATTAAATACAAAGTTGGCAAAATAATACTCTTTATTTTATCTCGTGTAATTCCAAGTCCAATAAGTATTCGCTGGTAGAATTTTGTGAAAACAATGCACTGTTATGCACAATAACATTACTAACCGTCTTCTGTTAAAGTCGTTTCAGCTCAAACCCGATAACGAACCCGATTGTAATAATACAAAAAAAAACAAACTGCCGATAAAATGAACAACACAATACTTGACACTATTTTACAACTTATTTGTTTGTTATAAATAATAAAAGGAATGATACAAGTAATGCACGATATTATTACTGACCACATACTGGCCTCGTTTATTCAGTACACACCGAACCCGATAACGAACCCGATCATTAAAAAAACGGAATGTAAAAATTTAATTTTCTCGAAAATATGTCGACCACAAGTTACAAAAGTGTAAACTTGATCCGCTGCTTGACATTTTGAAGCTGTTCAGCAAGTTTCATATCATTCCTCAAACGTATAACGAAAAAAAGTGTGGAAAACTGAAGTGGGACAGACAGACGGACCGACGGACGGACGGACAGACGGACTGACGGACGCAGCTATAAGCTATAGTACCCTTCGGTGAAACTGGTAGGGGACTAATAAAAATTAGTAAAAAAAAATCTTCAGGAAAAAGTTGCATCAAATATGACACTTCACTGTAGAAAGAGGTATAGCGCCTTTTACCATTTTTTCGCATACATGTACGCCCGTGTTTGAACAGAAAGTACCTTTTACTAAAAATAGATACAGGTACCTTTCGCAATACATGTATAATTTTCGAAACCTAGGTACTAATTTTAAAATGGTGTCCGTAACCACTGATTTGTCAAATTCAGGAAACCTGCATCAAAATATGTGACGTATAGAACCATTTGTATAAAGTCAGTTGATATTCTAAATCGTGATTACCTGCAGCAAAATGCAATGAATGTTAGTGTAAACAGAGCGTAGTTTTATTGAATAGATCTGTTCATATTGGATGTGCTCATACTCATAATTGTACAAGATAATTTTTTAAAAATACAACAGATTAGATATTCTCTATTCTTATTATGCTTTACGTGAAAAAAAAAATAATTACTACTTTGAGGATCGATCCAGCAATGGAAAAATCAAGGACATGCGTTGCAAGGAGGCTTCGCATACAACATATCTATTAAATGTCTTTTTAATAATTGGTTATATGCACAGATGTATTAGAAAAGTCACTTATTAAAACAAATATATAAGGATGACTGCACTTAGCGCCGGGTTTTGGACCTTTTTCGGTCGCTTCTGTTGCGTTTATTTCTTAACCTAATATCACTTTTGTTTATTTTATTAAAGAGTCTTGTCAATTTCCAACATAAATTAAGATTTTAGACTGTGATCCAATAAACTCATTCTATGTTTTTCTCCTTACAACTTTCGAAAAACAGAGAATTTTCGCTTATCTGCCCTTGATCAGTAACATAAGATTGATATTAATATGCATGAGAGGTGGAGCTGACATTATCAGAATGGTACTAAAATTAGATTAGCATGAATAACAATCCCATGTATTAATCAAAGTACTGAAGTACTGAAAGCCTGGCTCTTTTGATGTGTCTTTATGCATATTGTGTAGTAAAGACTGAAAATTCTTCTCTCTCTCTCTCTCTCTCTCTCTCTCTCTCTCTATCTCTCTCTCTCTCTCTCATATTTTTAATGTCGACAAAGCGTCAGAGAGCGACCGAATTTTGTAAGCGGCTATAAACAAAAATATGTCTGCCTAGTAGAAAAAAATTTAACAGTGGCTGCGTTGAATTTTGCAACAAGCGTTATAAATTCAATCCCCTATTTCTTCAATGTGCAGCAAAGTAGTTCATGGAAATCCATGCGCATTGTATGTGTCTAAAATGCAGAGTCTTGTTTTTAAAACACGTAATTAATAAGAAAACTTAAAAAGGTTGACAATCCTTTCGAAATAAAAAACAAAACAAAAACAAAACAAAAAAAACCCAACACATTTGACAAAACATGGCTCTTTGTGTAACTATTTAGTATAGCGGAAGCTTTTACTTTGACGCTGTTCGGTTTTTTGTTTACTTTTGAAGTCGTGCTATTTATAGTAACATTGGCGATTTGCCTGCCTACAGCCAGGACTCTGCTTTCAGCAGAGCCCGGCTAAAAATTATGTGATCACTCTTTCACCATAGCCCTTTCTATTCTATATGGTACAAGTATACTATTTACTATGGTTTCAACAATAAGACCACGCCCGTGTAAGTAGAGAGGACTTTAAATCAATGCTTGACAACTTAACGTCTTCGAAAACATTGTCCTAGTTAGCACATAACATGCTACCTTACACGTCACGTGATAGAAGCTTGTATTCATAAAGTTACCTGAAGTGAGAAATCACGTGGTGAATTATAATATTCAACATGCATCAACCCTTGGTTACAACAGAGAAAGCGAAAGTAAGAAGAAGCAGTTTTTTCTCATTTAAACCATGAGCGCATGTTTGTCTATTAATCTCCCTTTGACATAACTTAAAAATTCTTCTTTTAAAAGTTTATTTTCTCGCAAATATTGCATGTCCTTAAGTGCAGTCATCCTCTCAGTACAAAGACCACGTTAAGGTATTCAATGTATATCGACCCCATTTTGTACCTAATAAATGAATCATTTTGGTCCAATATTTTTTAATCGTGATATCATTTTAAATGTGTAAACAAATAAAAAGATACACCAACAAAGAAATTTTCACAATTTCAGTCATTGTCAATGAATTGCACCTTGGTAATTTCAGAATAAATCTATGGGCAGCGTATTTTTATTAAGATTTTTTTAAAAGTAACTAGAATTTCATATTAATCTCTTGGTAAATATATGCATAAACTTTCTCTTTATTGAAATATGAAATAAAATGAATCATTTACTGCAAGCATTAAAATGTTCTTCTTTTCATCAGGGGAAGATATATAACTCTAAAAAAGTTTAAGGTGCAAAAGGGTCGGCTACTTATTTTGTCAGTCATGTGAATTTGGTTCATTTCACTTTCACGCGTGTACTTCAATACATGTAGAGCATAGTTTTAATCGGATTTCATTGGTTTAAAGTGGTTTAGATACTTAAGTATCCTACTTTTTTATTGCAAACTATTTCCCTATATATCTTTAACAAAACCTGAAGATTTTACTAAGTCGTTTACGATACATATGAATCTTTTAACCTGGCAATTAAAATATTGTATAATTTTAAAAATGTTTAATGTTTGCAAAAGCGCTATATTGTAGTTTTTTGGGTTTTTTTTTGCTTGTCAAGATTTTTGGGATGAGTCTGCCCCCCCCCCCCCCCCCCATTTCAAAAACGATGCTACGTGCTTGACATATACTGTCGTCAATTTTGAAATTGCGTTTTAAGAAAAGCACGTCCTGGATGTTGCTAATTAAGTAAATTTACAATTTTATATGTAGAAAATATTATATATGAAGGACAGGTATAGTCATGGATGTTGTAAATGAAGTAAATTTACAATGTGCACTTGTTGGTGAAGAATACATTGTGTTTTCAGGACAAGTGAGGTACAGATAAAAATGATAATGGTTTTCTAATTCCATAATTGATTTTTCGTTGCGCTGATTGATTACAGCAGAATTAAGACATCAGATATTTTCTTAAACTATACGTTTTGTTTACTATATAAGCTTTTTGCCAGCTGATAGAATGATAATCTATTTTTCTCGGAATATACTCCACCATATTTGAGTCAATGAGTCACATTTGTTTTTTTGTTTTTGGTGGGTTTTTTTTTTTTGTTTTGTTTTGTTTTTTTTTTGTTTTTTTTTTTTTTCGAAACAACATATTTTCTATCATATCATAATATTCAACTTCTGTGTCTTTGAAGCACAAGGACCTGGTGCTTGTGTCATATTGTCTTCCTCCCGGGGGGGGGGGGGGTGTGAGGGGGGAGGGGTGCAACAGTAGAAGAATAGAAAAGAGATCACGCGCACTGAAGTTTGTGTAAGTGTTTAATACAGTTCATTCTTAAAATCGTATCACATTTTTGGCGTTGAGCAACATGTCATTAACCGCCGCATTCTATAAGAACAATATCAATTCAATATCAATTTGGTATATATACCTATAGCGTCTTGATGAATCAATGTTCTCTACATCGGTCTTTGAGTTGTAGGGTTTTCTATTCACATAATTATGATCTTGCACAAACTTCACTTTTTCATTCTGTTGTCTAAGTGGACTTATTAGTAATGGATCGGAATCATATTCCTCGAAGAATGTTAAGCTTATTTTGTGACGTCGGAAAACTATTCATTGATGAATTCTCGGTTTTTACGCGTTCATTTGGGTCGAAATTCTAGATCTTAAATTTTCAGTAGATTTTTTGCCAAACATGTAACGCCAGCTTTATCAATTTCAAAATCGGTCCACTTCTCGTGATCAGCTTCGGCCGATCACCGTTGTGTCCATATGAGGCATCCGGCAAATTTAACTATTTGCGCACGCATTGCGCCTTGCACTACTTTATTTACTATGCAGTGACAGCTTCATGTAAATCTTTATTTACATGTAAATTACTAAAAAAAACAGTATTCTAATGTGTTGCCTTGATAGTAAAACATCTACACACTTACATGATGATAAAAATCCTGTTTTTCTTTACATGCCTAAGAATATTAAACGGAAGTACATTTCGCCTACTAAGAGTACAGTTTATTCATGCCTTGCTATTTCGGAAATAAAAAAAACGGTGGGATAAATCCTATTTATCATGTTTATTGCATGTACCGTAATGCTTACGCATTACATTTAGAGAGCTGTCCAATGATATATTAAATGCCGATCATTCCTTCAAAAGGAATACTTGTTATCTAATCCATCATATCGCTTTCATGAAAGAGATTCCATGATATCGTTAGTCACCTTATGGTGTCTCTGTACCCATTTCAACGTCTCTAGTTTGGGTTGTGATTTTACAGCTAGTGGATATGCTGATGTCGGAAGAGTCTCCTACACTCCCATTTGATTGGTAACTGTTTAACTGTTCTTGTGATTCTGGGATTATTTAAGTTGTTGTACTGAGCTCGGAGCGTTTCCACCACTGCCGCTGGGATACGACATGACGGTGGTCGTACAATAACACTATAGGTGGTGATGTCCTCCGATCCTCCTTGCAATATGAGACAATGTTCTCTGAGTGGGTCTGTGAAAACAGAGACCCAGCTTTCTCCAAATACCGGGTGTGCCATTTTTTGAAAGATTTCACACCAGAATTGATTGACATCTCTGCAATCACCTTTGATCAAATGGCCCACTTCGTGTACACCTCAAAGATGATCCAAAATATGTTTTGTATTCGCTTTTTCAAAAATGAAACACCTGACACACATCGGATGCATTTTTTGTACGACTGAATTAAAGATTTTGCAATGTGCAAATAAAACTCCTCTTCTGCAATTCACCTCACTTTTTTCTTGTAATACTTCCCCGAGGATGCATTCGTCACCAGAGGATCCTGTCATTACCAAAAAATATATCAAATAATCATAATTTTAAAAAAAAACTCATTGATACATTCAATTGAATTGATCAGCAAAATTGTAGCTTTTCAGGTTTTAACTTGCTAGGTTACAATGTTGAATGCATAGTACACACATTTCAATCAAATATATGGTCTGAACATGTATAAAAAAAAAAACAAGACACCATTGAGATGGTGACCATCTCAAATCGCCTCTAGGCTTATGGTAAAAGGCATTTTGATGTCAAACTTGGTTTGATCACAATCATAACAGTCATATTATTTTGCCAATCTCTGGGTATATATTTTTAAGTGAAATTAAGTATATAAGATGTGTACTTTGTCAGTCTTTGAACTTTTGACTTGTTCGTGACAAATTATTGTAAACGGTAGGTTGAATATATTCTAAGCTTTATAATAGTAATGAGTAAAATGCGAAGTGTTACTAGTACATCTTTATACGAAATTGTCCTGTCATGCGAGAAGATTGGTTTTAATATACTATTTAATCTTTTTGCTGGTACAATGTTTCTAGATCTCTAGATCCGCGTTACATAGTAAAACTACCAAAAAATATGCATCGGACCCACCGTACAAACTTAAATATCCTTCGGACTCCCTCCCCCCTGAACAAAAATAGCGTATGGATAGTATGATTCTCATGGTAAGTACAGGTTATTTACTTGTCTTGGTCATTGTTTTCACTAACCTGGCAATGTGGGTTTCCATAGAGACGGATAAGATAAGGACACCGTCCTGTTGTCTTCAATATTTGTAAGCTTTTCTATTTTATTTATTATGATAAGATGTTAGTTGTTCAGGATAACACGTTGGTCTCTTTCAACATATTAATATCAATTTCTATTTCCTTATCACGTCTTATCTTAAAGTCGGGATGATTTTGTGAAAAAAAACAAATTTTTTTTATATAAACGACGTCTCTTCTCTAGACGTGAAATCGGTTTTCCGTCAATACTAAGAAAAATGTATGCTATTAATATAAAAACCTCTAACAGTTGAGCCCTTTTTCTCTTCCGCGTATTCTCTTTCATTGTTGATATTTCTGTAAGTTCTTGCTTTTTCCACGTCCCGTAGTGTCCCGTAATGCCCTGTGTCAAAGAGACATTACATGATGATAAGATGTGTTCCAGAGTGCCTCTCTTTCCACATAGATCGCAGTTCATATTTTCTGTTAGGCCCCACTTGTGTAGGTTAGTTGGCGATGGCAGCAGGTCATACACTGATCTTAAAAGGAACTGGATACAGTGTGGTTCCATCCTCCAGATCTCTCCCCAATTCAGCTTTCTCTCTGATGTCGTCCATCTCGTCCATGCACCTTTGCTTCCCATTTCTGTTGTTCTTGCCTTTCTTAGCTCTTCTTTCATTTGGCGGATCTCTGCCTGTACCATCCCGCGTTTCTCCGTGTTGTTGCTTTTCATCCAGCTTTCTCTGTGACTGCTTCCTAGCCCTTGTCTCCCCTCTACTACTGTGCCAACTATATCTGCATGCTTCAGTCTGCTTTCTGCCTGGTAGACTGCGGCACTGGCTGACCACTTCCTTCCAGTTTTTCTTTCTATCCCCGCTTTCCGGATCTTCTCATCCTTCGAATCTCTTAACGAGGGAATAAGACTGGCTTTGGCAACTTTGAATTCTTCAAGCAAGTAATGTTTTAACTTTTCTTTCGCCCTGATTTCTAACTGTATCTATTATATCCATATCTCGAATATGGATATAGTTTGCATAGTATTAGAGTAAAAACAGCTAAAATTTAAGTTGTATGTAATATATTGAATAAAGGATAGAAAAGATAAATGTAAGTGAATATCTGATTAAGTTATTTATTACTATAAAATGGTCAATTTCGAAAGAACCAATTAAAAAGACTAGTTATAAGCTCGTTATTATCATCAAAATAAAAAGAAATCTTGACAAGTCATCTGAGGAACGTTCCTCTTTCACTACAACTGAAATCTTCACAAAGAATCTGAGGAACGTTCCTCTTTCACTACAACTGAAATTTTCACAAAGAATCTGAGGAACGTTCCTCTTTTCTCTTTAACTGAAATTATAACTTTTAAATTTAAATTTAAATTTTAAATTTAACTTTATGTAAAAATTAAGGATGTAAACAAGTACTCGAGTACTTGACTATCGCTCAGTCTCGATGATGATCAGCTTAAATTTTCTTAGTCGATTACTCTATTAAAAATAAAGAGAGTTTGAATTTTTAATATTTTTTATCGCGGCATTTTTGGGTTACAAATCAAAATAACGGTTGGCTTTTTTAATCATTTTGGTCGGTCTGTTTTATCGGTGCCCCTTGTGTATTTTTTAAGCGGCAAATACATGTATATTAATACATGTCAAACATTGATCTTGTATTTTAGATCAAATTACATGTATAATTAATTGTTTTCAATAAAAGTACATAGGCATGTAATTAAGAAAACCAATTTAATATTTCTTTTAATATTCAATATCAAGTTTATTTAGTAATTAAATTAGATGTTTATATAATTAAAAATATAACTATCTTAAATATTGTCTCAGTGCGTATGTTTTTATGATTATTAAAAACATAAAGCTCGCATCCATCAAATTCAGGATTGAGTTCGTAAGTAGAGCTGCATTTTCCTGAAAGCACTTTCACTTAATGTGGTCTTTGATACATGGTTGACAAGAGCCAAGGTTTATCTTCTGTTCTGTTTATCTTCTGTTCATACTGTTTTACACATATATACAAAAATTACACATTATCCTGGTTTACTTTTTGGAAAATGTTTAGGGGTTCAACTATTTTTTCAAGAGAATAAGAGTTAATGTCTCAATATTTCCCGTACAGCCCTCGTATATCAAGAAAATCAGCGTCAATTCCTGGCAATGGACAATTCTGCAGAGATTGACAAATTTATTTGACCTGATAATTTAAGGAACTAGTGTGCCTATCAAGAACACACATGCATTCAAAAACAATACAAAAATTATCAGTAAATAGTTTTACTAACAGGATAGCTGCTGGCTATGTTTAGACCTTTTAGACACATTGATTAGCAATTACAGTACAATGCAAAATGACAATAACAAACTGTCAACCATTTCAAAAATCCATAAAACGAAATACAAATTCAAAGCAAAGCAACACGGACCTAAAAAAGATAGAGGTAGGATCAGGTGCCTAGGAGGAGTGAGCATGCCCGTGCGTATCGAATTAATATTGATAGACAAAAACACAATATGCAAGTGATGAAGGTATATTGCTACATAAGTAAGGAAAGTTGACTATAGAAAAATTTAAGTCATCACGTTTATTATAAAGTTTTGTTAACAAATGGTTAACATTTTTACCAACAGGTCTGGTTAATACTTTTACACATGATAATTTTGACCATAAATTAACATTTTTTATAGCAAATGTTAAAATATGTAAGCTTTAAAATTTGATCATTGTTCTTTATCTCTATACAGAGCTCTTCTTTAAAAGAAAATAACTATAGCTTAAAAATATCCACAACCATCGAACCTTAACAAACGTCATTAGGGACCACAGTCATGAGGATAGAATTTTATTGTCATATAAGACTGCTTACAAAAGAATGGTTGCATTAAAATTCCGTATGGATTAAAACAAATGGTATATTGTCTTCTATGTATAACTAAATACTGTTAAGTAAAAAGTGGTATAGCTAATGAAACCAAAAAAAAAAAAACAGTGGTATTTTTGACGCTGAGCGTGGTACTGCTTGATTGGACAGTCGTTTCTACAAACAGTCCTACAGTGGCGCTTTATGTCAATCTATAGTGTGGGTGACGGATCGTGACTCGGTGAGTAGCTCTGAGCATCATTCTCTGCCAGAGACCTGACGACTCAAGGACAGACATCCATCCCGACTCCTTGGTCAATCTGGAGCTAGAAGCCTCGGGGCTTTATCCTGACCATTACGTTGACATATATAAAATAACATTTAAGGACTATTCTGGACCCTGGAAATCCTGCCGTTTCCGGTAGTTAATTGGCTGGTAGGTTCACAGTGGATGACAATCATCCTTAACAGACAGGACACGCTCTCGCCAGTATCTAGGATCTTCAGTGAGACGCGGAGCACGATGGGAAGATTTGTTCATTCAATCATCAAGTGTTTGTCTTACAAATTTAGCTCTACTGTGATTCACTAGTAAACAGGTAGGCTGTTTTTGTAACTCTAAATGATGTAATAGTTTAATTGATATTCTTTTAGAAAATAATTGTTGCTTTCTTAAAATAATGAACTTTAAAGGAAGAAAAAAAAACTCCAATCTATTTTTGCTGTCAAATTTACATGTTAAATTAAGTCAAAAAATTCATATAGAGTATGTAGTATTCATATAGAGTATGTATTTATCAAACATTTTTTGTTTCAAACACTAAATTGATAGCATGAATTTCTCTCCAATTGTTGAAAATCATCGGAGATATGAGAGCTTGAGTTAGCGATGACAATCGGGACAATCGGGCCTATTTATCATGATAAAGTCCTTTCTCGTTGCGTATTTCCTTTCAATGCGATATCTTAATATCATAACGGCAAAACTAGACCGGAAACGAATCAATCGGCCCTAATTAAGTTATAATTTTTGCCCGCACTTTTGAAGGAATAATTTTTCATAAGCTTGAACCTTGGATTTGCTCATTGGGTGAACATACGCATAAGACCTTCTGTTCGTACATTTTACACCAGTTTATATTTTTTGAAATTTTGTTTAAATGTCTAACCGTGCACGAAATCGAAGTTTTTTGCATCAATAATTGCATGGACATGTCTTGCCTCTCACATATTCTTATAGTCCTCAAATTTGATTGCGTTTATTATCAGACGACATTTTTCAAGAAAAAAGCAATAAACATGTACATGTACTTGTTTACTTTAAAAGACAATTTCTATTTGTTGCTTAAAACGCTATACAAATATATTTATGTACAATGCATATTATACCTTATACAGTTTCATTGTGTTGTATTCCTGTAAATTTTTATCTTTAAACCAAAGCATATAAACCTGCAATTTGAAGAATGAATCATTAATTTGGTATAAACTTTAAATGCAGAATAATATCACAAATAATGACAATATCAAACCCTGAAAGAGAAAATTTTACCTTTGTCTAAAAGTAAACGGATTTTTTTTTTACTGAAAACGCCATTATGTGCTGATATTATTGATGCATTGGTTTTATACCGTCCCGTATGCTATGCTGCATTACAAATCAAAACTTATTATGTCGATCCAATGTCTAGGTTCTGCTGTATAAATTATATTAGCAACGTTTCATTTTAAACAAACAGTATTAGAGATTGTCAAACTACATCAAAAGCCCAGAGTGGCAATTGTTTCTTCTCAGTGTAGTCTAACAAGTATTTTACAAAGCCAAGACAAATTTTTAACGTTCTTTGGAATCCAACCTGATCTTAGAGATCCAGAGGGGTAATTTTCTGTTCCTGAATAAAGATGGAGAACATACGAGCATTATATGAAACGAATTGACGTTGTTCGTCAAACACCTGCCTCCCAAGGCTATCATATATCACACATATCTTTGTCATAGCAATGCTATCTGAAAAGGATAGTCATACTTCAAATTTTTTTCTACCTGAGTATCTTCGAATAGATTTTCCTGAAAGCTTTGATAATTTTTGGGGGGACTGCCTGTAATTAGTTTTCGCAATGAAACAGTTCATCAATGTCGGACAGAGATCAAGGTCAAAACTCGATCACTCAGTCACCATCTCATAAAAATCTAAATCTTTCACTTTAGAAAACCCAACCATTCTGCATTAAATCAATGACAAGTGGTTCACTTTTGATGGCCCGAGAAACGTTATCTTGTAGGGCAAGATGTTTCATTTTAATGCGTTTTTTGGAAATCGACACACTCATTCAATGCGTGCAAGTCATGACCAGATTACTATTGATTTCATTTCGGTAACAAAGATGAATTACAGGAAATAGGTCTTTTTACATGTTACATTTAAAAAAGAAGTTGTCAATGAAATAATTAATATCTAAAAGAATGAGATATTTGATGGTTATATGCATTTTTAGAAATCAAAAACACAGTTGCCAAGAACGTGATTTACAAATTTTTTTTTTTAGTCCAGAAAACCAGTCAATACCAACTATATTCTAAAACTGTTACTGAAAAAATATTCACTGTTAATGTATCATATTATAAAAAGTATATGTTTATCAAATGTACCAAAAACAATTAATAAATGCATAAAAGCCATATTGCAAAAATCAGCAATGTCACACATATTTAATGGATTTTGTAACAATTACACTTGAAGAAATATATCATACCAAGTAGAACAAGGCTGTCGAGAAGAATCCTTAAACATGTCATGCTGCAGGGCGTCCTAGACAACGTTTATCACAGATCATGCATATGAGTACCCGGATGTTAAAGATATCAACGTAGGATAAGGGGGAGGGGCTTATTCAATTTTCTGAAATCGAAGAAAATCGATTGCTTTACCAATCTAATACAAAAAAAGACGTCCTTCTTACATAAGTAAAGGTCAATGTTTCGTTATCTTCATTCATAGCTTGTGTTATGTCAGTGTCTTGTTATATATAACTTATAGATAAAAGGTAAATGCATGTATAACACAGTAATATCATGTTCTATTGCACACCAAAGTGGGGTAGGGGTTTAAGTTTACTATAGTAAATGAAATATGACATATAATTTTGTTGTTGTTGTTTTTTTTTTTTGTTTTTTTTTTTTTTTTTTTTTTTTTTTTTTTTTGCTTTGTTGGTTTTGAATAAAGCTTTAGATGTATTAAACCTTACAAGAACAAATAACAAATATGAGTGATTAGAGAGTTTTACATACATTTTATGTCGTCTAAAACATTTCAAACGAAATCCAAGTTCAACAGATATACAATAACGTGTGTCTTTATGGCTGAATCTAGTTAAAATCGGTGAATGCAATTATCAAATACGTAAGACCAAATCCTTAACTTTACCAAATAAGAAAGTGTGTCAAGTGTATACAAGCTCTTGCCATTTATTAAATTTACATACTGATAGTAATACATATATATTATCGTAGCTGTAACTTAAACCAAAGGATCAGATCTAATCGAGTTGCTAGACGCTAATCATTAGATGAATTGAGACGCTAATCTGATGATCCGCGCCTGGAAACGAGACGTGGATCTCGATTATTATATACCTTTACAATAAAAAGTAAAACAGAAATTACCAAAATCATCTTTTTGAATAACTGTACAACGTTTTCAAATTGAATACAGCTACTTTTAAACCACCTCTTTTAAAACGCGCTAAAAAGCAAACGTTTTTTATTGTGTTACATAAACTATCATCAGTCTCAGAGAGGCGTGATATGGTATCGGAAAACCACAGTGTGGTGATCCGGAAAATCGGATCACACTCTGTGAAATTAACAGTATCAGAAAAGGTAAATTGATGGGTACATATTAACAAATTGAAATCAAATTATTTGAAATATTTATCAAATGCTTGATGACAAGATGGCCGTGGACATTTTTAGACTATGTTCACCTTAATTAGAAGAAAATATCCTTTTTATGTAAAATATAAGGGACTTTTCATTACTAAATAGTGGGCTATAATATAGCTATATTATCATATTTAAAAACCTAAGGTAGGTCTGATGGGTAATTTGTTGACCACCCAGCCTCCTTTATTAGAATCAATAATATATTTTCTTGGATTCTTCAGATACAACATGTAGCATATCAATTTTTTTTATGAGAGTGTCATTACGTGTATTTTTCAGCAATTAAAGTTAAGTTCTTCAAAGTAATGGAGCATGAGAAAGGATTTTAATACATGATATTTATTCATCTCTATAAAAAAAATCTACATCAAACTCAGCCTCAGAGAGTAAAGTGTTTCAACCATACAAACCATGACTTTGGAATTACACAGAAATTTAGTAAGACACTGTAACAGCAATGATATACCTTTCGCATAGCATTCGTACAGCCGCCGAAATATAGGTTGTGTCTAATCCGATTGTGGATTTTGGTCATAAAAATATTATTTTGTGGAATGAAAAAATAGCACATAATTTTCTGAGTAAATAATTGAATTATTAACAAATATAAATGTATTTTTTATTTGAATTTTTCATTCCAAAAGTAATTTTCCCCGCAATTTTCATTTCATTATGTCGATTTTAACTTTTCGTTTTTGACATTGCGCCGCATGTTAAATTTATGATCTAACATGCTTTCATTTCACTTATTTAATCTCAAAGAATATTTAATTTCAAAACATTATTTGAATGCAAATTACTTGAACCCTTTGTGGCACAAGTTTCATCTTCCTGTGTCTTCAATTAACTGAATAACGCCACTTGTCTACGCTATTTCGGGACAACCCTCGTATCCCTTCAGATACCAATTTTAGAAGAGAATTGAAGCAAACCCAGATATGGTAGTGATTTTGGACACCACTGGTGTAGTGTGTTTTGTTGAATCGACCAGAACAATAGGAGTTCAGTAGTTTGTCTTCATCTGTTATTTAATCGGTTTTTTTTTTTTAAAAAATTTAAAGCAATTTCAGAAATCCCAAAGTCAAGAATTGTGTTCAAGTCAGTGAGTACACAAGTTTGTGTTTTGTTTGTGAGAAAGAAATCCTCCATTCGTTATCTGAATGGTTTCCTTGCGTGTGCACTATTGTGAACATAAACTGACAAAATATTAGCAGCCTTTCTGTAAAAAGAAATCGCTATGATTTGTATCTTTAGTATGTTCTTAGACTTATATGCTTCTTACGAAAACGAATGTCTGTACTAAATCACAAGTCCTTGATATATTGCTCAACTGTGTTGAAGTATGTGTTATCATTAAATTATGATTCAGTGAAAACTATATATAAATGTATCGGATAGAACAAAAGGATTTTATTTTTTAATAAAGGATAATATGTTTTACGGTGCTACCGTTGTGGCGAGCGCAGCAAGAATTACACATACCTCGCATCATTGTCAACTTAGTGATATTTTGACAGTTATCAACTAACATCAAAGAATTTTTGAGAGAGAGAAAGAGAGAGAGAGAGAGAGAGAGAGAGAGAGAGAGAGAGAGAGAGAGAGAGAGAAAATTATATAATATTTCTAAATTTAAAAAAATTCTTACAAAATACATAGACTTGCTTCCCCTAAAACCGTTCTTTACTTTTTGAGAAAATTGATCACTCTGTAAAATGTAATTTGTGTTTAATTTGGTCAAAAGTGTAAAGTGTAAATACAGAATTATTTTTCTTTGGTATCTTGTTGTTATCTGACTTTTAATTTCTTTTTCCTGGTTCATAATCTTTTTTTTTTTACTGAAATTTGTTTACTTCGGCATACGTTGTATCCGTGCCCCCGGTCCCTGTTTGTAGGTGTGTAATTTCCCATTTTCCAATTTAATGGTTTGACAATATGCAATATCTGCATAGATTTTTTATTTTTATGTTTATTTTTTCTCCTTCTTCTTTATTAATTAGTTCAAAATGACTTCTTTTTTTTTAAATTTCCTCCCTACTTATACTTACTGTTCATGCACGAAAATTAGCTTAACTCTACTTGTGTATATAATTATGTAATCTCTCTATCAAAATAAAAAAAAACATAAAAAAAACCCACAAATCATCTAAGGCATGTATCAAAGTTTATACTGAAATAGCTATAGTACACGCATTACAGATGTTTGATCCACCTCTAAATTTATCGCGGGAAATCTAGCGCGAGATCACTGTGACGTCCCACGTTCAAATCTATTCATTTGTTTACGTATCTCGACTCAATACGAAGGTATGGAAGCATGTAGCAAATCTCTTGGGTCTCGCCAAAGCTTGTGCGCTACTCAAAACGTGTCTTCAAACCTCAAGACACCGTATATTACGAGTTAAATGTCGGCCATTTTTGGCATAGCACCACGGGTGAAAACATTAGAGAGCATTATGGGACGTAGACAAAAAATGTTTTGATGAATCTGTAGGTTTAGCTCGTTCTTTTTCCCGCGTACACTGGTTTTAGAGTTCGCTAGGCGAGCGGCGCTTCGCTATTAAACTGTGTTATGCGATATTCACAATGCATATCACATAGTTAAAAAATGTAAAAACATTATTTTAGTTAATATTTGATTCTGTGTTAGATAAATTTTAGTTTGCTATTTGTTGCGTTCATTTATAAAAGAAAAATTACATACGGCCGCTCTCTAATTCTCACTGCTCTGCATTTTAACCATATTTAATAACTTTCTCCAGAAGAAAACGTTTAGTAGTTAAAAACGAAAATATTTCTTTTTAATTTATTTTTTAAAAAGTATAAATTTGATAAATAAAAAAGGGTTAATTCTGAGATTGAAATAAATAAAACATGAAGCTGACAGCATTAAAACAACATGACATTTGATCTTTAGCTATGCATATGATTTAAACAGCTGCAATATTTTCTTTATGTTTTTTTTCTTGAAGCTGACAATATCAATTAACTACAAATACTCAAAGGCAAATAATTATCAGTTTAACAAAAGTTCTATGAATAAATGCATTTTATACAAAGTTTTAATTGTCTAATGTTATCCATAGTTGACTACTCTGAAATATGGGATAATGAAACAACTATCTAGGTCGGATAGCTGGGAGGCTGGTGCATAGGATATCCGGGCTGTTGTTGCATAGAGTTGCTGGGATACCCGGGTTGCTGCATCATGTGGCTTGGATACCCGGGTTGTTGCGTCATGTTGCTGGAATTCACTACTGTGACACCTACCAAAATTCGAAAACCCTGCAGTGACTAGTAATATTTTTTTCTTAAAGAGTTGAATACAAATTAGTATAAGGTTGAATGGACACATAAATACGAATAGCATGCAAGCTTGATATATGTATCAATGTAATTGTTGTATAAATCTCCTATTCTGTGACAAAATGAACTGTGTTACATTTGAAGCTAGGCAAGGAAATTTTTTTTGTCACTGACAAGTTAAAGTTTTGTGTCTTTCCAGACATATTACTTTTAAAGTGTGTCTGCGGTTTACTTTGCACTTTACATTTAAGTTTCTGAAAATGTTTTTTAAAACGGTTGACAGTTTTCATTATAAAATACGACAAAATACACTCAGTCAACCAATGAAAACTTTCGTCTTTCTAGTGACACAGGCAAACACGGCCTCATTTATGTATCGCTCACCTGGATTGGCCCCGTGCATCACCACGCCTGTGCGCCGACCGCTGCCACAACACGCCTTACAGATACAGACACATAGTCCAATGAACAGGATCAGTCCTCCTACACTGATCAACACAGGCACCCAGCTGTGAAATAAAAGGGACAAAAAGTGATCACAAACGAATACTTATTGGGTATGTCTTCGTTCACAACTCTGTCTAGATTTTTCTACTAAATTTATATAGATGTTAGTTTATGTATGCATGTCTATGTTGGAGCATAAAGCTGAACCAAAATGCTAAGTTTTAAAAAATAAACATTCTTTTCGAAATTTGGAAGAATCTCATACACACAAAGATCAGTCGATTCGACACAATCTTACTTCAAGTTAGCTAAATATTTTAAACATTGAATTTATATCGCGAAATATTTGTCGCCACTACCACTTAAATTACTTAAATAGTCTTATCTAATACAGAAATGTTAAAGTTGCTTTGCAATATATATATTAAACTATCATTTTATTTCATTTCAATACCAGTAACTTAGCAATATGTTTATTTAGATCAGTTGTAAAAATGTCGTGGACAATGGCATATCCGAAGTAAAATGCTAAATCAGTTTGTCCCTTTATGAATTTTGCATATATCAAATCATATCACCGTTCTCTCGGTGTCCAGACTTACGCATTACTTGTGAAAAAAGCTGCACAAAAGTCCTTTCTCTCACTCAATGGTGCTTGTAATAGAAAATTGTCGCAACAGTCATATCTGCTGAGCTGAAAGCAGCAATAGTTACTACACCACTTTTCCTTGTTATAGGAAAAGAGTATGTCAAAGTGGGCTTTGCAACACTCTCCACAAAAAACGAATGTTGGAACACCTACAAAAACAATAGCATTTTTGAATAATTTGTCAATTATATGAAATATGAAAAAAAAATCAACAATTAGAGAATTTATAATATTCCAGAAATTAAAACATGCACATTAATTCTATATGTGAAGATAATTGCGCAAGTACCAAACGGATTTAGTTTCACATAGACAAGAATTTAAAAGTTTGTTAAACACTTATCTTCCTGACTCAAAAAGATGCAAAAATAGAATTCAATCTTTGCCAAAAGTTGTCATGAGTAAATTATATAGAAGCCATTATTTCTAATATTTTTTCCTTTTTGTATGAAGCGAAGGGAGAAGTTCTAGTCAATTTTATCTTAGATCTAAGAGTCAGAGGACTAGACAGACCTTAGAAACGTTTACAGACGAACATATACAACAAAAATTGCTAGATAAACTAAAGGTGTGGTTACGGTATATTATACAAAGTTAAGGAACTTTTATCTACTCTGATATTCGCTTTGAAAAAAAATCCATTTTAAATAGCAAAGATCAAGAATCTATATCTATATAACTGTTTGAAAATACTGTATCCACTGTCAAATAAAAACAAAAAATCTATGTGAATATATAATTGTATTTTGATTTAATGCGACAATATGACTAGGACATCGACAGTGTTTATTTTAATTTTTTTCAAAACTAAAACCCGTTATTTCTGTTTTATGAACGTTGTATTTCTATTGTTATGTTTGAAGATACACTGACTCTCTACCTTTTAGAAGAAATTAATTTTTTGTTCAGATATACACACACGCGCGTTTGTGTAAGTGGTTGATCTGAATTAAAGGAGAACCATTTTAACAAGAGCTTGGACTTTGGGTTGTTGTATCAAACAGCATTGTGACGTAGGCCTGTCTATTTCATTGCTAGCCACTCAGCCATGGGTCTACAAATCTTGGCTTTTGAGCTAAAACTACGCAATCGGTGCATATTTTGCTTGAAACCGGGTCATTTTTAAGATGTTTTAACAAGAAATAGATAGCTACGTCCTACTGAAAGTCCAAGGTCTTGTTAGAATGGTTCTCTATCTATTTGACATTCATTTATACAATGTAATGATTACCTGCACAATACCTGTTAACTTCTACAAAGTTGACGTGTTTTGCATTAAAAGCGCGGCTATACAGAGCTGTACAGGTAAATAAGCTTTTTGTTCTCTGCTGGGGCGAGACGTAGCCTGTTTTGTGGGTTTTTTTTAATTTTTAATTTTTTTTAATGCGTTTTCGGAAATTGACGCTTAAAAATGGGCGACTGAATGATTCCACGAAATCCTACTTTAACTTTCTCTTTACAAAAACTTATAGTAATTATAATGCAGATGAAAATTAATATAATGCAGAAGAACAAAAGATTTACATCACAAACCAAAAACAATAGTTACACAAAAAAATTTAAAAAAACCCAACTGTTTTCCATTGATTAATTTAGATTGTGTATATCTTCATAAATTACGTCTTGCATCGCATAAAGTTTTTGAAAAATGCAAAATGACACAAGTAAAAACCTTCAAAAAACATTTAGCAAGATATAGAATGCCGTTTATTTCTTTCTCTTTTTATTTAACGATCTAATATTGTTTTTCCCATTATTCAAATTTAAAAGAAAGGCTTAACACTCAAATGCTTGCAAATCTTGTATCAGTAAACTTTTGATTATGCTTCCTAAAACTGTCCACGATAAAATTTCTTTACAGCGTGAAAACATGTAATAATGTCTAAACCTGTAATAAACACAAACAGATATATCTTTAAGTTACCTAGAACCACAAGACAGCTTAGGTAGAGTTTTAGGCCCGCCATACTGCATAACGTATCACCTAAGATGAAATCAATATTATAGCAACCGGATATAAACGATCGGGAAGGTAAAGGAGGGTGTGGCCGTGTTAGATTTATTACTGAAATATGCATAACAAAACACCACAGGTAAATTGTCGGACCTGTTCGGAACACTTCGTGATATTCCCCCGTAATCGTTACATCGCATTGAAAGTGATTCACAGTATCACAATATAAGGACGGAATACATTTTCTAATGCAGGACTCAAAAAAACGATTAGTACGGAGCTCTCGTACTCTTAAATAATTCTCAGAGATGTTATTGTTCTGTAAAAGTGGTACATACCCTACCAGGTTACATACCATATAAGGAAAAATGCGAACATTACAAAAGAATGCTAGGAGGATAATTCATTTTCAAATATGAAAAAACCGTCAATATTTTTCCGCTTATGATTTACAAAGGTAGTTGCGTGTGTGCTTTAGTCTGCGCGCGTGTGATTTTTTTTTTTTATATATAATGCATGTTAATTCGATTAAGGATGTTAGATAATTCAAGTTCCCAAAATATATAATTTATGAGATAATCCAGTTTCATTCATACTTGTGCATATTATTTTTAGGGTTCAAATATTTGGCATATAGAATCTTTAATTATGGTAATGAAAAAATATAGATTGAGAGTCTGAAGAAAGGTTATTCTAACTTTATAATTGAAGATGGACACAGCTTAAGCAGAAAAAATTCAAAGATTTTTCCAATATAATTGTTTATAAAGCTTAACTTAAGTATTCCCAGTGGATTGCCAGATGACGAGTTTCAAGCGAGATACAGGATTCACCAGTAGTTAAAACATATATATAAAACAAAGCTTCTGTCTTATTCCTGTTTACATTAATTATATTAATTTATATTTTGATTTAATCTGTTAAACTTTTATTATTATAACGTTAAAAGGAATTCGACAATTTTTTTTTCAACGAATTCAATTTGTTATATATCGAATTCAATAAATAAATAAACAAACAAATAGTACAAATATCTACAGTGATATCTTTTGCAATTAATAAACACGTCCTTGTTTAACATGTACATGTACATGTACTATCTCCTCAACATTTCTAACTATCATAATATCCTTGTTTTCGTTTGTTGTTTGAACTTTATACAAAACCTTTGTCATGACATATAGAAGATTTTTTATTAACATAATTGTATCTTTGAAAAAGATATATATATGCAGTATCACGTAAATTATTTACTATATTTTTTGGTAAATTCAACAATAGAATCATATATCAATTACAAAACATATAAATGCAAACAGTTAAACAATATATTTTTCTAAGTAAGAAAATATCGCAAGAAGTTATACATCCATGCTATAAAGAACTGTCATTGATCAAATATTAATTAGGAAACTGATATTGCTTAAGAACTGTGAATTTTTAGAGTATAAAACTTGGCGATACGTTATGTGTTCATTAAAACTGCAATAAAAGCTGTAAAGTAGACATTAAAGTGTACAAAAACATAATCCAGTATGTACTTTGCTAACTATTGCTCCCCTCTACTTTTACACCCCCCCCCCCTCCTAAATTGAAGAACGTCCATGTTAGTATATGTTCCTGTAAGTGTGTTAGTGTGTTTGTGTGTTTTGTTGATATAATATCTATAAAAGCTTAACTGTTTGGTGGAACGAATAATAAATAATCTAAACAATCAGAATAAAGAGAACGTTTTGTTTGTAATAGATCCTTGCAACAGAGTTTAACTTTTACAATAACCGCTTTGTTTTAAAATTGATTTAAAATTTAGATTTAGATTTAGATTAAGAATTAATCAAAAGCTTGTGCAAGAAAAGAATAAGAAACTTGCTGTGGCCTTCAACTCGACATTTAGATATATTGATGATTTCTTATCCATTAACAACAGTTACTTTCACTCTTATGTTAACTCAATATATTGCAGTAAGCTTGAAATAAAAGATACCACAGATTCTGAGACATCTGTTTCATATTTGGATATTTTACTAGAAAAAGACGTTAATGGTAACCTAACAACAAAACTACATGATAAAAGTTTCCATCGTCAACTTCCCTTACTTATGTAGCATTATTATACCTCTGTCAATATTTTCTATGTAAAATTACAATGAATAAACATGCTATTCTATCTAACCGTGAAATAGTTTCCGTGCTACATATATGTGCCCATGAAGATTAGTCATCGAAACTATTCACCGGCGGCATTCGATTTCCCTCCTTTTTAAACTCGGAACACCTCTGACGTAATCCTACATTAACTTCGAAGTCCTATAACTCTAATTTGTTTATCATCAAGAAATTCTGCATCGCCGACAAATAAGTTTTCTTCGGTATATTAAAATACCTATTTACTGACTATTCGAACGATAGCAAGTTTATTGTCCCCCTCGACAGCAACTATTTCCCTCGGCTTCGCCTCGTGAAATAGTTGCTGTCTTGGGGGACAATAAACTTGCTATCGTCCTCATAGCCAGTAAATAGTATATAATATACCATCATCACCTGCTTATGGGGTTTATGTCTCTCAGCTTATTCGTTATGGAAGAGCATGCTCTACATACGAACAATTTATTAAACGAGGCAAGCTTCTAACAAACAAGTTGTTGGAATAAACAAGAATATCAAGAACCTCGATTAAAATCATCCTTACGCAAGTTCTATGGTCGATACAATGACCTTGTCAGCAAGTACAATGTTTCATTAAGACACATGCTGACTGACGTTTTTCATACTTGTTAGACCATTATTTATACACCGGACTAACTATGGTTTCTTCCGTTTTTCATGATCTTGACAATGAACACACGGCGGGTGCGACCGGTCGGCAGGGGATGCTTACTCCTCCTAGGCACCACCTCTATCTTTTTAAGGTCCGTGTTGCTCTGCTTTGGATTTGTATTTCGCTTTATTTGTATTTTCGCTTTAATTTAAGTAATACGATTAAATTGGTTCCATAACTAAGTCATTATAAATTAATGATATCAAATATAAAAAAATGTTAAGTTATTTAATATTCGCAACACAAAAACGCATCACGTACACGTTTTGATTGCATATTATTTTATGTTAGGTTTTAATTTTATTTCTTATTTTTCATTCATATATATTTTTTGCAATATCCGGTAAGTCGAATAATAAAATTTAAAACAATGCATGTAAAACGTTTGACATCTGGTACATGAGAAATTACAAAGACTATACTCTGTCCCAAGATATTCTCGATTCACATTTTGCTTCATTACTCGATATTTTTAAACACCTTAAGATTCAAACGATGTTCATTCAAAAGTATGAAAAATTTCCAAGATCTCTACTTTGAAACGCCCCCTCTAGCTTATCAGGTTTCAATACACGGCTAAAAAATATGATGTCTACGGGGATTTTGTATTGCAAGAGACCCGGATGACAACGTTTAAAAAAATGTGCGAGGTATTCCGAGTGACTTCCGAATGGAGAAAAGATGTCAATATTCCCCAATATAAATCTCCGTAAGAAAACAGTTTTCGTTCCTGTGAATTTTTCCGAGAGAAAAATGATAGTGAATGAAATTATCTTGGATATTTTCCCTTTCATTTATTTCAATTGCACTTCTTTCACATGTTTGTGTATTTTTATTAAAAATCCTCCAAATGTGCTGCATAAATATCTTGGGACAGACTATAAGTATACCATGCGTGTTGCGATATTGATTCTGACAAAACTGGACGTAACAGTGGTGTTTTTGACACTGAGCGTGGCACTGCTTGATTGGGCAGTCATTTCTACAAACAGTCGTACAGCGGCGCTGTCAATCTGTATTGTGGGTGACGGATCGTGACTCGGTGAGTAGCTCTCAGCATCACTCTCTGTCAGAGACCTGACGACTCAGGGACAGAGATCTACCCCGACTCATAGGTCAAGCTGGAACTAGAAGCGTCGGGCTTTACCCTGACCATTACACTGACATATATAAAACTAGAGCCGAGCTCGTTGCAAAGCAACGAGGAGGTCTTCCGTTGTAGCTGTGTCGAAAAAGGATTGTCAATACGATAACAGTATTGATGTTATATACTAGTGCTTATAAATGAGTAAATGGATGGCATGTATCAGCCCCTTATTGAAGAGGACAGCAATTCCAATTCAGCAATAATTCAGTCAAGTAAAAACACATGGTTTCTCTTCTTAATATATTTGACAGCGTATTAATTATTAAAATGTGTGCGAAATACATGTAAGAAGAATTTATCAGCAACTGCTTAACAGCAAATGCCATATTTATAATATTAAATTTTTCTCCGCAAAGAGATTGACCGATCAAAAAATTTTAGATCCTATTTTTGATTTATTTTCTGTTCCTTGCATTTCAGAATAGTTACTATACATGTACATCATTGGGATCTTGAACTTCTCAGATAGCCCTGCTTTATTAAAGTATGAGACATTGAAAATCACGTTGCATAACTATTCACTGAAAAAAATAGTTCAAGGTCACAGCACAACCCTTACTTTTTCTGGTGAAACTAAAACTAAAACTGAATTTGACAAAAGAAGGAGACAGCATAGAATAGACATCTGTTTCACTGATGTCTGTTATGATTTTGACCTTTGAATTATAAACTAAGTTTATGGTCACTACACACTTATAAACCACAAGTACTGTTTGCAATGATCTATATTTTTGCCAGGAGAGAGAACACACGGTCCAGACTACAGTGTATACAGTGCTATGATATTGACTCTCTACATAGACACTTTAGTTAATTGATACCTTAAAACAAAAATACTGTAATGTATCTGACATCATTTAAATGGTGTCCCTCTGAAAAGACCCAGTCACTTAAATTATTGACAGAAGAATAGAAAGCTTTGCATGCAACTTTGTAAATCTTAAATTTTGACTAAGAATTTATTGAAACTTTACACAGTGGTCTGTGATATAACGATGACATTTAAAAAGTATCGATATCTTGATTCAAGTTCACTGTACATCCTTGACTTAAAAGCACTCTTTTCTTTATAGTAATGTATGAGCCAGACAGAATCAATGGGATAAATATATAACTATGGTTAGACAAGGATTTTTCAAACAGGTCTCATAAGACCCTGACCTTTGATCCAGAAACCTTGTTCAAGGTCAATGGACACCTTTAGCTTAAGGCACACTGTAGCTAAAGTATTAGAAGTACATGTAAGTAAGTTACATAAATGTGGGAGCAAGATTCGACCAACTTGGGAGAATATATTGTCTGGACACCTGACCTCCACCCTTTTACCTAGAAACTTGGTTTGAGGTGACTACACACTCTTTATTCAAAGGCACTTTGTGGATAAAGTATTAGAAATACATGTAAGTAAGTTAAATGTACACAGACCCTATTACAGAGAAATTATAGCGAGCGCAGCGAGCTCTAAGAACCAGTGTGCGCGGGAAAAAGAACGAGCTAAACCTACAGATTCATCAAACAAAATTTTTTGTCTCGGTCCCATAATGCTCTCTAATATTTTCACCCGTGGTGCTATGCCAAAAATGGCTGACATTTAACTCGTAATTTACGGTGCCTTGAGGTTTGAAGACACGTTTTGAGTACCACACAAGCTTTGGTGAGACCCAAGAGATTTTTTACATGCTTCCATTCCATCGTATTGAGTTGAGATACGTAAACAAATGATTATGGAATTTAACGTATGACGTCACAGTGATCTCGCGCTATATTTCCCGCGATAAATTTAGAGGTGGATCAAACATATGTAACGCTTGCACTAGCTATTTCAGTATAGACTGCGATACCTGCCTCATTGACATATGATTTGTTTTTAATTTTTTTTTTGATAAGAGATTATATATATACTAGCAAGAGCCACACTTTACTGTCATATCGATCCAATTTTAAGCTAATTTTGCATGCATGTACAGTAAGTATGAGTAGGGAGGAAATTAAAAAAAATAGGACATTTTGAACTAAATAAAAAAAATAAAGAGAAAAAATAAACAGTTTAAAAAATTATGCAGATATTGCATATAGTCAAACCATTAAATTAGAAAATGGGAAATTACACACCTACAAACAGGGACCGGGGGCACGGATAACGTATGTAATTAGAATGCAAAAATAAACGAATTTTTAAAAAAATTATGAACAGGGGAAAAAAAGGAACAAAAAAATACTGTATTTATCGTTAACACTTTTGACCAAATTAAACAAAAATTATATTTTACAGACGGATCAATATTCTCCAAAAGTATAGAACGGTTTTAGGGAAGCAAGTCTGTATTTTGTAAGAATTTATTTAAACTTAGAAATATTATATAATAATCTCTCTCTCTTTTTCTCTCTCTCTCAAAAAATTATTTAACGCTCGTTGATAACTAAATAACACTAAGACGACAATGATGCAAGGTATGTGTAATTCTTGCTGCGCTCGCCACAACGGTAGCACCGTAAAACATATTACTTGTGGAAAAGTAAACATACTCATCATTATTCGGCGCCATCAGAATGGGACGTCGACCCTATTTATACATGTATATGAATAGATATTATGACTATAAATTATGATAAGTACCCATTGTCATGAAAGAAGGGGGATTAACCAAGTGTTCTGTCCACAAGTACCCGAGTTACAAACGACATGGATAAACGTATTTTTGAATTGTTATTTCATACATAATGTATAAAGCTGCATTTGTATATTAGGAAAGTATCAATTGCCAGTAATAATCTGTTTAGAAAATATGTGGTCACAATTTATCTACGTAAATGTAGCTTGTACACTGATCCTGAACATACTTGAATAACTGTTCAAATTTTGTGCGATGTTTAGTACTGGTTGACGACAATGCGCGGATCTAGAGGGGGCGGGTGGATGAGTAACTGGAAAATTCAAACAAACTTATTAAATGGACCTAGTAAAATTACTAATCATATATACATGTATGCATTGGACACCCACTGGCAAACAACATTATCCCACGGACCCCCCCCCCCCCTCCCCACTCCTTAAGCGTCCGGGGGAAAATCCTGGAACCGCGAATGACATCGTCTTTATCATGCCTTATCCTTAAGGATCACGGGACTCTATGACTATGTGATTTTGTTTAGTTAAAAGTTTTAAAAATTGTAGTTGATCCCGTGTTGTTACGCGACCTCCGTGCGCTCATTTTGCGGTAGAAGTAAAAGCGCTGATCAGACAACATACACACACACCAAAACGATATGGTAAAAAAAAAAATATCAACAATTCGAGTGCGCGTGCACCGCATACGCATAAGTTCGACTTGTTAAGTTCGCACGAATAAAAATCTCCGCAATCTACGGATTTATAGCATT
>WFKH01006014.1:4377863-4396587 GCA_016163765.1 Magallana hongkongensis | reverse complement strand
TGTGTGTGTGTGTGTGTGTGTGTGTGTGTGTGTGTGTGTGTGTGTGTATATATATATATAATTAAATATGCAGGTTCCTCTGTTGACGAATGCATCCATGGGGAGGTTTTACAAGAAAATTTGAAGATGTTGGTTCGAGAAATGGACCTGTCCAATGGACTGATCCTTGATGAGATGTTGCAAAACGGCTCTTTGACGGACAATGAAGCCCAGGAGATAAGGGAACTGTCAAGACCAGATAAAGCAAGAAAACTTGCAACGGTGTTAGGGCGAAGCAACAAAACTAAATTTAAGAAATTTCTAAGATTAATTGAGGAGGACGAGTTTTATCCTTACATTGCAAACATTCTAAGTCAATCGTACGAGAAAAAACTGAGAGCACAAGGAAATCACCATAAATGTACGAGGTGTTTTATAATAAAAAATGTCGATATCAAAAATATACTGGATCACCTGTGTGAAAACCATGTAATAGGTTTACATGAGGTGAGTTATTTGATAAAAGGAGATAGCACAGATGTTGATAAATTCTGGCGTGATATCTTTAAAAAGATGGAACACCCGATATTTGGAGAAAGTTATGTCTCTGTTTTCACAGACTCACTGCGAGAACGTTATCCCCATATTGCGAAGAGGATCGGAGGACATCACCACCTAAAGTGTTCTTGTACGTCTGCCGTCATGTCGTACCCCAGCGGTAGTGGTGGAAACGTTTCCGAGCTCAGCACGACAACTACAATAATCCCAGAATCACAAGAACAGTTAAACAGTTACCAATCAAATGGGAGTGTAGGAGACTCTTCCGACATCAGCACATCCACTGTGATCCCAGAACCCAAACCAGAGACGCGGGAATGGGTACAAAGACATCATAGTTTGACTGAAATCGTAGAAACCGAAAATTTAACAAACTATACTTCTATTACAGACCGACTAGTCAAAAATGATTCGTATATGAAATTCTCTGATAACTCTTGTTTTGACTTTTGCAAATTTCTGTGTTTTCAAAGAAATCGAGTCAAACAAATACTTGAAAACATTGATAACTCATCATTAATAAATAGTTCTCCAAAGTCACAAAGAAAACGTCTCCAAGAAGTACATGAAGATCTGCCCGAGCCTTTAATAAAAGGCAGAAGAAAACTTAAAATTTTCAAAAGACCGCACACAATGTCCCGTCACCGACCATTTCAATTACAGGCGCGCCTGTTTGCGGGCGACCTATAGTGATCAGTTTGTCCGTATGTCAGTCCAAGATAACTTTTCTGGAGGATATCTTCTCTCCCTTTGGCTCAAACTTCACCCACAGAGTGTCTTTGGGTAAAATATGTTCAGTGACCTTGAACCAAGTTTCTAGGTCTAAGGTTAAGGTCATAGCAGAATTATGTGAAAAATCTTTGTCCGGATCATAAATTTTCTACCATCGGTCCAATCTGGCTCATACTTCACCCAGAGTGTCTTTGGTCAAAGGGTGTGCAGTGACCTTGAATGAAGTTTCTAGGTCAAGGTCATATCAGACCACGCAATAAATCTTTTTTCAGAGCATATATAATCTCCCCTCCTTAGTCCTATCTGGCTTATACTTGGAATAAACATGGCTTTTTGGTAAAGGATGTGCAGTGTCTTTGAATGAAGTTTCAAGGCCTTTCAACGTGAAATGAGAAGATCATTGCAGATTTCTTTAAAATCCATTTTAGGCCATACTTTATTTCACATTTGCTTAATCTTGTTCAGATTAAACCAAAAGAATGCCTTTAGGTAAGGAGTAATAAGCTTGAATTAAAGTTGTATGCAAATTGGAAAAAATTTTAGTCATAGGTTAAGGTCAAAGCAAAATTCTATGAAATGCTTTTCATCCTATTGTCCATTATTTAAGCTAGGCCCTTTGAGATGATCACCATCTCGATGATGTCCAGCTCATTTTTAAATATATTCAACACAACACTTTCAACACATTATTAACATATAAATAAGTCATAAGACCCATGAATTTTTATTTTACTTACATTTCTGAAAAAAAAAGTCTGATATTGTTTGTGTGGTAACTAGAAACAAATTATTAATTTGAATTTTTCCACACTTTATAATCTCTGATATCTTTTATGGGGACATGCCTTATTTACTAAGCTCAATACCTTTGGCTCAGAACACGTTACCTGTATAAATGCAGATCTTAAGTTTATATGTATGTCCTTGATTAATAAACATTATTTTTACATCAATGATGTATTTTTCCTTTATTTCTTATGATTGAAAATTGATTTTAAATCATACTGCTCAAAACTGACAGTACTGAAATATACCCGATCCAGTGAAAAGATGCCGACAAATGATTATACGAACTCATTAACTGCTTTGAAATGCATTGTTTAGCTAATTTAATGTCAACTTGAATTCAAGAAGCTATAATAAACAATTCTAACATTGCTCATTGATGTCTTCTTTGTACTTTTGATGTTGACTTTGCGTAGATTATTTCTTGATCAATCGAAGTTACAGTGAGAGCATGGACTCCAGGGACGCCAACTAACCTCAGACTTCCAAGTAATTGTAGTTACTATGGTAACCTTCACATATATACAAATGTAATTGTAAATCGGCTGTTCTTTGCTATATTCTGTTCTGTACTAATTTTGAATCCAGTGCCAATATTCTAAAAGTTTGACAGTTTTTCATTCCAGACCTGTAGTTCTACTACTCCCCTCATTTTAAAAAATTACCTTTATAGAAAATTCGACCCTTTACTTAAAAACTAACGGTGGTTTGCAAATTGGTACTTTGCGGAACGGAACGGAACCAGATAAGAGGCACCCAACGGGGAAACGGAATTTAAAAAAAAAATACAATTAAAATTAATAATCGATTAAACCTATCGTAAATGGAATATTAATTTTCAAGTTTTTATGTTTAAATGCACTGTGTAATAAAAAATTATGCTAATCAATTTATAACCAATTATATGTTATTTTTACGGGATAACTAACTAGATGATTAATCAAGCTAGCAAATGACAATGTACATTGTGTATATTAAGTAGAATTTTAAAATTTGCCAAGCGCATTCGCAGGGATAACATCGTTTAAAATACTCGTCGATAGCCTTACTTGGAATACATTGAAATGAATGATGATATGTGGTTATCGTACATCTGAAAAATTTTCTTCTGGTTCGGTTCAGTTCCGCAAAATACCAATACCCGTGTAGATATTGGTATCTAACGGAACGGAACGGAATCGTTCAAACTTTTTAAAATATGAAAAATATTATAACAACTAGTCGCCGTTACTTAATTTTTTTTCAAATTATTTTCAGATAAATGAAGCAAACTTACAAATCATTTCATCAATGCAAATACCTCTCGTCTGTGATGATCATTTCAGCGTTTGTCTGCTTGTGTTGTGAACAACGTCAACTTTTATTCAATTTATAACCGTTACATGTCATTTTCACGGGAGAACTTACTAGTTGGTAAATCAGGCTAGCAAGAAGACAATATATATAAAGTAGCATTTTAAAATATACCAAGCGCATTCGCAAGGTGACATTGCTAAAAAATACTTAGCCTTATTTGGAATACACTGGAATGAATGATGATATAACATACATGTATGTTGTTACCGTACTTCTGAAAAATTGTCTTCTGGTTCCGTTCCGTTCCGCAAAATACCAATACAAGTGTAGATATTGGTATTTAACGGAACGGAACGGAATCGCTCAAACTTTTTAAAAAATGTAAAATATAACAACTAGTCGCCGTTACTGAATTTTTTTCAAATTATTTTTAGATAATTTTATAAATGAAGCAAACTTACAAATCATTTCATCAATTCAAATACCTCTCGTCTGTGATGATCATGTCAGCGTTTGTCTGCTTGTGTTGTGTACAACGTCAACTTTTATTCAATTTATAATCCATGTAATTTTCACGGGAGAACTTACTGTTTAGTTAATCAAGCTAGCAAGGGGACAATTTATATATTAAGTACAATTTTAAAATATACTCAGCGCATACGCAGGGATAACATCTCTAAAAAATACTTGATGGCTTTAAAATGAATAATTATATAACATATGTTGTTACCATACTTCTGAGAAATTTTCTTCTGGTTCCGTTCCGTTCCTCAAATACCATTACCCGTGTGGAAATGGGTATTAAACGGAACAGAACGGAACGAGATTAAATTTTATTTTCAGTCTATATATGTAATAGAATTCTCGACGAAAATATAATTAGTTATCAATTGTTTACAATGTATCAATACTCAGTCATTAAATTAAAAATCGAGTGATAAGGCAAATGTACATAGATATAACGCTCGAAGCAGTGAAAATCTACAAATATATATACTAAATATAAAGTGTGACTCTCTGAAAGAAAAATCCGAGAACAACGGATACAGTTCCCCTCCCCCTTTTATTTGTGGGGTTTTTTTTTTCATTATGGCAATACCCTTTTCCCGAAAAACAAATCAAACACATTCGCATGTATAGCATCTTTAAAATTACAATGTAAGCAGTACTCAACTGAATTTAAGCAATTTTCCTCTTGTTTCGTTCCGTTCCGCAGTATACCATTACCCGTGTGGATATTGGTATGTAACGGAACGGAACGAGATCAAATTTTATTTTCTGTCTTTTTTCATGCAGATTCTATACTCTCTAATGGATTCTCGACAAAAGTATATATTAATTCAACACTCAGTCGAACAGGCTGTTACTTTCAAGGAAAAACTTAGTAGTTTTTTACGCTAGCAAACAATATACATGTATGAATGAAGTAGACCTTTAAAACAAAACTAACACACGTGCAGGTATTACATCGTTAAAACTGCAATGTAAACTGTACTTATTTTACTTCTGAATACTGTATACAGCATTATTTTCAACTTCTGGTTTTTTTCTTAACTAGGTAAAACATCTAGTAGGTTTTTTAAAAGAAATCCATACATGACAAATCAAATGGCAATACCTTATAAAGTTTTATGAAATAAAGGTTAGCCTACTTAACTCTGAGAGGATCTGTATTGCCTTTCATGTGTAATAATACTAACAACACAGATTACGGTCAATTAACTGATTTCATTTTTATTACCCACGGCGGCTTAATACAAACAAAAGGCCTAGGGGCCACATTGCTCACCTGAACAACAGTTCATATATCATTCTATTTCAAAATGTTTAAATATGAAACTTTTTATAAGTATTAAAACTCTCTTAAATAACAAGATTTGACAATATATTAAACAACACATAAAAAGAAGCCTACATTTTTGGACATCATATCTAAGATATCTAAGATATCTAAGATGCATCACTGGCCAATCTTATTATCTTTTGCATCGGCGTATTAAAGATAACAAAATTGTAAAATGAACTATACATAATTATAAAAAGTGAAAGAAGGTCACTGTGACCTTGATATGAGTATATGAAGATATAAGGATGCTAATACAGAATCTACACTATTTGAGGAAGCTTGCAAAGTAATTTCACAAATTGTACCATTGTAGTTCTTCAGAAGATTTTTAAACGTTTTCCCTATGTATTTCTATGTTAAACTTTGAACCCCTCCTGACGCCCCAGTATTGTCCTGGGGGTCATCATTTTAACAGTTTAGAATCTACACTATTTGAGGATACTTGCATATAGTAATCTCACAAATTGTAGCATTGTAGTTCTTGAGAAGAAGATTTTGAAACATTTTCCCTATATATTTCTATGTTAAACTTTGAACCCCTCATGGGGCCCCAGTATTGATCCGGGAGTCATGATTTTAATAATTTAGAATCTTCACTATATATACAAGCTATGGTGTTAATATTTGCATTTCTTGTGCAGTGGTTCTTGATAATTTTTAAGACACCCTGTTTCATAATTATCATAATTATCTCCCTTTTAAAAAGAGTTTCGTCCTTTATTTTAACAATTGAGAATCCCATTTACATAAGGATGCTTTGTACCAGGTTTGGTTAAATTTGGCTCAGTGGTTCTAGAGGAGAAGTCAAAAATGTGAAAGTTTACAGACAGAAGGACTGACAGACAGACAGACAGACAGACAGACGGACGGACGACGGACAACAGGCGATCAGAAAATCTCACTTGAACCTTCGGTTCAGTTGAGCTAAAAAGCGCTGTTATGTCAATCCTTGGCTGGTGATTTGAAATAGAATGTGGTAAAAAGCTATGTACAGCATACAAATATAAACATACTATAAATGAAAATAATAAAACGAATCGAAGCTAAATATCAAATTATAAGAAGGCACGGTGCTCAGTGTGTTCTGTCTGGCTACAGCAAGTTTTATGCAGATTATCTGTAATACATACGAAAAAAAGCTACGAACGTCAAAGAGTAATAGAAATTCAGTGATATAATGTTGTTGTGACTAAAACTGGGTTCCATAATTTGAAGAAGTAAAAATGAATTGGAAATTCTCTTTCACAAAAACTCTTACAAATATGATACAAAATTCCAATACTCAATACAAAGATCTTTAATGTACATTATATAAATCTGAGCAAGGATGTACATGTATTAAAATAAGATGTTGATAAGTGATAACATTGCCGACCGTAAATATGTCGATAAATTTACACGAAAAACTTCGATTCGTGGTTTTCAGAAGGTCTAAACAAGAGAATGGTATCATGAATATTTGCAGAAACATACATTGTAGTTGTCTACACACTTCGAAATAAAAAATCAAACAGATCCTGGCTTGTGGTGCTGCCCATGTTGTTAATCGACAAGGAGAGATAACTAGTTACATACATAGAACACGATGAGTACAATCATAATGACTTTCCACTACTCAGTACACTTAAAGTAAAAATGATCAAAACGAAGGTTTTTATGATCCCCAAGCATCATCGTTAAAGAAACAAATTTTAGAACATCGCTATTAAAACTTGTAAAAAATGTATATCAGTCAGAGTTAATCTGAATAAAATAATGGCTGGATAGAGAAGATATTTTTTGCAGGATTTTTATTTGTAAAACACAGAGAAATTCGTCAAATTCACACAGAAAATATAATTATGTTTTTTAAATAAATTTAATATCGAAATGAAGCTCCAAGTTATACAATTACACTGAGTATCGCTCAGCTATACATTTCTACTACCGGCAGTTATCGTTTTATAGGTGCTAAATAGGTGTGAAGAATATTCAATATTTAAATTAAAAAAAAGACAAACCGATCAGTAATGAAGAACGAGTCGTTTAAAATTAATTTCTTCATCATCTTTAGGTTCACTCGAGTGAATAGACGTACTGGCGTTGCGCGAGAGATTTTCAAAAATTGATATCTGCGTCTCCGCACACACTCAGGTTTGGTACAAACGAACTCTGGCGTAAGTTTGACTTTAAAACAAGTGGATACAAAATAATAAACCCGATAAGTCATAATTGCTGTGTTGGATGGAATGGTACCGTGGGCATAAGTTTTGTACAAAAAAAATCCGTCCTCTCTTTTCTCACATTCATTTATTACAGTCTGTCTCAAGTTATTGCTTCCATCACTTTTTGATGATTTTTAATAAAAATACACATACCTGTGAAAGAAATACAATTGAAATTGATAAAAGGGAAATTATCCAAGATATCTTCATTGACACATTATCATGTTTCAATCATAAAAGTTTACAGGAACGAAAAAAAATTTCTTAAGGAGATTTATAATGGGAAATGTTTATATCTTTTTACCATTCGGAACTCACTCGAAATACCTCGCACAATTTTTCAACGTTATCATCCGGGCTATTTCATGGCTGATGCAATGCAAAATCCCCGTAGACTTTCTATTTTGGGATGTGTATTGAAACCTGAAGCGGTAGAGGGGGCTTTTCAAAACAGATAATCTGGACATATTTCATATTAGTGGATGAACGTAGTTTGAGCACAAAGGTATTTATGATTATTGAAATATCAAGTGAAAAGTGGTGGAAGCAAAAACCCGGGAGAGATATTAGAACCTAAATCCAACCCAATCGTAAATAAGGATCACATTAAAAAATAATTACGTAAATTCTGTTGTTTAAAAGTAAAAATATCCATACTTTATATATATGTGGAACATCATTATGTCTATTAATTTGTGAACTCGGGTGTGCTTAGTTGGGCTGATAAAAAGATCGGGGGTATTGCAATAATAAAAAAACAAAACAAAAACAACACACACACAAAAGCGGGACAGGAACCTTATCCGCCATTCTCAAAATTCATTTATTCAGAAAGCACACATTACATCCAGGGTAAAGATTTGTAGATTCGGCACTGCCTTGAACGTTATATCTGCGCATTTGCCTCATCACTCATTCTATTATATAAAGAGTATAGAATCGGCTTGAAAATAGACTAAAAATAAAATTTATTTTCGTTCCGTTTCGTTCCGTTAAATACTAATATCCACACGGATAATGGTATTTTGCAGAACGGAACAGAACCAGAGGAAAATTGCGTAAATTAGGTTGAGTACTGCTTGCATTGTTACTTTTAAAGATGCTATACCTGCGAATGTGTTTGGTTTGTTTAAAAGCTCTATTTGATATAAACATTAATATTGTCTTTTTGTCAGCTTAAAAAAGATCGGAGAAATGGGTATTGCCATAATGAAAAAAAAAACCAAAATTAAAAGGGGAGGGGAACTGTATCTGTCTGTTCTCTGAATTTTTTTTCAGCGTGGCGTACTTTTTGACCAGTGTATATATTTGTAAATTATCACTGTCTCGAGCGTTATATCTACATGTATGTACTTTTGCCTCATCACTCAGTTTTCAATTTAATGAAATAATTTGACTGAGTGTTAATACATTGTAAACAATCTATATCTATATATAATCACATTTTCGTCGAGAATTCTATTACATACATGTAGTATAAAACGGCGTGAAAATAGACTAAAAATAAAATTCATTCTGGTTCCGTTCCGTTAAATACCAATATCCACACGGATAATGGTATTTTGCGGAACGGAACGGAACCAGAGGAAAATTGCTTGAATTAAGTTGAGTACTGCTCACATTGTACTTTTAAAGATGCTATACCTGCGAATGTGTTTAATTTATTTTAAAGCTCTATTTGATATAGACACTTCTCTTTGCCAGCTTAAAAAGTTTAGGGAAATTGGTATTGGCATAATGAAAAAAATAATAATAAAAACACAAATAGAAGGGGAAGGGGAACTGTAACCGTTGTTCTCTGAATTTTTTTTCAGAGAGGCACACTTTTTATCCAGGCAGTATTTGTAGATTATCACGCTCTCGAGCGGTCTATCAATGTACAATTGCCTTATCACTCAGTTTTCAATTTAATGAAATAATTCGACTTAGTGTTAATAAATTGTAAACAATTGATATATAATTAAATTTTCGTCGAAAATTTTATTACATAAAATAGAATCGGCGTGAAAATAGACTAAAAATAAAATTTATTCTCGTTCTGTTCCGTTAAATACCAATATCCACACGGGTAATGGTATTTTGCGGAACGGAACGGAACCAGAGGACAATTGCTTAAATTTATTTTAAAGATGAAATACACGCGAATGTGTTTAGTTTGTTTTAACAAGGCCGAGTACAGTTCGAGTACGCACGCTTTCGCGCAGCGTTCATTTGCATTGTGACGTCATCTTTTTGCTTGGTTGACGCCATGGCGTTAAGGTTTTAATTAACTGCAGATATTCAGTGAAATTTGTCGGAAATAGCTCGTTTGAGGCGTACAATTGATATTATATTGTAGAATAAACATAAATGTCTTGAAGTATAAGCTATATTTGGGATCGGGTCGAAAACGTAAAGAGGGTTCAGAATGCCTAGCCCTCTGTCACGTTTTCTTACCCCGCCTAAATATAGCTTTAAAATACATGTATTTCAAGACACTAACCACGTATTTTATATTTATGACCCTTAATATGTGATGTTATTTATATTTTTATTACTAAAATATTTCTGGATGTTTTAATAATACTACCGGTATAAAGATAACCATTTCCGCCTTTGTCAAATCAAAGGCCGGAACGGCCACAAAAGGCGTCGAGCTGACATTTTCTTTTATATAGATATGGTCAATAATTTGAATTTCTGTACTAATAGTCGTATATCAAATAATATTAGAATAAAAAAGAAAATTAATTATGTTTTGTGCTGCTTTAAAAACAAAAATCAGTATATTTCCTTATAAAATAGGTAGTGATGTGTTTATAATACAATAACTCATCATAGTAACAAAAATCGAAGAAATTTCAAAGTTCAAAAATAAATAATTTTCTTTCTGCTTTAAACAGTCTTTGAACAATGTTCACAGGTTCACAATTTGAATACAATAACAGTGTCTCCCTAATTATAATAGTAAAACATACTTTTATTTATTTCAATTCCCGTTTGAAACATATTGTATGGTTGTTTACAAACAAATCCACACCACGTGCTATCTAAAAAGCTGCATTATCGTGTTTATTTATTGCAACAAAATCACTAGATACGTTTATCGCTTACATTTATTTTGGAGACCGTGCCCGATAACAAATAAATTTACATATCAAATTTTTTTTCATCGGGCACGGTCTCCAATTAAAATGTAAGCGATAAGCTAAACTAAAATTTAGTGAATTTATACACCTTATTGTATTCATCCGCCATTTCTTGATTAAGCAAATTTATACTTATGCAATGAGTTGTCAATAACCAGAGAGGCAAAGTTGGGTTTTTTGTACATAATTTAGTTGAATAAATGGAATAAAAATCTTGTAATACTTTTAATACTTTAAGGAACTTATTTCTTATGCGCCTTAAAAAGGCGGTGCAGAATGTGAAAAATTTGGACGATAGCCAATCCAGACGATCGCTAGAAGGCTGCCGAGCATTAGCTCGACGCCTTAATAAAAAATTATGTGCCATTATCCGACAAAATCTGGGAAATTGGGCATACAAAAAAATTGATAAGACCCCTGGAACAAACCAGGAGGTAAAATGTTTCTTTTATTAGATCATTTGATGCTTTCACATGTGGAACAGAAAAAAAAATCCCTAGGGCAGAAGTTTAAAATAAATGTAATAAATGTGCAAAACTGATACATTTCATGCAAAATCCCATAGGGTCCTATGTTGAAAATTACACAACCCCTAAACAAACGATGTGGTAAATGTCTGATTTTTTAATCTTAAAATAATAATCAGTAAAAATTCATGTACAAAACTTTCATTAAAAAATCTAGGGCAGAACACATTAAATTAGACCCGGTCTCGTTAAAGCTGCAATTGCTATTGACATTGTCCTTTGGCTAGCTTAAAACAGCGAGTAAGTTCTGTCCTGAAAGTATCTTGTAATGTGTTAATTTTAGAGAAATAAGTAATATAATTTTTGAAAACACAGCAAATTTAAACATTAAAATTGAAAATCAATCGTATATCGAAATGTTATGATAAAAAATTGCTCATTTTTAAAATTTCCATTTTCCTTGTTGGGTGACTCTTAACTGGTTTCGTTCCGTTCCGTTCCGCAAAGTACCAATAGCCGTTATATGTACAGGTTTTTTTATGTTCGTGAATTTCGTTGATAAGACGTATCAATAAATTGAGTCAATGAATAATATCTATGCAGACAATCTATCAATATCAATGAGACCCAATGAATTACGTCCCAACAAACCAGTAATAGTTTGGAAACACAAACTTTTGCACCAAAGAATAAAACTTTTCTAAAGTGTGTTTGAAGAGAAGAGACTGCACCTTTATTATTAAAGGTAAGTTTATCAAAAAGTAAAAGCAATGCTAGATTTACTTTTATGTACCTCAGAAAAATGGGTCGTTCTCTTTCGCCTCCTCGTATGCCATGTTAGCATGTTGTCGATGTTGGTTCATCTATTTGTTGTTGCACCTCGCTGTTTCCATCGTCTATGAACATTCCTTAACAGGAGTCAGTATGCTATCTCCAATCTTTTCCATTTAGAACTACTTCTTTGTTTAACCTAAATTTAGATAACATAAAGCATGCCATTTATATAAAAGGAAAGTCTTAAGAGGTGCCGTGGAAATTTTAATAAATCTGTGAGATGCAATACAGTGGTAGAAAGCCCGTTATATGACTAAATGTTATAAAATTGTGTATATGCTATACGAATTAGACATTGTTTCGGCGTTTTAGACTTGTCCAACTTATTCATAATGCTTTAATATGAGTCACAACCAATTGATAAAATTGTTGATCTGTAGAAAACATTGATGTTTTAAAATATTTCTTTTCATTACCCAGCTTAAACTTTATATGATTATCTAACAATTTACATATGTATGAAGGAATGTCTTTAAATGTTTTGAAATTCGCGCTTGAAAATTGTGAGATATCATATCGTAAAAATTTTTGTTTGAAAATATAAATGTCTTTGCTCTGACAGAACATTCTTTAAAATACTTGACTTTTAACTCAAATAAATTGTGTACTTCCCGTCAACCTATGTCACAAAATTTAACTTGAAAATTGAGGTAAAATTATCCAAAAGTATATGGATGGGATCTCATAAACAATACAAGAGGTACGTATCTAATCTGATATACTGCACGATCATCAGATCAATTATTCTTTATTGGAGAATTGTACAAAATTTAAAAATCAAAGAAAATCAATGACTTCACGTTTATTTATTTATAACTTAAATACATTGTACTCTTTTTAAATGGTTATTTTTAAACGTTATTTATAAACCAACATACTGTGAGGTCAGTCTATTTCCTTATAAATAAATAATTAAATTACCAATTAAATGTTTTAACTTTTTTTTTTTTTTACATTAAACGGTGTTTATGACAAAGAATGAATGACTTCAATATTATCAAAGTAATATTATTTTATAGACAGACACGATTGATGAATTATTAAATTATTTTTTTTAATGCATGTATGTATTTCATATGAAAGATACATCGCAAAATACAAGTAAACTTACAGACGAGTTTAATGGTTTGCTGATCGTATTTTGGATACTTAAAGCCTCTGACACAACTGGCTCAAAAAAGAAGCATACTAATTCACCTTTATTTTAGTTTTTCTTCTACGTTGTTACGTTTGGCGAGGGGTTATCAGGATCATGGCTGCAGCTATTTCATGGATATTATTTAGCAGGTAATGTAATTTTTTCTGCAATGATCGCTGCCTTCATAACCCGCATGAATCATCAAAGAAAGCATTTTATTGTTTAAATTTACATCTTTCTTTTAACAAATTAATGAATTGATCGTAAAGAGTAAGTTAAGTTAAATTAAGTAAATTATTGTTAATGTACATCAGTACGTTAAGCCTCAGTCACAACTGGCCGTACGTGTTTGGTGATCGTGGGGGTTTTGCCAGTCGTGGCTCCCGTAGCTGATCGAAGCGTTAAAAATCGCATTGAAGTGATTGAGAGTGTAACGTAAGACAAACGAACGTTTAACGTGCCAGTCGTAGGTGGCACGTACAATTCTGTTTAAAGACGGGTTTCCAGTCGCAACGTGCGATGCCCGTAGGAACCGTACTTCCGTCTTACGATTTTCGTGCACTAGACGTACGTTTGCCTTGCGAACGACAGTAATAACATTCGCGTCGTAGGTCACCTGCAACTCAATCGTACCGACGTCATTTTGTGCCACACGACAGCTGCACGGACAATTAATAGTTTTCACATTAAATAAAGAACATTTTAATTTCTTTGGACATGTACTGAAACATATTTATTTTAAGCAAGTAAATATAGAAACGTCATTTAAAAGAACTCGTAGAAAAGAAGAACCGAAAATTATCATACGCAAACAACAGCATCCTCCAGTAGGATGTGTTGGAGTTTTTTGTGTAGTTGGTGTTAGTTAAAAATATCGTTCTGTGTGTATATATCATTTTCCTTCTCCTTACTCCGAAAATGTATATAATTCTATCTTAGCACGCTTGCAGGTCGAAGTGTTTGGGAAATCTTATGTGACGTACATTTACTATGCGTTCAATTTATATGTTGAAGGTGAGCACATGCGACTTGCAGTCAACGTACGTGTAACGCAAGGGACAAGTGAGATCTCTTTACGTCATTCGTGCAAGTCAAATCGCACGGTCATCTTACGGGTTCCTTGAGTGAAGCGCAAGTACAGCGTACGTTTTCAAATCTCGCAAGGAAAAAACCGTGGTGATTGTTGTGCATGTCCTACAGCCACCGTGCTTACGGGAAGCGTACGTCCTTCCAAAATCATAAGATGCACTTGCGTGTCTCGCAAGATTTTTATAAAATTCGCCCGTAGACCACCCGTAGAAGCACGTACGACTAGTTTTGACTAAGGCTGTAGATAAAGGAAATAGCCAAGTCGTCTTATCTGGGAATTTGAGTCTGGCATCATTGTGATTATTTCGTGCAGTCCGTGATTTTTCATAGGTTGCTGAAGGTTTCGACCGATCGATAAACTGGTTAGAACTGAATCGTGTAGATTTCAGTCCTGTCAGTTTTTACAGGGCTATGAATTAGAATCAATTTCCGTAAGAAATAGAGGGAATCATACTTAGTGAAAGTAAATATATCGAAAATATTTAGTGGTAACGCAGAGCGCTTACGTCTCTTCCAAGTTCAAGGTTGTTACTATGTAATAGATGTACGTCACATAATTACACATCGATCACATGACACAGCAAGCATGTGATGCAACGACTACAAGACCATACAAATAGGTTTATATTACCTACTCTCTTTTTCGTTTTCATACAAATTATGCTAGAGCTATCATTATGGTTATCTATTAATTGTAGGGGTCTCTATTTATTTGTTAATGACTCCCGATACCCTACTTTCGTTTTAATTTAACATTTAATAGCAAGGAAATGTGAGGTTAGGAAATAAATATAAATTTCCTAGTTGTTATGATATTCATATCAATAAATGCTGTATCAAGGATCAAATTGGGTCATTGTTTTTTTCTGAATAGCTCTATAAAAAATCAATGTAAAACTATATATAGACAACCATTCCATTAAAATTCATTCTTTTTAAATAATCGCCTTGATTTTAATCAACTCTCCTATGCAGTTTCCCTGGCAAAACGGATTTAAAACTTTAACATTGTTCGGACCCAATCACAAACCATGGTATAAATTCATCACCGTTAACAAAACATAGTACTTGAAAATAATCGATAAATTCAATGCAATGTATTTAGATGCATTGTCATGAAGAAAACATATCTATGAATACCTTAAAAATATTCAAATTTCATACGGTACGAACAATTTAGATAATTATTTTAGTTGTATATATTCCTACGACAGAGTTCACAAAGCTGGTTCACCGACACTAAAACAATAAAAAAAAAAAATACTGGTTCGCTGTTATTGATTACGACAATATCCAATCTAAATATAGAACCAGTACTAGCGTAGTTTATCTTTCCTTTAAATGGCTAAAAATTGCTTTTATACAAAAACATTTAATTTTTAAACTTGCAATAAATTATTTATCCATCATAGGGAAATAATTTGATTACTGATACGCAATGCATAACAAAGTTCAAAGACGTTAATCTTATTTTGAATACACTACACCGAGATATCAAGACTGCTATTCATATTTTTTTTAAAAAGTGCGTAATAATTCAAACAAAACAAAGTAACAATTTACCACGTGAAAAAAAATAAATATCGTTGATTCTAAAGGACTCTGGTGTTTGGAATTGACATTTTCATGTTTCAAAAGCCTTGGTAAATGTCAAAAAAGAATGCCATGAGAGGATGTACATATCCGAGACTACATTTTTATACATACGCAGTTTATGCATGCGCGCTTGTATAAATATAGTACTTGAATTTTAGTCGTTTATTTTTCATTTTATATACTTATACCCCTTTTGTAGGCATCTCTTTTTATATATCTCGAACTCTCATTGTTTTAAATACAGTGTATATTAAAGATTTTAGAAATGTTTTTATATCCGTATACCAAGTGATTTACATAGTTTCTTGGTGTTTAAGCATATGCATTCGTTACCTGTTACCTAAACGCTTCGCGCCTTGTGGCACATAAGGCATCAACAGAACGTCTCCATCCATCTCTGTCTGCAGCCGCAACACTCGCCTTAGCCCAGGATCTCCATCCACTCTCCTTTCTCTCCTTCTCCACTGTTCTCCATGTTGTTTTGGGTCTTCCTCTCTTTCTTTTGCCTTCAGGTGTAAAGGAAAGGGCTATGTTACAATCATTGTTGTGGTCTTTTCTGAGGATATGGCCTGTGAATTTCCATCTTCTGTATTTTATTTCTTGGTTCAATGATACCATGTTCGATAATATGCATTTATTGGTGCATTCTAATTCTGTAATGTTTGAAAGCCGTGATATATGTCATGCCGGTGTCATGTAATAGTTTGATACCATACAGTATTTAACCCGAGGTCAAAATATAAACAGTGCGATATTCTCAACCCGGCTTCAATATTTCGCTTCGAAATATTGAACCCCTATAAAATAATAAATCTGGGGTTAAATATGGTATGGCTGCGAAATATTGACACCCCCCCCCCCCCCCATTTTCTTTTGATATTGGAGAGGGGGGTCAATATATTATGGCAGAAAACTATTAAACCCTTTTCATATTTTCCATTCTCATTTAAGAGACTGTGTTCAAAATGTTATAGCAACAAAATATTATAATATAAGCATTAACAAGTTATCTTAACACGCTAACGCGCGTAAAGCCGCAAAATATATAATGACCCCCTTCTCCCATATTAAATAATATTTTGAACCCTCTTTGCAATTACCTTGCATGCATGTCTTACTTGATGTCTGTAAGAAATGTACGTTAATTGTAACTTTTTCTAATTTATTGTTTTAATAGCACTCCTCGTGGCTAAAGGATAGTTTTATTGCAGTCTTTTAAAAACAATTTCTTAATACACTTAGAAAAAAAAATCATCAACAGAGAAAAAGATGGCTTATTGACATGTAGATCTTAGTTGCAAATTTAAGAATTCATCTGGACAATAAATCCCTGACTTTATTATTTTAGAGTAAACCGAATTCTTTATTGAAAGTTGTTCCATATTACTAATAAGAGGTGCTCGTTTCTGAAAAAGTCGATTTTTAACTTTAGTTACGCCCATATTTTGTCAAGTCAATGTTGCGTTTCTGAAAGAAGTGACTGTATGTTTGGGTTTAAATGCCAAAAACTTTAGACACTATGCATTCGCACATCGTCCGTTGTTTTACTTTTAGGCTATGACTATATATGGATAATTAATTTTTCAATTTATTGTCTATGTAATCGAAAGTCATGGTATACATTAATCAAAAATATTTGTATATGTATATCTTACAAAAATTGAACACTCATTGTGTGATAATTATTCCTATTTCGAAAAAATAAAATAAACCAATTTAAGAAACGATGGACTAACTTAATAAATGTTTCCCTGCACATGATTTGAGAAAGTATGTTCCAATGCACCATATATGACCTAGTTATTATTCTTAAGCATCTTTAAAACAACTTTTCTTTGAAATCAGAAACCTGTAGTCTAAGCTGTAGTCTATCCTTTTTAATAATATTTTGACCATTTAAATAAAACCTAGGTATACAGATTTTAAGGTAATAAAATACAATCATATTTCAATGATCAATGAAGCCATCAACTATCTTTTACTCTAGGTTACGGAAGGCATTACGCGATTAAATCAACATAAATGGAAAATATGGACAAGGATTATGAAGAAAAAAGAGACAATTCTGCTGCCTGTGTATTTACAGACAATGACATCATTGATCAGAAAAACTGTCCTAAAACTATCCACTTATTGAAGGTATGTACGTATATCTGTTAATTCAATCTAAAATTGTAACATCTCATCCTTTAATTTAATGTTCAGGTTAAATTCTGGTCAGCAAAGTAACTGTGGACCTACGTTGTTTATATAGTACTCCATTATACATTCATATGTTACCACAGCTCTTAATTTGAATTTTTGGATCTCACTTACAGAATATACAACATACAGTTAGAAGACTTGAAAGAGATTGTAAGAAAATAAAAGCAGATATTCGAACTGTAAAATGGCAGCAACAGCAGGCAAAAAAGCAAATAGAAGAGATCGGTTATATTGTTAAGACAAAAACACCGATTATATCAAATCCATGTGTACTGAAACCAACCTTACCAGGTAAGATTATTCAAACATAAAAAGAGCATTACCCAGCATAGAAAAACTTTCCCTTAAACAGTTCAAATCTCAATAAATAAAAATAGTGCATTAACTGAGATGTAATTGAAAGATATATTTAGTTTTATGGATCACAATCATTAATACCATAGTACCCCTTTCTGTTATGACCAAATACAAATAGCTAACATTGGTTTTAATGAAGTCAAATGTGTTAACGGTGTTAAATTGTAAGAAAAAAAGTTATTTCTTCCAACTAAACACGCCTTGTTCCCATGATATATTATCATGCCATATTAGAAAAGCGTGTCTGATATATACATGTAATTGAAAACAAATTTTAGATTCCGGCGTGGATGAATGGATTCATGGGGAAGTACTACAAGAAAATATAAAGATGTTGGTACAAGACGTGGATCTGTCTCATGGTTTTATTATGGACGAGATGTTACAAAATGGCATTTTAACGGACAATGAGAACCAGGAACTACAAGAAGAGAATAGACCAAACAAGATGAGATTATTTGCAACAATTTTAGCTCGAAAAAACAAAGGAAAATTTCAGGAGTTTCTTA
>WFKH01006014.1:4348934-4370236 GCA_016163765.1 Magallana hongkongensis | reverse complement strand
TAAGAAACTCCTGAAATTTTCCTTTGTTTTTTCGAGCTAAAATTGTTACCAATAATCTCATCTTGTTTGGTCCATTCTCTTCTCGTAGTTCCTGGTTCTCATTGTCCGTTAAAATGCCAATTTGTAACATCTCGTCCATAATAAAACCATGAGACAGATCCACGTCTTGTACCAACATCTTTATATTTTCTTGTAGTACTTCCCCATGAATCCATTCATCCACGCCGGAATCTAAAATTTGTTTTCAATTACATGTATATATCAGACACGCTTTTCTAATATGGCAAGATAATAAATCATGGGAACAAGGCGTGTTAAGTTGAAAGAAATAACTTTTATTCTTACAATTTAACACCGTTTACACATTTGACTTCATTAAAACCAATGTTAGCTATTTGTATTTGGTCATAACAGAAAGGGGTACTATGGTATTAATGATTGTGATCCATAAAACTAAATATATCTTTTAATTACATCTCAGTTAATGCACTATTTTTATTTATTGAGATATGAACTGTTTAAGGGAAAGTTTTTCAATGCTGGGTAATGCTCTTTTTATGTTTGAATAATCTTACCTGGTAAGGTTGGTTTCAGTACACATGGATTTGATATCATCGGTGTTTTTGTTTTAACAATATAACTGATCTCTTCTATCTGCTTTTTTGCCTGCTGTTGCTGCCATTTTACAGTTCGAATATCTGCTTTTATTTTCTTACAATCTCTTTCAAGTCTTCTAACTGTATGTTGTATATTCTGTAAGTGACAGCCAAAAATTCAAATTAAGAGCTGTGGTAACATATGAATGTAAAATGGAGTACTATAAAAACAAAGTAGGTCCACAGTTACTTTGATGACCAGAATTTATCCTGAACATTAAATTAAAGATGAGATGTTAAAATTTTAGATGGAATTACCAGACATACGTACATACCTTCAATAAGTGGATAGTTTTAGGACAGTTTTTCTTATCAATGATGTCATTGTCTGTAAATACACAGGCAGCAGAATTGTCTCTTTTTTCTTCACAATCCTTGTCCATATTTTCCATTTATGTTGATTTAATCGCGTAATGCCTTCCGTAACCTAGAGTAAAAGATAGTTGATGGCTTCATTGATCATTGAAATATGATTGTATTTTATTATCTTAAATCTTTATACCTAGGTTTTATTTAAATGGTCAAAATATTATTAAAAAGGATAGACTACAGCTTAGGTTTCTGATTTCAAAGAAAAGTTGTTTTAAAGATGCTTAAGAATAATAACTAGGTCATATATGGTGCATTGGAACATATACTTTCTCAAATCATGTGTAGGGAAACATTTATTAAGTAAGTCCATCGTTTCTCAAATTGATTTATTTTATTTTTTCGAATTAGGAATAATTATCACACAATTGGTTCAATTTTTGTAAGATATACATATACAAATATGTTTGATTAATGTATATCATGACTTTCGATTACATAGACAAGAAATTGAAAAATTAATTATCCATATATAGTCATAGCCTAAAAGTAAAACAACAGACGATGTGCGAATGCATAGTGTCTAAAGTTTTTGGCATTTAAACCCAAACATACAGTCACTTCTTTCAGAAACGCAACATTGACCTGACAAAATATGGGCTTAACTAAAGTTAAAAATCGACTTTTTCAGAAACGAGCACCTCTTATTAGTAATATGGAACAACTTTCAATAAAGAATTCGGTTTACTCTAAACTAATAAAGTCAGGGATTTATTGTCCAGATGAATTCTTAAATTTGCAACTAAGATCGACATGTCAATAAGCCATCTTTTTCTCTGTTAATGATTTTTTTTCTAAGTGTATTAAGAAATTGTTTTTAAGAGACTGCAATAAAACTATCCTTTAGCCACGAGGAGTGCTATTAAAACAACAAATTAGAAAAAATTACAATTAATCGTACGTGCTTCTACGGGTGGTCTACGGACGAATTTTAATGAAAATCTTGCGAGACACGCAAGTGCATCCTATGATTTTGGAAGGACGTACGCTTCCCGTAAGCACGGTGGCTGTTGGACATGCACAACAATCACCACGGTTTTTTCCTTGCGAGATTTGAAAACGTACACTGCACTTGCGCTTCACTCAAGGAACCCGTAAGATAACCGTGCGATTTGACGTGCACGAATGACGTAAAGAGATCTCACTTGTCCCTTGCGTTACACGTACGTTGACTGCAAGTCGCATGTGCTCACCTTCAACATATAAATTGAACGCATAGTAAATGTACGTCACATAAGATTTCCCAAACACTTCGACCTGCAAGCGTGCTAAGATAGAACTATATACATTTTCGGAGTAAGGAGAAGGAAAATGATATATACACACAGAACGATATTTTTAACTAACACCAACTACACAAAAAACTCCAACACATCCTACTGGAGGATGCTGTTGTTTGCGTATGATAATTTTCGGTTGCAAACAGAATACTTTCTTCATTTTGAAAATATTGATTAACATCTCATATGACCATTAAAACTTTTTACTTTCAATTGAAAGTTTCGTCAAAGCTTTGTCGAAGATATTGTAAAGTTCAACAAATAGTTAACAATATTGTAAAATCATTCAAAGATATTACATTGGCCAGGAAAATTATCAGTTGATAATTAATTCGCTGAAATTAGAATTTTGCGCAGACTTCTAGATTTCGGAAGTTTTCAATTTTTTATGGTATTAGATACGAAAGATAAATTATGTTTTCAAAGCATTCTTCATTTGTGTCGTCCAGTTTAGCTAGTCTAATCACCAAAGCAGCAATTACAGACTAAAAGTCTTCTTTTCTACGAGTTCTTTTAAATGACGTTTCTATATTTACTTGCTTAAAATAGATATGTTTCAGTACATGTCCAAAGAAATAAAAATGTTCTTTATTTAATGTGAAAACTAATAATTGTCCGTGCAGCTGTCGTGTGGCACAAAAAGACGTCGGTACGATTGAGTTGCAGGTGACCTACGACGGGAATGTTATTACTGCCGTTCGCAAGGCAAACGTACGTCTAGTGCACGAAAATCGTAAGACGGAAGTACGGTTCCTACGGGGATCGCACGTTGCGACTGGAAACCCGTCTTTAAACAGAATTGTACGTGCCACCTACGACTGGCACGTTTAACGTTCGTTTGTCTTACGTTACACTCTCAATCACTTCAATGCGATTTTTAACGCTTCGATCAGCTACGGGAGCCACGACTGGCAAAACCCGCACGATCACCAAACACGTACGGCCAGTTGTGACTGAGGCTTAACGTACTGATGTACATTAACAATAATTTAGTTAATTTAACTTAACTTACTCTTTACGATCAATTCAGTAATTTGTTAAAAGAAAGATGGAAATTTAAACAATAAAATGCTTTCTTTGATGATTCATGCGGGTTATGAAGGCAGCGATCATTGCAGAAAAAAATTACATTACCTGCTAAATAATATCTATGAAATAGCTGCAGCCATGATTCTGATAACCCCTCGCCAAACGTAACAACGTAGAAGAAAAACTAAAATAGAGGTAAATTAGTACGCTTCTTTTTGAGCCAGTTGTGTCTGAGGCTTTAAGTATCCAAAATACGATCAGCAAACTATTAAACTCGTCTGTAAGTTTACCTGTATTTTGCGATGTATCTTTCATATGAAATACATACATGCATTAAAAAAAAATAATTTAATAATTTATCAATCGTGTCTGTCTATAAAATAATTTTACTTTTGATAATATTGAAGTCATTCATTCTTTGTCATAAACACCGTTTAATGTAAAAAAAAAGAAGGTAAAACATTGAATTGGTAATTTAATTATTTTTTTTTATAAGGAAATAGACTGACCTCACAGTATGTTGGTTTATAAATAACGTTTAAAAATAACTAGTTTAAAATAGTACAATGTATTTAAGTTATAAATAAATAAACGCGAAGTCATTGATTTTCTTTGATTTTTGAATTTTGTACAATTCTTCAATAAAGAATAATGGATCTGATGATCGTGCAGTATATTAGATTAGATACGTACCTTTTGTATAATTGTTTATGAGATCCCATCCATCTACTTCTGGATAATTTTACCTCAATTTTCAAATTAAATTTTGTGACACAGGTTGACGGGAAGTACACAATTTATTTGAGTTAAAAGTCTCGTATTCTAAAACGTGTTCTATCGGGCAAAGACATTTATATTTTTAAACAAACAATAATTTGTATGATATGTTGTCTCACAATTTTCAAGCGCGAATTTCCAAAACATTTAAAGACATTCCTTCATACATATGTAAATAGTTTAGATAATTATATAAAGTTTAAGCTGAGTAATGAAAAGAAATATTATAAAACATCAATGTTTTCTACAGATCAACAATGTTATCAATAGGTTGTGACTCATATTAAAGCATTATGAATAAGTTGGACAAGTCTAAAACGCCGAAACAATGTCTAATTGGTATAGCATATACACAATTTTATAACATTTTAGCACAGGCACCTGACGTCATAAATTTTTCAAATAATGAAAATAAACACCATATACCTAATAAAACACTATAAGGTATAGGGTATTTATTTTTATTATGAGAAAAATTTATAACTTCAGGTGCCTGTGCATTTTAGTCATATAACGGGATATCTACCACTGTATTGCATCTCACACATTAATTAAAAATATCCAGGGCACCCCTTAAGCCTTTTCTTTTATATAAATAACATGCTTTAATTTATTCAAATTTAGATTTAACAAAGAAGTAATGCTAAATGGATGAGATTGGAGATACCATACTGATTCCTGTTTAAGGAATGTTCATGGACTATGGAAACGGCGAACTGTTACAACAAATACATGAATCAACATCGACATGGCATAAGAGGAAGCGAAAGAGAATGATCCATCTTTTTGAGGTACATAAAAGTAAATCTAGCATTACTTTTACTTTTTGATAAACTTACCTTTAATAATAAAGGTGCAGTCTCTTCTCTTCAAACACACTTAAGAAAAGTTTTATTCTTTGGTGCAAATGTTTGTGTGTTTCCAAACTATTACTGGTTTGTTGGGACGTAATTTATTGGATCTCATTGATATTGATAGATTGTTTGCACACATTTCATTCATTGATTCAATTCATTGATACGTCTTATCAACGAAATTCATGAACATAAAACTACCATGAAAAAAGATTCCACAATTTAAGACACATGCAATTAATCTTATCGTTACATTGTTTCCCATTTGGTCATCTTTACAGAAGTATGATGACTCAAAAAGAAGAAATGATAAGAACATGGAAAGAACCATTTCAATCATGAAAAGAGATCAACGGCATTATTTCCTATGTAGCTTGTAACACGACATTTGATTAGCTAATGAGCTGGGTGTAAATTTCCGTACACCCGACTTGAGCCGGGGGTAAAAAACGTGACGTTACAATGCATTAAATGCGTAAATGACATATCTTGAAAGTATAATACACCCTTGATTGGACATGGGAAACAGATTTATTTGGCCCCAGGGTGTATGGAATAACATTCGGGGTAAATCCCCGTACACCATTGATTCAACCTGATAACTAATATTTAACGCGAGTATTACATGTAAATCCGCGATTTAGCCGTTTCCATCAAATCGCGAGAACATAAAATCGCGAATGCCGAATTTTTATTATAGTTTAATGTAGGTTACATATGTCCAAAAATAAAAGCGAGATTTTAAAATTCGCGAGATGCGCTTCTCGCAATTTTACGCGGATATTAATCCCTCGCGTTTAAATAGAAATCTACTCTAATAGTTTGTGAATTTAGAGAGCAAAAACATGAACCTAACAAATACATGTACATATTTCATCTTTGTTCAGCAAGTAGCGTTGCCGGTATTATTTTAATGATGAACGACTTTTTAAAGTATGCTGCATGTACACGTACTATAAACTTATTTTCCTAAATCATTTTCTGATGGATTACTAAAAAACAGTGACTAGAAACATTTCTGGTTAAACAAGCTGAAAAGAACACAGTAAAAGTCATATTTTCTCAATTCAAAAATAAGAGAGATGAACGTCTGCAGTTCTGCACACATCTCACCGATCTGGTAAATACTTGTACTGTTTAATTTGTCCTAAGTTCAGATAACATGTGCTTGTGTTTCCTCACACAATCTAAATGTTAAGTAAAACGCTGCATTTACATGTACAAAATGAATCTGATATGACCGAAAAAAAAATTCCTTGTTTTTATTCTTAACGAGGCCAAGTCTAATTATTTCTACCCTATATACTTTGATGAAATTAAATAATTAAAAATGAATTAACATAACATGCCCCAGCGGGTTATATAATTTTTCTCTGCGATCATCGCTACCGTCATAATCCGCATGAATCATCAATGAAAGTATTTTATTGTTTATATTTATATCCTTCTTTTAACAAATTAATGGATTGGTCGTAAAGAGTAAGTAAAAATAACTAAATCTTTGTTAATGTACATCAATACGTTAAATAAACGGAAAAGCTAAGTAATCTTAAATGGGAGGTTGAGTTTGACATCATCATGGTTCTTTTGTGCAGTCCAGGATTTTTCTTGGGTCGACTAATGTTTTGACCAATCGATAAACGGAGCGTGTAAATTTCAGTCCCGTCAATTTCTACAGAGCTATGAATTACAATTAATTTTCTTTAAAAATAGAGGGAATCATACTTGGTGGATGTAAATATAAAAAAAGAAGTTAACTTAATGTACAACTTAATCAAAACACCATTTAATGTTCCTATCGGCTGTGTTTTTGTTAAAAAGGACGTTTTAAACAGACGGGTTTTTTTCTTTTTTGTTTTGAAAACTGCTATGTTAATATTAAAATTTTGTTTTTAATTCTTTCCCTATGATATCGATTTTGTTTTTAATACTGTTGCATGTGTTTAAAAGGTGTTAAACAGTCAAATTCTTGATTAGTGGTCCTATTTCTTGTAATGAACACGAGTGAATTTAAATATGCAGAAAGTGACTATCTGGATGTTGATTCTTGAGAATGATTCAGAAATGATGTACACATACTTTTATCCTTTTCTAAAAATTAAAACTTCCTATTTCAAGTTATATATTTAAACAAAGAGCCGGAACAACATTATGGTCAGAAATGATGTAATCATACTTTTATCCTTTTCTAAAAATTAAAACTTCCTATTCAAGTTATATATTTAAACAAAGAGCCGGAACAACATTATGGTCAGAAATGATGTAATCATACTCTTATCCTTTTCTAAAAATTAAAACTTCCAATTTCAAGTTATATACCGGGTATTTAAACAAAGAGCAAGAACAACATTATGGTCATGGAAAAGTATCAAAGAGATAAAAGGAAAACGTGATTCCTATTGCAGGTTAACTCCAACCTAATTATACATTGACCTGATTTCTAAATATACGTTACAAAAAAAAAGACGATAAATGAAATTGTACATTATGTTAAGTTTGTAATCGTCAAGACCAATCTTAATATTCTTGTTCATTTTCTTGTGACCATTACTGAAATAACTTGAGAATTCAGACAGTTTCATGATCCCGTCCGAACCTGAGCTTTATTTTCACATTTATTTTAGTCGAAGGAGCGGATTCATAAAATTATTTACGGTTTTAATGAAGTGTATAAGACTTACAAATTATATTAAAATGTAGAATACATAGAGACTAAATAAACAGCTAGAAGACAGCGCACTGGCGGTGTTATTAAATGCATGCGTAAGCTTTGGATTATGGGTAATGGACGGTTGAGAATTATTTTAAAGTGATGGTGAAATATACCTTCAAAACACGAAATTAATCTCTGCATACTGCATGTTTTCTCTATAATAGTAAACCTACATATTTGCTGTGGAATAATCACACACAGATGATAAGTGTCTGGATGTTGTTTTTTCCGGTGTGGTCACGCCCGAAATGTGTAAGCAAAGGCATGGGAGTAATGAGAAGCTTAACAATTGTAGAAAAACAATCACAGTAGATTGAAACAAAATGTGACTAGAAGCGATCGGATAGTAAAAATAGCCCACATACACTAAAAAAAATTAAATTATGTGAAATTTATCAATATTGGAAGGGGGTGAATATCCGATCCATGCAAGGGGCACTCTTTTCCATGAATTCTGCCTATAAAGTCGAATGGAAAAATCTTTTGAACAGAAAGGGTGGTGTAAAGGGCACGATCCCGGCAGTGGTAGAATTAACTACTTTTTTCTTATTGTGTTTATCTGTGAGTGCACATGTTAAAGTCTAGTTACTTCTGAAACTATTCGTACAACTTCAAAAGAATAGTTTAGTGCTTCTACTATAATTGTATCAATAAGTTGTACAATGGATCATGATTAAACAAAATTGTATAATACGTTACTTCTGATATTGTTTTCAAAGTTCAAGACTAAGATATGACATATTTAACAAGATATCTGTGAGCCAATGCTCACTAGTGATACCCCCGCTCTGATGTGAATATGCAAAATAAGCAAAGTCGACATTTAACTTAAAGGTGGCATCGATTGGTACAAAAATATATCCCACAATATGGCATTCCTAAACAAATAGTGTGTTAAAATTTCAAGCAACTGCGATAAATAGGTGCTGAGAAATCTTTGACGAAAATTTGTTTAAAAATTTTGGCTAAAAATAAACAGTCATTATTTATCAGGAAGTTGAAGTCCGATTGGTACAAAAATACATCCCACGATATGGCATGCCTCAACAAATAGTGTGTTAAAATTTCAAGCATCTGCGGTCAATAGTTGCTGAGAAATCTGAAGAAAATTTGTTTGAAAATTTTGGCTTAAAAAAAAAGTCGTCATTTCACAGGAAGTTAACGTTCGATTGGTACAAAAATATATACCTCACGATATGGCATGCCTTAACAAACACTGTGTAAAAATTTCAAGCATCTGCCATAAATAGTTCCTGAGAAATCTTTGACGGAAATCTGTTTGAAAATTTTGGCTAAAAATAAACAAAGTCGTCATTTAACAGGAAGTTGATGTCCGATTGGAAAAAAAATAAATCCCACGATATGGCATGCCTTAACTAACTCTGTGTACAAATTTTAAGCATCTGCCATAAATAGTTTCTGAGAAATCTTTGACGAAAATTTGTTTGAAATTTTTGGCTAAAAATAAACAAAGTCATTATTTAACAAGAAGTTGACATCCGATTGGTATAAAAATATATCCCACAATATGGCATTCCTTAACAAACACTGTGTACAAATTTCAAGCATCTGCGATAAATAGTTGCTGAGAAATCTTTGACGAAAATTTGTTTGAAAATTTATGCAAAAAAATAAACAAAGTCGTCATGAAACAGGAAGTTGACGTCCGATTGATACAAAAATATATCCCACGATATGGCATGCCTAAACAAATATTGTGTACAAATTTCAAGCATCTGCGATAAATAGTTGCTGAGATAAATGCGACAGAAATTTTTGTTACGGACGGACAGACAGACGGACAGACAGACACACAAGGGTAAAATAGTATACCCCCTTCTCCTTCGGAGCGGGGGTATAATAATGTCACGAAAATCGCATATGTTGTTTAAGAACAATAGCTACTAATATATTTTAGGTATTGATTGTTTATATGGAAAGGACAGAGTTTATGTAAATGAAATATGTTCACATAGAATGCTCTGCTAACTGGTTTCTTCTTAGTATCCCAAAATAAACTGAAACCAAACAACCGCCATTTGTTTTTTTGAATAATAACTTTTCACTGGCAGACAACTGCGCTGTCAGTAGCAAAGATGCAAGCATACAACTATACGTAACAATGTGATAAGATACTTATAACAAGGTGATGTATTTTACGTTTATTAAACGACTAATTCACAGTCATGATTGATCACCTTTACTTTAAAAACTGTTGACGTTGCGTATGTGAAACATGACGTCGTGATTTTCGTATTGAAATAGCATCACTGTTAATGGACAAAAAACTCTACTTAGAATTAGCGTATAGCCATAAAATTTTAGATTTGACAACTTTAAGCTGTGTTTAATTCAATTATGTAAAAATCTAAAAATGTGCAAAAAATGCCATAAGCACCCTTTTCTCATGGGCGCAATCATATTCGTGTTACCATTAATCCTCGCTTCGCGAGGCGGGCTTCCCGAGTTTGGTTTATGTCGGCCTTATAATAATTTTGAAAAAGATATTCAATATAGTTCATATCAATCAAAATTGTTAAATTTACATCAGTTATGGATGGACTACCTTAAGCAAGATATCCTTACTTCCTGATGGGGAATTTTCCATGTCACTCTTGAGTTGAATTCCCTTTGGTCTTTTTTATTTTGTTAGTAATGCGTTTTAGTGGGAATATTTTCCGCTTTCTTTGTATATATTTTTTTCTTTTGGTTCTTGGAATATATATGTAGTAGATAAAGGGTTCTTTTCGGATACGTCTCCCAAACTACTACTAGGAGACGACATAAAAGTTGACGACCAAGTACAAAACAAGTCACTGTGGTTTGGGATCTTTCTAGCTATGTGAAGATAGTGCTCTCGAAGAGCTCCTTTAAAATTTGAATGATGTGTTTTTCCCAGTTCTGAAATAGACATTTTGTCAAAGGTTTCTTGCCAAAGAAGATTATAAGTAGATCCCCTTCTTTGATAACGTTATAAACACCATCTAAGCCTATGAAAAGTTTTTCGCATATATGATCCATGATGTGCTTAACATCAACTTTTTGAATTATAAACATCATATACAATTAGTTCTTTCGTTTAGTTTCCTGTCGTACGAATTCCGAAGGAGAGATGCAATATGTAGCGAATATTCTTCTTTATGTAACCAGGGTTATATTATTAAATAAGTATTTACGCAATAGCATTTGTTTTAAGAGTGTTCGTGTGCGTGTGAGTGTATATTTTTAACCTAGGGACAACCGACTTTATCTATAATAATCATATCACATGATCTCTTAAACCTGTTCTTTTACCTGTTCCCGCCAATAAACTGCACTACCTGTTGTAAATTAAATACCTGGACACCTCCTACTTCGTTTTTCAGATAGACGCATCGATTGTAAAATACAGATGTTAATTATTGTCTGTCTTGGGTGAAGCTGTCCTGGTAAGACATTATGATAAATTTAATTGTGAGATTGCTTTATGTAATATAATTATATGTTTAAATATGGAATACGAAAATTATAATGAATGATTCCAGGGTTTTGTCAAGTATAAAAAAGAAGTGAACCCTTGACTCGTGTCTGATTTTAGTATATTCTACCGACACCGGCTACATTTAGCCAATATGTTCAAAACGTTAACAAATTCGTTTTTCGTCCTAGAATCGTTGCCAATGTTCTTGTTTTGTCTGATCTGGATAAATGCTTTATCTCCCGAACTTCGGTCATCGTCAAAACATTTTAATCATTTCATTTATGATCAATCCGTTGTCCAAGTCAACCTCTTTCACAACTACTTTCAAATGAAGCACTATACATTAATACATTCATCTGCAGACAATCCTAGAAATAATGATAAGGTTCATTGCTGACCTAATTTAGAGTATGTGCTTCATTATTCCAATATATTGAAAGTAAAACCCATCAATCAACTCCAATTTTCAGAGGCGGTGAAGCAAGCACGGAAAACTTTGTATCCAAATATGAAGAACTTCGGACAAAAAATGGAAAAGTAAAGCTAGTGAAAATTGTTCGTTGCAAATGACTGGAAATTCCGACTATCAATAGACTGAAGCTAAATTTGTTGATTCACCAATTAACGCACGACGAGCATCTACCAAGCAGATACTGAAATTGTGCCCTCTCCGCCTCCTAGAAAAAACCCCGTGACAATGGATTACATTTTCTTTTTTTAGGGAGGGGGGGGGGGTGGTTGAGATGAAATTTTCTGATGGTTCTTTTTTTTGTAAAAAGACGACGGCCACATGAATTTATAAATAGGTACATTTTTTCAAGAAATGACCGAGCCTCTTAATTTTTCCGAGTTTCTTAATTTTCTTTAGCCAGAAAAGGGTAATGGCATTAAAAGTTTGCAAAAACGTTTTTCATCACAACTGGGCTTGGAATTTACCATTTAGAGGGCTGGATGGTCATGTTCAGTTTTAGTTGATATTTAGTCTTTATTAAACTCCTTTATATACAAAGAGCTGTGTATAAAAATAAAGAAAAATTTTCAAATTTTAAAGCTAAAATGGCCAAAATAGTATATTTAAAAGTTTAGCGTAGATCTGATCGGTAGTTTGTTGACCACCCCGTCTTCTTAATAACAAATTGATTCAATTACTATCTCTGTACAAATATTGTTAATTATTAAATATATATTCCAATTGAAATATTCTGATTTTTCGATATCATACTGTTTACATATCACGAAATTGAAATTGTAAGCGATGAAGTATCGTGTATCGCAGCCTTATGAAAATTTTTTTGTCTGCGTCCGCGAATATTTAAATTAAGGTTAACTATTTGACTATTACGTTCTTCTTGCAGGGTCGTAGAGCTGTTCATTGATGATGTGTTCTCCCGTGGTTTAAGTGTGACTTTGAAACGAGCTGCTAGATCTTGCACCGTCAGCAGATAAATGTCCAAGCAAGGACTTCTAAACGTGTCTGAACTCTATTATCTCGAGCTCAATATTGTGTGGCGATTTCATACGCGTTTTATTTTTGATGTAGTCAACTTGACTTTGCATATAAAGATGGTTTGCAATGTTTTCATTTTCGGTGCTGTCTTCAGTTAAAATAGAATGTTTCTGTACCCATTCCCGCGTCTCTGGTTTCGGTTCTGGGATAAGAGTGTGCTGATGTCAGAAAAGTCTCCTACACTCCCATTTGATTGGTAACTGTTTAGCTGTTCTTGTGATTCTGGGATAATTGTAGTTGTTGTACTGAGGTCGAACGCGTTTCCACCACTACCACTGGAATACGACATGACGGTGGACGTACAAAAACTTTTCAGGTGCATGGTGATGGCCTCCGATTCTCTTAGCTATATGGGGATAACGTTCTGCAAGCAAGTCGGCAAAAACAGAGACACAACTTTCGCCGAATACCGAGTGCGCTATTTTTTCAAAGTTATCGCGCAAGAATTGATCGGTATCTCTGCTGTCTGCTTTTATTAAGATAACCAACTTCGTGTAAACCTATTATATAATTTTCGCAAGGATGATCTAAAACATGTAAATTGTATATGGACTGCATCTGACACATTTAAGATGTTTTACCTCTGCTCCCAGTTTTTTCTCGCGGTTGACTCTGGCAATGTGTGGATAAAATTGGTCCTCCGAAATCAACCTATTCAAAATCTGAAATTCAATTTTACTTTTTCTTGTCTAGACAGTTCCCTTATACCCAGGGCTTCATTGTAAGTCAAAGAGCCATTCAGTAGTACCTCATTAACGGTAAATCTATTAAAGAAGACTAATGATAGCAAGTTAAAACCTGAAAAGGATATAAAAGTTTTGCTGATCAATCCAATCCCTTGTATCATTTAATTTTGACTTATCAATTATTTTGTTAATTTATATGGTAACCATAGGTCTGTTGACCAATGCAAATCTGAGGATGTATTACACGAAAATATGAAGATGTTGATACATTATATAGACTTGTCTATTAGATTTACCGTTAATGAGGTGCTACTGAACGGCTCTTTGACTTACAATGAAGCCCTGGATATAAGGGAACTGTCGACCTGAATTCTGAGTTCACAATCGTGCAAATTGACCCAAAAGCCAATAAAATGATAAATATCTAAAAGACGTTTTCACAGCCTCAATTAAACCCTTATGTGATGAATAACTCGCGACTGTCTTATCTCTTGGGGTTATAAATACGGGTGATGCAACCACGTACTGTGCATTAAAATTACAACCGATGTTTATTACTTTTAGTGTTGATATTACAATAAGTTGGTAAGTTGTAATTAGTTAATAACTCTGCCATATTAATGCTAAAATAATCATAAAACCGTTTGTCTACAGTTATCTTCAAAATTAAAAAAAGATCCTCTACATAACGGTTGTAATTGGGTCAAATGGTTGGACTTTATTACCTCCAAAATACACAGAAGTACAGAGACGGATTTTACTTGTCATTTAGCTAACACAACTACAAAATATTTCATCTATAAAATGTATGAATACATCCAATAAATCAGTGTGAACAAATGATAAGTTTTTTGGGTTTTTTTAAAAGTTGTTTTATTCTTTATTGATTTGCTTATAATCCAATTTAAATTAAGGATGAATCTGTGTATTTCATCATCCCAGTAGCGTTATGCGATTGTCAAGTATTGAAAGTCTCCCTGATTTCTCAAACTTCTCCCAATATTTCTGTTAGGAAGAAGTGCAGTCTCCCTAAAATTTTGCCCTAGGTTGGTTCCTGTGATATTAAAGACTTTTTACGTTGTGAAAAATTTAAACAGTTCTCTTTAATTCGTCAAATTTCAAATCGACCGAGAAATGTAAGAGTTGGTTTTAGTAGTGTCTATACTTAATGTGAAATTGGGTAAATTTACAAAAATCTCTATTTTCTAAATATTTTTTTCTTCCCTGGCATTATGTTTCAAATTTGGGGCTAATATTTCTTTGTGTAGACACTTATTTCATTGTCAAAGAAAGATATTCTCTGAAAGTGTATGAAGATGCATGAAGTTATTTTTTTGTAAACTTGACAATGTAGAATCATTGAATATGACTTCACAAACATTTACTACATAACCTTTATCAAATATTATTGTTTTTATATACTTTTAGACATTTGATAAACCAAATTTGAGAAATTAATTGATACTTTGTAGTGATGTACAGTATCACTAAAATGATATTTAAATATAGGTTAACATGTACATTAAAATGATAATGAATCTAGTCATGCACATCTAGTCATTGAAACAAGCATGTTTAAATTTAAGATAAACGATATAATTTTTTAGTAATTAAAAAAGAATTGATTGATTTTTTTCATTTTTAAATTTGATTTATAAAGTATTTTCAATTCTGCCTTGGCAGAAAAAAAAATATTTGCTTACCTGCCTACCCAACTTCAAAATTTAGGGTCAAGTTAGGGGAAACAAAGATATTTTTAATGATGGCCTCAGAGGTTTATAATTCAAAAAGTTGTTGTTAAGAACATCATGGATCATATATGCGAAAAACTTTTCATAGGCTTAAATGGTGTAGATAACGTTATCAAAGAAGGGGGATCTACTTATAATCTTCTTTGGCAAGAAACCTTTGACAAAATGTCTATTTCAGAACTGGGAAAAACACATCATTCAAATTTTAAAGGAGCTCTTCGAGAGCACTATCTTCACATAGCTAGAAAGACCCCAAACCACAGTGACTTGTTTTGTACTTGGTCGTCAACTTTTATGTCGTCTCCTAGTAGTAGTTTGGGAGACGTATCCGAAAAGAACCCTTTATCTACTACATGTACATCCCAAGAACCAAAAGAAAAAAATATGTACAAAGAAAGCGGAAAATATTCCCACTAAAACGCATTACTAACAAAATAAAAAAGACCAAAGGGAATTCAACTCAAGAGTGACATGGAAAATTCCCCATCAGGAAGTAAGGATATCTCGCTTAAGGTAGTCCATCCATAACTGATGTAAATTTAACAATTTTGATTGATATGAACTATATTGAATATCTATTTCAAAATTATTATAAGGCCGACATAAACCAAACTCGGGAATATGTATGCAGCCGATTAAATGAACTTTTTGCACTTGGAACTTTTTTAAAGAGTTGTCTGCCCCTTGCAAAAATTTAAAAAAATCAATTATTAAAAATATGTACGGTTAATAATGAATTTTTTTAGCATTGTCAAAGAAAAGGAAAGCTTTTGCAAATTTTTACCAAGAGATTTGTGAGAAAACTATTTGTACTATAAAGATATATTTAAAAATGCATTTTTTCCCATAGACTTCAATGTTAAATTCATGTTGGGATAAATTTGTTAATATTCCATTTATTTTTTTTTTAATTTTAAAGATGAATCTTTATTATAAAATAAACCCCTTAAAACCACACTACGAATTTAGATAATAAAATATGATAGTTATGGATGGACTACCTTAACACTTTGTATCACATATAAGTTCAGTCAAATACAGCACAAGAAGAAAAGGACAATAAATGTGACAATAAAAAAAACAAGAACCTGCAAACCTAACATCCACATTTCTTCAACAGTGAAAAAAGAAAACACTTAAAATAGAAACGCCAAGACAGACTGGTGAAAAATACTAATCATAAATTGGGGGGCATAGAAATATCGCATCTTAATATCAAAGGCATACACGTAAATAATTTATGCATTTATGTATCTGCACTCTTTTCAATCAAAATGATTGGAACATGTAAAAAACTAGTCATCAATAATGTCTTATCTTAAATTGGTTCTTTCTGTTAAAGGATATAAGAGTGAACAACAGTTTAGTAACATTACAACAAGAAAACGAATAATATAGTCAGAACTAGAAACGAGCTCGTTGCAAAGCAACGAATATGTCTTCCGTCGCAGCTGCGTCATACTTGTGACGTAGTTCAAAATTGATTACCTGGCCATGATACAATGTTAGATGTATAGACCCTTAGTAAAATAGACAAATGCTTTCGATATATATAAGAGTTTGTTTCATGACAATTTGTTTGTGAAATACAATATACATATACATTAAAGTTAATTGATATACCATCGATATGTTGTGTTATTATATTCCTAATAATGCGTAAGCCTAATTAGGCTAAATCATGTAGATTTAGTCTTAGATTGGATGAAAATAATGTCTTAGGCATAGCACTCTTAGCTCTTAGGCTTAGTTAGTCATTTTTAATCAATTGTTTGGGGATTGTCCGGAACTTATACATAAAATTTTTATCGATTGTTTTTGTTCGCGTAACTATCTTGCAAACTCTTTAGCGATGCATGCTTAGAAATTTAATTTATCGTGTTCATCGTATTGAATGTGTAAACATATCGGTACCATTTCGTTATTTCTAAAGCAGCATCACTTGATTGAATCTATAAAAATCACAGTTGTATTTTTTCCCCCTATAATACTATAGTATAGACATCTGTTGTCTAACTTTTGGAGCCCCCTCAGTTTTCTTTGAACAACATTGTATATACTAATTTTTGTGCATCTTTGTCCAGGCGATTGATGAAAAGAACATGTCTACTATAGTCTGTCCCAAGATATTTATGCTGCACATTTGGGCGATTTTTAATAAAAATACACATACCTGTGAAAGAAGTACAATTGAAATCGATGAAAGGGAAAATTTCCAAGATAACTTCATTCACACATTATCATTTTTCTCTCGAAAAAATTCACAGGAACGAAAACAGATTTTCTACGGAGATTTATAATGGGGAATGTTGACATCTTCTCTCCATACGGAGTCACTTGGAATACCTCGCATAATTTTTCAACGTTATCACCTGGGTACCTTCATCTCTTTAGCAATGGAAAATCCCCGTAGACCTTTTATTTTTAGCAGTGTATTGAAAACTGACAAGCTAGAGGGGGCCTTTCAAAAGGGAAATCTTGGGATTTTTTCATACTATTAAATGAACATCGTCTGAACCAAGAGGTATTTATAGATATCGAATAATTTAAGAAAATATGCGGCAAAAATATCTTGGGACACACTATAAATGTACTATACTATATACGCAAATAGAGATCTTTAAAAGTTGTCTATAGTTTGATTCTCCGCATGTTGTTTTTGCATGTGCAGTTTATTTTAAGAAACGTATTTAATCATCACAATTGTCTAAATATAGACAGAATCACATGGAGGACGGCTTTATTTACACAGTGGGTATACCTGGCATGAATGTGAAAAGACATAACATTTTAGCACATTTTCTATCGAACGCGGCAGGCGCCAATGAATCTTTTAAAAAATACAGTAATATGCGGAGCTCCGGAATTGACGAGTCACTAGACCAACTAAGTGGTAGTTCCTGCTCCTCTACGTTAGATCTCTACTCGGGATATTGGCAGGTAGAGATGGACCAAGAGGACAAACCAAAGACCACTTCGTCGAGGACTCTTCCAGTTTAATGTCATGCCATTTGGTTTATGCTGCGCCCCAGCAACATTCGAACTCCTAATGGAAAGCGTTTTGGCAGGCCTTTATTGGGACATATGTGTAGTCTATTTAGACGACATTTTTGTGACAGGCAAGACATTTGAGGAAATGCTATCAAACCTCGGAAAGGTATTTGACAGATTAAAAGGTACTGGACTTAAGTTGAAGGCAAAGAAATGTCTGTTTGGAAAGAAGGTTCCATAACTTGGGCAGTGGTATCAGCAGAAGGTTTAGCAACGGATCCAGCCAAAACAGCGGCAGCAGAACATTTGCTAGTCCCTACGAAAGTCACGGAAGTACGCTCTTTTCTCGGGTTATGTAGTTACTATAGGAGATTCATTAAGGATTTCTCAATTGACATTGACAGAGAAAGGAACGGGCTTCAAATGGACACCTGATTGTCAATCGGCATTTGATACATTAAAACTTAGGCTAACAAATGCGCCAATACTTGGTCATCCAGATTTCAACCAATATTCATTTTGAATACGAATGCAAGCAACGTATCAATAGGTGTAGTCTTGTCGCAAATCATTGATGGAACAGAAAGAGTCGTAGCATATGCAAGTCGGACCTTGACAAAGTGCGAACGAAGATATTGTGTAACCAGAAAAGAACTATTTGCGTTTGTACATTTTGTGAAGCATTTCCGACACTACCTATGCGGAAAAGAGTTTGTTGTGCGCACTGACCATAGTTCACTTAAATGGCTTTTCCAGTTCAAAAATCCTGAGGGACAGCTTGCTCGCTGGTTGGAAATCCTGAGTGCCTACAAATTTCAAATACAGCACCGACCAGGAGCCCAACACAAGAATGCGGACGCATCAAGTCGTATCCCATGTCGCCAGTGTGGTTTTCAGTCAGACTGTGACAAAGACGAAATCATACCTTAAAGTGAGATAAGAACTATAAACGAGAACAAAGTAAAAGCTATACACAGAGACGATCCAAGTTCTTCTCTTAGGGAAAAACAAGACGAGGACACTGATGTTTGATGAAGAAGTCCTCAAATGGAAAAGAAAGCACCCATGGAAATTGTCGAAAGTGGAGTACCAATGAACAGGGTTGCTACCGATATATTGGGTGAACTGCCAACTACTGAAAATGGAAACAAATATATTTTGGTCGTCTCGGACTACTTTACGAAGTGGACCGAATGTTTCCTTATGCCCAATATGGAAGCCAAGACAGTAGCAAAGTTAATTGTTGAGGAAGTGTTTTTCCGATACGGCATACCATTTCCATACACTCTGACCAAGGACACCAGTACGAAATTTCACTCTTTGAAGAGATGTGTAAGGTACTTCACATCAAGAAAACACGGACAACACCCTATCACCCTCAAAGTGGTGGTATGGTGGAGCGTTTCAACAAGACATTAGTAACAATGTTGAGCGCATATGTGAATGACCATCATTCAGATTGGGGTGAACATCTGCCATATGTAATGATGGCTTACAGAACATCATTACACGAAACAACAGGTTTCACTCCCAATCAACTAATGCTTGGAAGAGAAGTATCAACACCACTTGACATAATGTACGAAATGCCAAGATCAGTCATCGGTACATACCAAGAGACAAATGGGCTTGGCAATTGAAAGAAAACATGGAAACTGCTCACACTTTCGTACGAGAAAATATGAAGACAGCAATGGTGCGCCAGAAAAAGTATCATGACCAAAAGTCGTCTTTGCAGACCTTTAAACCAGGTTCCCAGGTTTATGTGTTCTTTCCAATTCGAAGAGCAGGCCTATCTCCAAAATTCACAAAGCTATTGGCGTGGTCCTTATAAGGTACTGTCTAAGCTTACATACCTGTCATACAAAGTTGATTGCAGGCCAAGAGGAAGGCCGCAAGCAATACATGTTGACAGAATGCGTCAAAAGTATCCACAGCCATTGAGAGGTGAAGCTTGTGATGAAGAAAGAAGTGCACCTGAAAATGGTCCAGAGTCTTTGAACATGTCAGAATCTAATCTTCAGCAAAATGAGGAAAGTGATCGATCAGAGGATGAAGATGGTGACATGCCTCAGAGAAGCAGACGCAAACCTCAGTGGATGGAAGACTATGTTCTGTACTAGTAGAAGCAGTTGCTAAAGTGTCTTCCATTGTTGTATATAGTGATTTACATATGCGGGACGCATATTTTCCTGAGAGGAGGGTAATGTGACGAAATTGGTTTTATTTTTAGTTTGGCCAAAACGTAAGACAAACGTTTTCTTAAAAACCACAGTGAATGTTAATAATTTTTATTTATATGTCAGAACTGTAAGATCATGGAGCACTGCGTTGTATGCATCATAATTGATCGCTACGAATTGTACGAAGCTATTGTAGAGATTTACAGTGGTCTATTGCCATTTGTAAGACCTGAATAAGGCATTTTGGAATAGATTACGGTGTTGTCTATGAGTTTGTGTTTGTGTTGGATGTAAGACCTGCATAAGGCATTACAAGTAGAGCACAGGCATAGAGGCGCACCACAGGCAGAAGTGGAGGAAGCGCACTGTTGACGCAGTGATTTGATTATTATTTGGAAGGCAGGACAACAGTGATTTATATTTGCGGGAGACACTCGTCGACCACAGTTAATGGTTATCCAATCAATAGGAAATTGTTCATATTATTCTTATGGTCAACAAAAATCTGAGTTCACAGGTTAACGGACCTAGTGCAACGCTTGGGTGTAAGACATACACCAGTGTAAAACACACAGCTCGGCCGCGTTGCACGTTACAACCAGTCTTTATATACTGGTGTTGGAATTAATATTCAACCAACACAAAATAGTGTAGAAAGTAATAAAAGTTTTCTTAAGAATTGTACAAAAAATTAGCAGGTTGCACAAAGTAAATGTGAATTTAAAAAAATCAAACATTCTCCAAGCGTTCAAGGCAGTTTAAAAAACAAATCAAATTAAAATCAAAGCTCTGTGTTACAATGTTACGTCATGTATGCGGTAGGTGCTGGCACGATAAAAGAATTGTGCGGAATTGAGGGATTTAGTGATTATTTTTTAGGATGTTCAGATGAAATTTTAAACAAATTTTGCTTAAATTCTAGATAGTGATGAAACGATTGTCGCCGATGATCGATTATCTATCGTTTTGAGGCCCACGATGCTACTAATCGATTTCAAAATTTAAGTCGCCGACATCGCTGATCAAAAAAAAAAAAAAAAAAAAAA
>WFKH01006014.1:4332356-4348834 GCA_016163765.1 Magallana hongkongensis | reverse complement strand
AAAAAAAAAAAAAAAAAAAAAAAAAAAAATCCGGATTTTTGTTAGTTTTGGTTCAGATTTTATTTTCTGCATGTCAAACCCGATCTATAAACAAGAAAAACGAAATGGCGGTAGTTGATTGCGTGAATGGTAACAGTAACAATACTCCTACAAATAAAGGATATTGGGTTATTTATCCATCCTCAGGAGTGTCAAATATCTCGGAGTTTACAATATTTTACAGATTAAAAAGGAACCCTCTTAACAAAATCAAGCTAGACAGCATGTCAACAACAGTGTAAATATTGCACGCGTCTGGAAAAATACTCTTGCATTTCAATATTCAAATACATTCACAGATTTTTATAAATATCAAGCTTAGTGTGATTTCAATTAAATCTTTACAGAAAACTGCAGAAGGATATAGGATATTGAATTTTTTCCCATAATTTTAGGAACCACATAGAGAGGGTCAGTGGTGATATGAAGTATTTTCAATAAGTTTTAAAACATTTTTTTTTTGGAGACATTACAAACTAAATTCCATGACTTGAAATTCGGATTTATTTAACTTTGATCAAAGGAAGGAAACAATACAGAGGTTAATAATTTTAACTCTGCTATATATATTAATAAATCCTCAGTAAGTCATGCACTTTTAACAATTTGGATAATACCGATTCTAATCGATTTTTAATCGATTATATGTGTCCGATTATTTCCGATAATCGATTATGGTTTTTGGACCGATTGCCCATCACTAATTCTAGATCACTTTTGTAGTTCTTCTGTATGGTCGTTTGTTTCATTATAAAAAACAAACTCATTGTTGTGTTGCCCCCCCCCCCCCCCCTTTGCAGTGTTCGAGCTGAATTTTGTTTTTTTCAAAATTGGCGAACAGTAATCGAAATGTGGCAAAAATCCAATTTTTGTGACTCCTTGTGTGTTAAATTTCCTCTTAACGTGTTTCACTTTGCAATCTGTTTATTTATTTGGTCAATCTGTGTTGGTACAATCACCCCGTGCGACCGAAAACCTCATGTCGCTTTAGTGCACACAGATCCGGACATAGATAGCCCCAGGTTAAGTTTATGGCTGCAGATCATCAATTGTTATGGTATTGAAAAACACTTGAAAGGGGGCTTTTACGGCAGTGGTCAATTCTTAAAATATAAGTTTAAAAGTTTAAGTCAAAGATCCTAAATAATAATTATTTGTTCTCATGTTTAGAAGTTATAAAATATGTTATGCAATGCAGTCGGTCGCCATAGAAATCATCAGAGTACTGCAAGTGTCGACAATTTTCTTATTTCTTTGAAACAACTTGGAACATAATTCACTTGATTTACAGACTAGCGACATACTTGCCTCCCAAAAATAATGCACTTCTCAAAGTTACACTTAAGTGATACCGGTAAAGATACATGTATGTGTTCTTCAAGGGAATTTATTTATTTATTGTTACCGTATAGCCGGTTTTTTTGGCGGGACAGAAATTTGGCGGATTTGGGTCTGCAAGGTATATCATTAATTTTGGCGGATGTCATTTTGGTGGACTCAAATTTTCTTACATTTAATATTTTTTACTGGTATCATTCATTTAAAAGTTTTGTTAGAAAATACACAAGAATGAAATAAAAGCAACAATTCTTTTTTCAGATATTTACAAATGTGTCATGAGTACTCAGAGGTACTTAAATAAACGCTCTGGCCAACGGCATTTCATCTTCAAGATGAGCCTTTAAGGTGTTAGCTATCCCGGTCTCCTTAAATCCATTGCGAATAATGTCAGGTGAATTACTGATGTGTTGGTACATCTGCAACAACCACTTAGCTGACAACGGCTTCAATTTACTCATTGTAAGGTCCACAGGAGAAACATCAGAGTCCTCGTCGTCTTTAAGTTGCGCGACAATTTGATTGGAATACCAATCCTCAAAAGATTTTCTCAGATGATTTTTGACTGCTTTTTGTACACTCACATCTAGTGGCTGTAATCTGTCCGTACAGCAAGCTGGATCAAAAACTCTAGAAAATCTTCCCCCATCTGTGCTCTAATTACATCGAAAATACAAAGGGCCTTTTGGTAGATTTTCTTTGCGTTTAATTTGTGAAATGTTTGGCAGAATTATTTTTTTTTATATATTCCATCTGAGTATTAGCATTTGCCCAGTGGTTCTCGGAGTGAGTAATGTGCCAGTCAGTGGGGAAATTGTAGGATGAATGGCATTTCTCCGTTTTTCCAGCATAGATTGCTTGTGGAGGAAGGAATTTGCCTGAAGTGAAAATTACGACTTTTATTTAACTGCATAAATAAATACGTTTAAATTTAATTTGCCACAGCCTTACCGTTAGCGTTAATTGTACCAGTAATTAAAAGAACAAAGAATACCTGAGAGTGTCCCTGCGAAGACGGCCGTGATCTGGCGTTTATCTCCAAGCCCCGCTATTTCGACACGCTTTGATCCTTCCGAAGCCATTGTCCAGTTTGACACGGGCACAATATTTAATCCAGCGTGGTCCCAGTTTATGATCAAGTCAGAAGGAATGTCATACTCTGTCACGGTTTTTTCAATACGTTCAAGAAATTCATTTTTGAGTTCTTCAAAATTTTCAACTTTATCGTTCTTACAAGTAGTTAAACCACGGCGCTTCGCGAAATTCATTCGCTGTAAAAGCGATTTAGCCCAACTTTTGGTCAGATCAAGATGTCCACCATTTTCGGAAAGCAAAGTTTTGTCTTTTCCAGTTATTTTACCCTTTCCCGCTGCAATAACAATTTGCGTATTAATAACCGCGCCGTTTTCTCTAAGAACACACAGGTATTTCTGTAATTTACTATCCAGTTCATTACCAACCAAGAACGGTCGTCCACGTTTTTTAGGAAATATTTCTGTTACATCAGAATCATTTTCGTCAAAATCAAGCTTTCGTTTCCGTGACACCAAGGATTTCTGATACTTTTTTCTCATTCCACGAACTGTACTCTCCGATAACGATGGAAAATCTTTGCTAAATTTTCTAACGGCCACGACGGTCCATTTTCAGCACAGAACTTTCCAATTGCCGCCCGATCCTTAGGAGAATATACAGCATATTTCTCACGTTTTTTTTTGATCCAGGTGTTTTTGGCGATTCCGCTGATTTACTAGGGGTGTCGATAATTTTACGCACGTTTTCATTTGCCTTAGACAGCGATTCAGGACCCAGAATATCTATGAGATCTACTCACAGAGCTTATCGGGTAAAATACACGTACTACAAGTTCATAAAGCGGAATAACTCTTGCAGTGACCGTCTATATTCTATCTAGAGTTATCTATCTTGTTTAAGCACGCAAATTTAGCGATTTTAATTTTGGTGAATTTTAAAAAATCGCCAAAATAGGCCAAAATTATATCCCCGCCAAAAAAAATCGGCTATACGGTATATGCACATTGATAAAAAAAAGTTTTATTGAAGCTGTGTAGTATGAGTTTGTAATGCAACTTAATCGACTTAAAACCCAGCAGAATATTTTATTTTTACATCTGGCTTGTCAAAATGGTAGACTGTAAACTTGTAGCAACTCTGAAATAGTTATAAACAGAAGAAAATTATGATGTCTTTGTGGCTCCTTCTTCTTATTAATTTGTACATGAGTCCATAAAGGTATTTTTGTTTCATAATATAAAAAGTGTTTTTTCCTCTTACTTAAAACTAAAGAAATTCCGTATCTTAACTTTTCAAAAGCTTTGATACCATACTTGGATAACACTTAGTGAAACAAATAGACACATGTTAATAAGGAGAGTGCAAATGTACATACAGAAAATAGGTCAATACATGTATATTTAAAAAGTTCAAAATATTACTAAAACATATACCTGTAAATGTATATGTAAATGTGGTATGATAGAAATAATTGAAAAAAAACAAAGGTCTTTCTTCATGCCGCACTAAAGGGGCAAAAAGGATTTTTGGTCCAGTGGGAGCTCTTCCCCTCCCCCTCCCTCCCCTCCGCCCTTGCAAGTGTAAGGATAAGGGGGGGGGGTGGTTTTAATAACTTAAAGACTGATTGACAATCCTTTCTTGACTCGAAGCTGCAACGGAAGAACTCCTCGTTGCTTTGCAACGAGCTCGGCTCTAGTTATCATGTAAAAGTGTTTTTATTTTGCTGACAAGCTTGAAATAATGAAATAATTTTATTAAAAATAATATAAATGGACGTTATAAATCCTATGTCAAATGACTTATTACTACTTGAATCTGCACGTCTCTTTAATGAATTTATGAACAGGGGCAAATTTTAAAATGTATTTTTTAAGGTAATTATAGCTGCAAGTCTGTAGCCCCCGGTCTGAATAAAGTCAATCTGAATTTTTTTTCTGACCGAGAGCTACATTTCAATGAAATAATTTTGTTTTGTCATGCAAGGCTGAGGCTATTACATGTTTAAAAAATAACCTACCTATACTTCGTCTGTACATTCGCTATTTGTAGAACAAGCAGAACCCTCACCATATACATTGTTCGACTTTAATAGCCCTAGCATTGTAATAGCTAGCATTGCTTTGCATGTACACAAACACTTTTAAAAATTCAACACTTAAGGTAATTGTCCATACGTCACAAAACAACGTATGACGTAATTCACGCGTTATTACGTCTTGCCCGTGCCCGATCTCTACTCTATACGCTTAGCAACGAATATAAATATATTTTCCCTAAAAATTGTTTTAGAATTATAATTATACGTTGAAGAAAAATTACTTCATTTTTTAGAACAGTCTTTAAACCCAGTAAAAATAGTTCAATATAGGTTTTGTCTTGAAAGCATATCAGGTAATTAGCGTTTTCCGCGTATGTGACTGCAATTTCTGAATACCGATCTCGATCCATAATACTTACCGATATTCAAAAAACCCCATCTTTTGCGATTTATACAATACAGATTGATCAACGGTTTGTTCAAATAATGTTTTTTATTTAACAAAAAGCTAAATATATTTTTTAAAGAGATGAAATGAAAAAACTATGCAAAATTTTCTTTTTACGGAACTTTTTTCCAAATATATATTTTAATGAACTTTACCAAAAATACGCCAATTGTGATCCTAAAAAGGCCGGTCCTTTGGGTAATTTTATTTTCTATTGATTAAGGGCCTTAAGGAGTAACATTATCACTATTTCAGAGAATTCTGTAGGTAAATAAAATTATACGAGATTAAATTCTCTTTGAAAATTTGTTTCATTTTATCTCATTTGTAAACAAATTTATGTATTCTTTAATAAATAAGCATGTGTAACATTAAAATATTTGTTTTAAAATGTAAATTCGATCATATTACATAGGATATCAGTCAAAAATGATTTTCTGAAGGTCAGTTTTCAGGCTTAGGCCAATATTCTTAATGTATGAAAAAAGCACCATTTTCCGAAATTGGTTCTATTTTTAGCAACGGCCCTAGCTATTGTAATACCGATGGACCAGTTAACTGGGTAAAATTTGATAAGGATATATCACCAAATACATGTTTGAGAAATTTAAAAAAAGTCTGTAGGTATTTTATTTATGTAGTGGGGTATGGATCATTACCTTAAGGTCAGACGACACGTTCCTCGAGCATCTTTTTTGTATCTCCTTGTAATGAAGAGTTCCAATAAAATTATTATTTTAATAATTATTTTTAAAATGATTAGAATTTACTTGTATATGGATATTTGCCTAGATGGCCGAGTGGTTAGAGCCGTGGCCGCTCACTGTCAGGAGCGTAGGTTCTAGAGGTCGTGAGTTCAAAGCCCGGCCCCGGCCGAGATGGAATTCCAATATAGTGAATTTCACTGTGCTGTATATTTATTTGTTTTTATATCAGCAATTCAAGTGAATTTTCAAGAAGATTATATAGGAAATTGCAAACTCTAGTATTTTGCAGAAATGCCTGGTAAGGTATCCTAATTTTTTGCAAGGAAGCTTGTCAAAGTAGTAGTAAACCATTAAAAAATTCCTGGAAAAAGTTATATAAAATTGAGGAACGTGTCGTCTGACCTTAAACTGTTTATTTATATGTACACATTTTATGCATAATGTACACGCGTGATTCAAAATACTCCAAACTTAAGAGGGTGAGAATGCGGTCATTGGGACTTTATTTCATAGAATTTGAAAACAAACACATTGCAGGCTGAAAGTTTGTTAATTTGTCAATCTATCAATATACAGTTTGTTAATGCTACATGTTAAGGCTACAGCGTAATTGATAAACATTGAACAGCGTTTTTACCATGCACATTTCCTCCACGAAGGATAGCGAGTACATTAATAAATCAGAATAATTTCATTCCCTATTTAAAATTTTGCATGTAGATAATTTATAAATTGCTGATGAATGCTGTTTGATATTTTCATTTGTTGATGTTTTGTAAATAGTTAAAAAAACGCGAAACGCGATGCGATTCATAACTAATATCCCTAATAACCGTAACTAAAAATTAACGGCTTTGGATTCAAATATTAATATTGACGAACATTAAGTTCATTTTTAGAAATCATCTCCAAAATGATAATATTATCTTCATCGTAAATCAATATTTTGTAATGCTTTAAAAGAAAATGTTCTATCGGAATCAGTCATGTGTTCCTTTAAATTGCCATCGTACTGTAACAGGATGGGAGAAATAATGACGGACCAGACCGGAATTCGAACCCGGGCACCCTGAATCTCTAGTCAGGTGCTCTACCAACTGAGCTATCTGGCGCCCTAATTCGAACCGGTCTGACCGTCACATTCCTCCCCCCAGGCTCTTCCCCTGGCAGGTTTTCACCTGTCAGTTCCAGGGGTTGGTCACAGCACCAAATGTCACGGGATGGGAGAAATAATGACGGACCAGACCGGGATTCGAACCCGGGCACCCTGAAGTCAGGTGCTCTACCAACTGAGCTATCTGGCGCCGGTATTAGAACAGGTTTGACCGTCACAGTACATTTGTATGTCAGCAATACACATTATGCTTTATAGAACGGCCGTGTATTGTAGAAAAATTGAGTTTAATTACCATGTATTGGAACCTTTGTATTAACACATCTTCCAGTCAATTCAAGAGTTCTTAAAACAGCGGGGCGTTTAAACGTGTGTACGTCGAGCTCTACAAGCACAGGCACTGCCGTCTGGGCGACGGCCTATATACAGCTAGCGACTCTGCTATCGATCGGTTACCTGAGTCTCGGAATGCATCTAAATATAGAGAGGGGCACAGTTTTGAAACAAACAACTAAAATAAAGTCAAAAAGGTTCAATTTTATGAAATGAAAATGTACATATCAATAAAAACATTTGGGAATTTCATGTTGAATCATCTTTATATGTCATGTATCAGTTAGTGCATAACAAGAACCCCTTTCATAACTTCTTGCACGTGCACACACCCACGGAAAACGGGCCGATCTGGCTAAAATTGTTTCTGCAAAAACTGACTATACATTACAAGAACAGCAAATGCAATACTACTAATGGAATCAGAATTAATTTCTCAACAACTTTGCTTCAATAATGCATTAAAGATTTCTCTTCCTTTACAAGTTATTGACAAAAAAACTTTTGAAGCCTCTAACTCCCTAATAATAGGAACCAGCCCCTTTTTCTTCATACCAAATGAAAGGTTTTGGTAAGACCCACAACTTTTAAAACACATCTTATAACAAGTTTTTATCAGTTAAAGAACTAAAAAGAAAAATATGAGATTTTTTTTCAATTTTTTCTAACCTTTGTTTCAAAACCTATACCACTCCTTTTATTTGCATTTAAATAACAAATGAAATGCGTCTTGCACTAATATCAATGTATCTGCTTCCAAACCAGTCAATCGTTGAGACTCTGCCAGTCAAAGTTAAAGCTAAACCCATCCGACAAAAAGGGTCGTAAAATTTAACTGAAAGGGGAATAATTCAAAACCGGATGGGAATTTTCATCAAGTAAAATATCAAACGACAACATCGCGCGGCTCTTATCAGACCTGAAAATTTCAAAAGAATCGGTAAACAAACGAGCAAGATATTAAGGATCAAAGTTGGCGTCTAGAAGAAAAAAAGATAATAAGAAATCTGAAAATTTTTCAGAATAATAGTAAGGTCTTCCGTTCGGAAACGGAAGACCTTAACAAGACTTAGAACATTGGCTCAAGGTCATTTTACATCCTTACCTACAGAATATTTGTATTATGTTTAATCTAGGATAAGTTGTTGATTTTCTAGGTTAACACACTGGTCTCTTTTTCCACACTTTAATGTCATTTTCTGTTTCCTTGTCAAGTCTTAATTTTAAGTCGGGATGATTCTGCAATATTTTAATATTTACGACATGACTGTTTCTCTAGATGTATTATCAATTTTCTTTTAGTACTTAGAACAATCTTTTGTTAAAGATATTATAACCTCCCCTTACGGTTAAATCCTCTTTCTCTTCCTGGTATTCTTTTTCTTTGAAGGTTTGTTTGTAAATTTTGCTCCGCGAGAGAATTGCATGGTTCATGCTTTAATGAAAGTGTAACGTAGATGAGCCAGGTGTTTTCCAAATAACAGTTAAGACAACTTCAATTTAATTAATTTACAAAAGAACTAATGAAATATATTTACATTACCACTTTCACATCTACACTCGCTCACACCCTATACTCATTCAATTTGACTGTAATTTATAAACCTTACTTTAACAAAACCATTAAAAAATAAATATATAAAAAACTTTTGACATACAGACGTTATACCGGTAAATAATGAATTTCTTTAAGTTCAAAACATTGTTGTTACATCTCACATCATCTAGTTCTCAACGATTCAAGATTTGCAAAATCATATCAATTACTAAATATTGTATCGCTGGTTGATGTCTCGATCACTTATCTCGAGCTCAAAATATCAATATGTAGTCGTTGTTGATGCTATGCAGTAGACTGGCTTCTCTCCTTGTTGTCCACCGTAGATTTCTTTCAGGGTTGTAGTCCTGTACGTTTGGTATCGTGGTGGTGGTGTTACGCATTAGGATATGGTCTCCTCATCGAACCCTCTCCGTAGTATGACCAAGTCAAAACGCTACAAAATATTCGAGTAATAAGTACATGTAAAGAATGTACGCAACCCGATTTTGGCAACATTATTTAATAATACTATTATTCAATAATTGTACGATAAGTGTCTTTCAACAATATGTAAACAAAGTCGAGCTTCATTGCAACATATAAACAATAACAAAATAAAAATGGCGCACACTTCCGGTCAATCACTTCCGCCCAAGACATTTAAATAAATCAGCCAGTTTTCTCCAATATAAAAAATACGCATAGAAAAGCGTTCAAAGTAATACAGTTCTAATACAAATCTGTATTGATAATATAAAAACTGGCTTTTAAACTTCCACGCAAAAGATACGCTCGATGCTCACACAGGTAAGTTTAACATGTGAACGCCAAGGTTATTTTATGTCAACAAATAAACAAGAATTACTAGTCGAAAACACGAAAATACTGCATAAAAACGATAAAATATACTTACCACGGTCCGTGCCCTCTTATTAACAGTGTTCATGCACAATGCATACTGCAGTAATGTACTGTACAGCAAATCTGAATTACCCTTAAAATCGTGTCGTGTCACACGGCAGTCAATCCGGGAATGACTAGGTGTAAGCAGTTCTACCTGACTGCGCATTTGCATAGAATTATGGGTAACCCGTATTACAGAATTGAAGGGCAATGACGCTAGCCTGGTGCTAGTATACAATAGCTGCAGGTCTGTAGCTCCCGGTCTGAAAAAATTCGGATGGACGACCTGGGAGCTACAATGCCTCCCATAGTAAAAACTACAATTTACGGCGCACAAAAAATTAAAAAAATATTTTCGCACACATTCTGTACAAATATTTGATTCCAAAAAATTCTTCGGACATTTTACTACAGATATCGTCACTTTACTTGCCTCTGATATTCTTTTTAACACCATCACCAGTCCCGTAAAGTGAAGTGGTGCAGTTTGTTTACATGTAAAAATGGCGACTTTCGATCTCGACGTGAATTTAACATACTTCATTTTCCAAGGTCGGTTAGCGTGTTTCGGTGAAAGTCTGAGGCAAGTAAAGAGACGATATCAGTTGGAAATTGCATGAAGAATTAAATGGTACTAATTTTTTTCCACGAATTTGTGTGTTAATAAGGTTAATCAGTCAAAAGCTAGCGCAGATTTTTGTTCGCCGGAAATAGCAGCTTTTTATCATGGGAGGCACTGTAGCTCCCAGGTCGTCCATCCGATTTTTTTCAGACCGGGAGCTACATGTAAGCCTTCCACCTTACATAACTCCTGAATAATCACCAAGTCCAATTGTTGGTTACCAAGTAGTTTATTAATCAGCGTGATCGTATAGTCAATTGAAAGCAGCCCAAATCAAAGAATCTATCTAACATCATTTTACATGAGTATATATAACATTTTACTTATGATTGACGGTTCTGACCAGTCCGGCCCATCTACAATGATCATGAGTGAACAATTAGTGTCAAAATTCCGGAGTTAAATTTTATTTCTAAATAAAGTAACAAAACTGTCAAAACCGTCAGAAAGAATATTGTGATGTGGGTTTTGAGTCTCAGAATCCGAGTCTCTGAGTCCCCAACCTGGGTATGATGCATCGTTTACTCATAATACATTCATTCATACATGGCTTTAAGGTTACAAAGGTTAAATAGAATAAGCAATACATGACTCAATATAGAGTACCAGAGCTATCGATGCAGACACAGAATTGCCAAATATGACAACTTATTTACAAACTCCCAATTTGGATATTACTATGCTCGTATTATGCACCTGGTTTTATAACATCATTTAGGAATACTGCGCAGTGCTACAAGAGTCACATAGTTCATTCTGTTAGTCATCATTAACACAATTAACGCAATATCTATGTATACATAAGTATCATAGTGACCAATATGTAATACTAGCAACTCAAGGTCATAGCATGGCTATCTGTTTACATACGTCCCCCAAACAAAAGAAATATCCCGAAGGTAGATTTCTCATGTCTGGCGCCCGGAATAGGAAAGCGTCCTTGATCTCCTCTTGGTATGACAATAATGACCAGGATGAAATAATCGTAATTGAAGATAATCGTAACTCATCTTCAAAGTAATACTATGTATGGTTAAGCTTAATGTCACATATATATAAAACGTTAAGGCATGCTTGTAAGTTCACAAAATATCTCTTTCTTCTAAGGGGTGGAGCTCATTTACTAGCTTCATAGGTTCGGAGACCATTGGTTTCTTCCTGTAGTTCTCCAGAGCGAATACGGAAAATTTAGCACTTTTTACACATTCTTTATCATTAGTTTTCACATAATTTCACAATTTCTTCATAAGGAATACACAACTTCTTCACGGCTGCAGCTTAATTATTCATACATCATCGGCACCCGTGGATAGAGGGTTGGCGCGGATGGCGAGGCGGCTTCTCGCGGAACATCTCCTGCGTTCCTCTGTGGCGAAGACATCGCGGCCTTCTCTTCCAGGTATTTACGTGCCAGCTCTGGGTCCGGTCTATAGTATTTGGCCCATGGAGATTCTTCATCTTTCTTCTCTCCAAGTAATTGTTGTGCTAATTTGGTCGAAATTGTCCCCGTACTATTGGTCATTTTGCGAGTTTGGAGTCTTCCGTTCCGTCGGGGTTTCTCTTGGATCCTAATGTTATTCGGGATTGGTTTAAGTTCAATGGGGTCACTAGAGGTTCATTCCTCTGGATTCATACAACAAAATACAGTGTCTTTGGAAGAACCTTTCTTATCTCCGTCACTACCCCTTTTTCGACAACCTGACCAGCAACCACCACAGCATATATCACCCCACTTTTTAATAGTTATGCGTTTCTTAATACAAAGTCCTATTGTTATTGTTACTGCCAAAGATAAACACATATAAAACCAGGAGCTTCCCACTCAAGACGATGATTTCATGGGTTGCAAATTAGTTACTAGCAATTCCGCCATAAGTGTGTTCATAGGGAAAACTTTTAATAACTTTTAGTATTTCAGGAATCTTTACTGATATAATATCTAGTTATTTTTTTGTGAAATACAGAAAAATCAGTGATTTGGAAATTACTTTCATGATTATAACATGGTTTAATGAAAATGAACCATGAAAACCCGAGCAACCTTGTCCCATACACAAGATGTTGATCGTAATATTTTATTGTTTTTAAACCAGTAATCTTAGATCACTTTCAAAAATCAGTCTTTCAGTTTCTTTACTTAGTCGCTGTCTCATGTATTTCGAGTATATGTTAAATCTCTTCAACTCCGCATATACAAATAACCGAGGTGCTATGTCCACGTTTGCTAGTCGGCGTATCTCATTATCAGTTTTAATGTCACAGGGGGTCATCCTGTCATACCTTTTTTAAAGCGTGCAATATATACAAAGCTAAGCTTATTCAAGATTATTTACATCTACATATACGATATGTATAACTTATTTATCCTACTAAATTAAGTAATTGCTTCATAATAGCCAAACAATCCTCAGTATGCCTTTGTTTGCTATTTTCCTTACGGGGCTTAGGGATTAGTTTACGCGGTTTAGGAATTGGTTTGAAGCCTCGACCTACTTTAGGGACTATTTGATCTATTTCCATATTTTCATCTAAGTGTACATTTGGGTTATCTAAGGGTATTTCATAGTCTTGACAACTATTTTCATCACATTGTTTTGACTCAGGGGTCTCATCCGATTCCGACTCTGCGGTCTGATCACTCTCGGTTTTGTACTGCTGATCATCCATGATTTTCTTAGCTCTTATAAGTCTTTGAAGTTCTGCTAGGGGAATATCCTCTTCGTCTGAAGATCCTTCTCTTTCCCATTGTTTGGACTGTATAGCTCTTTCTAATGGTTCTGGTTGCATGTCTTCATTTTCCGACAACGATTCATCTTCTGGTGGCACAACATAGTTAGTTTTTCTTAGAGTTCTTCCACCATCTTCAGTAGTTTGTGACAGGGGCCAATGCGAAATGTCTGCCAGTCTTAATTGTCGTGCATGGCATTTGGTGGTTAATCCAGTCAGTTGATCTCTTAGCACGAAACTAACTGGTCCTTTCTGCTCTATGATTCGATAGTATGGTAGCCACTTCTTATCTAACTTATTTTGTCTTCTGTTGTTCTTTAGGTAGACAGGGTCACCTACCTGAAAATCCTCGTCTTTGCTTTTCTTATCGGCCTGAGCTTTCTGTTTCTTTTTGGCTTCCTTCATATTGCGATGTACTAGCATGAAAGCTTTGTGTTGTTCTTAAAGGGCAATCTTGTGTTGGTCTTCTCATGCATATCTCCTTCTCGGTTTCATTAACGTATCAAGAGGTAATATGACATCTCTGTTGTACATAAGGTAATATGGAGAAAACTTTGACGAATCGTTAGGATGGAAACGAATGGCTGCCAACGTCTGATTAAGATGAATATCCCATGTTTGAGCGTTGTCTGTTATTTTCTTAGCCATCACATCATGAAGAGTTCTATGAAATCTTTCTACTTTACCATTACCTTGAGGGCTGTAATAAGATGTTTTGATGTGGTTGATGTTCAATTCTTTTAAGGTTTCTTCCACTTTCTTGTTCACATTTTCTGTTCCGTTGTCTGTGAGAATTGAAGAGGACAGCCATATCTTGGATATATTTCTTCTAAGATAAGATGTACTATGCTGTCAGCTGACTTATCGTGAACGGGGAAGGCTTCTGGCCAACCAGAGTAAATGTCAATAAAAGAGACTATGTACTTGTTTCCTGACAAGGATGTTGGATATGGTCCTGGTAGATCAAGTCCTACCTTAGCCACTGGAAAAGGTGGTATATCTGTCTCTTGAAGTGGAGGCTGATTTTTCTTATTGCTCCTCGCTCCTCCAAGTCCATCATGATACTGCTGCACTACTAAAAGTTCTAACTCACGTGGTACATACAGTCGAAGTCTTGGGCCTTCAGAGTCTCCATCTGAAAGATAGTACATCAAACCATCAATTTCCAGGAACTTCTTTTCTTCGGTTACCGTTGCTGTTCCTTTATTTAACCGATTCTTTAGTTTCTTGATCTGATCATCGTGTTGTTGACTTTCTTTGATGTTGATTTCTTCTGGTAGATCAATAAAGGGTTTGATCAATTCGTCGCGTTGCTTAACCTCACATTTGGCCAATCTCTTAGGTGACAAGGCATTTGAGTTAAGTACGTTTACTTCAAAGAAATTGTCCTTAACAACTGGTTCATCATGCTCTGACTGCTCTTCCTCTTCATACTCATGATTGACTGTAGGTAACCTGGATAAAAGATCTGCACAACAATTAAATCTTCCCTCTATGTACTCTACCTTACAGTTATATCCTGCGATACTTAATGCCCATAGTTGAATTTTCTTATTCTGCATTGGAGATTCTAAAATATATTTTAGCGGCTTATGGTCTGTTCTTATAGTAAACTGAGCACCGTATAAATAATGGCCTAACTTCTGAAGAGCGTAATGGATTGCAAATGGATTGCAAATGCCTCTTTTTCTATGGTTGACCATTTTTCTTGAGTTTTACTCAGCTTATGGGATAAGTAATATATTGGCTTATCTTCTCCTTCATCTGTTCTTTGGGTGAGGCATGCTCCAATACAATTGTCGCTGGCATCGGTGTACAAGATGTATGGCTTATTAGTATCTGGATATGCTAGCAAAGGCACTACTGTTAAACTTTCTTTAAGAAAGTCAAACGATTTTTGGCAACATGGTGTCCATTTTAACCTTGAATACTTTCTGGTTAAGTCAATCAATGGTTCTGCAATCTTAGAGAAGTTTGGTATGAATCTCCTATAATAACTGCACATACCTATAAAGCCACGAACTTCTCGGACTGTAGTGGGCGCAGGTAACTTTCTTATAGCTTCGACTTTCTTTGGATCAGGTGTAACGCCATGTTCATTGATTATGAAACCAAGATATTCAGTCTGTTCCTTAAAAAAACTACATTTCTTTAGCTTCATTTTTAGTCCATGCTTTCTTAGGCGACTGAAAACGTCTTGAATATGACGAAGATGATCTTCCGGTGTCTCTGAGAATATAAGAATGTCATCCAGGTATGCGATGGCAAACTCCTCTTGTCCTTGAAGAACTATGCTCATCAGCTCTTGAAAGACTGCCGGTGCATTACTCAACCCAAATGGCATCCGGTTGAATTGGAATAGTCCTTTGTGACATGCAAAGGCCGTTTTTTCTTTACTTGAATCTTCCAATTTCACTTGCCAATATCCACTCTTTAAATCTAATGCAGTGAAATATTTTGCCTTACCTAGTAAACATAGGATGTCATTAATCAACGGTAGCCGGAATGATACTGGTTTCACTATCTTATTCAAACTTCAAAAGTCGACGCACATCCGGTCTGATCCGTCCTTTTTCTTCACCACTACTAAGGGAAATGACCAAGGCGACTGTGATCTTTCAATAATCTTTGCGTCCATCATTTCCGGTATTGCCTTGTCGATTATCTGTCTTTTTATTTAAGGGTACACGGTAGGGTCTATTCTTTATTGGGTAATGGTCTCCAGTTCTATCTTCATTTTAACAGTAGTAGTCACTCCAAGATCACTGTCTTTCTTTGCAAATAAATCATTGTTTTTGCTCACAAGTCTTTTGATTGAGTGTTCGAATCTTTTAGGTACATCAATCTCTTCTTTTGTGTCTTGAGTAGTCTGTATTTCTGAGATTTCCTTCTGTTTTAATGCGGTAACACGTCCTACGATGTAGCCTCTTGGAATTTTATAGTTTTTGTTAGTTTGGTTAACGAAGATCACTGGAATTTTCTTATCTTTTCGAACTATACAAACGGTGTCTTTTAAATATAGTCCTGGATCTTCCATTATGCAGTTATTGTCTATGCTGTTCACTTCAACTAAGTCACTTTCTTCCAGAGGAAAATTGTTGTTTATTTTTCCATAAAATACGGTCACCGTGTTTGGTCTCATAATAAGTTTCTTAGGTGTTCTTACAATAGTTGAGATGTGTAAATCTTCTTTCAGTTCCGCGTATACTTTGCCATCAATGCGCATGAGTCCAAGATCAAAGTATAAACGAACATTGTTTTTCTTGAGCCAATCACGACCGAGAATCATGTTTCGGTTGAGTCCCTTTGTCACATAAAGTTTGTGGTCTAAAGTTAATCCTGAAATCTTAAAGGAAATATTTACATACCCTATCGCAATTAAAGAATTACCATTTGCTGCTTGTAATGAGGGGATGTCATTATTAAACAACTTGGGGCGGGGAAATAGATTATCATACATTTTCTTACTAATTAGAGATACGGCTGCACCTGTATCTACCAAAGCCCTAAATTTATTTTTACCTATTTTTAATAAACAGCTACTAGGGTTGTTAGTAAAATTAATTTCATATGTAGGTCTTTGTTTAAAGTTCTTTCTTCTGGCTTCAACGAAGGAAGAACGTTTTAGTTTTCC
>WFKH01006014.1:4289410-4308701 GCA_016163765.1 Magallana hongkongensis | reverse complement strand
TCTTGGGTCGTTAGCTCACCGAGACAAAGTCGGGTGCTAATGCTATACCATTGGCATTGGCATAGGTGTTGGCGTCACACCTGGACCTGGTTAAAGTTGAGCAGGTCCTGTATCTAAGTTATCAGTATAATTGGTCCTATCTTCACCAAGCTTGCCTGGATGGTGCATCTGGGCATACTTATGGACTTAGCATACCGGTACTTAGATGATGAATCTGAGCAATAAATTTGAGATTCTGGGGGAGGTTAAGGTTTTTGGAGCTGGTTAAAGTTTTTGGAGCAGGTGCCCTTTGATGGCAATATCTAAATTATCAATGGTCCTATCTTCACCAAACTTGTATGGATGATGCATCTTGTAACACTAATGCACTCCACAGGCTTGGATGCTAAATCTGAACCATGGGTTTCAGAGGACCAGGTCACATCTTTATGTAAATAATAGTACTTGCTTATTTAAACTTGCATGGTTGATTTAACTGTAATGAATCACAGAGTTAGCTTCATATACAGAGAGTGATCTTGGTTATCCAGATTCTTAGTCAGATTTAAATTTTTGTGAACAACTCAAACTGTGTTAGGGTATTGGAACTGGTTACCTAATGAAGTAAGTCCTGTTCATACACAATCAGACTTGCACAGTTAGTATAACTATTGATGTATACCTAATATAGAGGTAGCTTCAGATACAGAACTTGATCTTGATAATCTGGATGCTGGGGCAAGTAATAAAATATTGTATCATACGATACCATAAAATTTTTAAATATTGGTCATATTTAACTATGATTTTCATATACATGTATACATGCATGTAGTTTGATAATGGTGGCACATGTATTATAAAGGTGACGCCCTGCCTCGGTGAGCTCTGTAATCTTTGATTACCTAATGTTTTTTAGTGTCAAGTTGATCATGCAGTCATGTAGATCCAAATAGAAAATATGTGATAAATATCCCAGATTACACAAGGTATTGGAATCATTCATTCAATACTGACCTGCATGTTTAAGGTACTTTGAAATAAGCAGCAATAGAGGATAATTTATATTCATATCTTTACCCTATCCATTCAAAACATCTTTAATAACTACTGATTTACTTAACTGTCTCTTGTTGTCAGAGTGATGAAATGTGATAGAAAAAATGAGAAAAATCAGAATATCTTATAACAGTACAGTCGATATCTTATAACAGTACAGTCATGCATGCACAGTCTGCTGTTGTTGTTGGTCATACAGATACATGCATTACCTCTTTTATCAAAATATCATGAACAGATATTTCACAACGAATATCTTTTCCATGAATTATGGCAAATGAAGAGCTTCATGAAGATTGAATAAGACACTGAAATCACATAACATTAATTATTTTATTGTCAAATTCCCATGGCTCCACTGATACACAGACCTATCTTCTACAGTGATATCCCATCCATCGCTGAGGAAATCTGGTGCCATTTGGGTGTCCCCTGAATCTGATCATGTGTGTACTCGCTTCTTCTTTGTGTAAGTATGGATTGTTTTTATACAAACAGCTGTTTCTACTGTTAGATAGCAGTCAAGTTTTCTATTATACAGTACATTTTTTTATTGCATGATTTAAGAGGGAGATTTCTCCTATGCATTCATTAGTTAACTTTTTATGGCTTTTTATGGCTTTACTTAAGAGTTCTACCATTTTACCAGTTATTGAATGAACATGCTGTGCGGCACATACCTTAGTTATTACGTTAGATTTCTCTTTACCCATTATTCAATCTATTTAAGATTTAAACTGTCTGATTTAAAAAAAAAAGAAGAAGTAAATATTCAAACACTGTAAACCAACTTTAATTTGCGACGACTTTATTTTGCGATTTACCTGAGATAAACTGGTTCACTGCAACTTATTTTCACGACCAAGCCTTATCCACACCCATTTTGTTATTACAATCATTCGCCAAGGACTGGTCCGTGATGAGAAATATTATCGACAATGAGGCTGTCGCAAACTTCGCGAAAATTTCTCGCACACATAAATAATAGTTGGTTTACAGTATTCCCTCACAGATAGAAGTGCATTTGTAAATTGAGATGTCAGCAGGGTCAATTGAAAGAGCATGAGACATACACTCAAAGGGATTGAACATATGATGAAAAATGTTACCTCATGGAAACATGAGATCTAAGTTCCCTGTCATATGACTGTCTAGAGCCAATCAGATAAAGCTATGTATAGAACTATTGATAGAGATTTTATTTATTACTGTATACATGCTTTATGATAGGTTTAAATAAACAGTCATAGTTTGACCTAGTATATATAGTGTTATGTTTTCTTGGTCCTACAGATATGAGGTAGGCCAGTGTGGGGAAGATGTCAGTACACAGAATAAGACTCATCTAAAGGCTATCCAGGATGCAGTCAACTTCAGGGCATGAAATGGGAATCCAAAAGGGGCAGGAAAGACATCTATTTACAGAATGCATCAGAATGCTCTTCAGTGCCCAGTCAACTTCAGGGCTCAAAGAGGGGACCAAAGGGAGCAGAGAAGACATCTATACACAGAGTAAAACTAGTTAGATTGCTCTTCAGGACCCAGTCAACTTCAGGGCTCAAGGAGGGGACCAAAGGGAGTCAGGGTGGACAATTCTTCACAGAATAAGCTGTTATCATTTCTTTAGCAAGCCTCCTCATGGCCAAGGCTGAACTTCCTGACCTGTCCAATGGGCAAAGCTACAATTTAGGTGGACCAGTGTAGTCACAAAGTCTGTGAAGCTATACTGACTTTGTATCAAGCATTGATTGAAGTTCATGTGTCATCCACCTCTTACATGTATATCTATATGTCTTTTTTTGAGCATTTGGAATGTGACAATTAAGATCACTTTGACACTGATGATTAATGAACCAATGAAATTATTCTGAATTCAAGCTTTTATTTGCATTAATATAAAAGTCTCTTTCTAGTACTTAGAGCAGAATTGATTTAGTGCACAGTACCGTTTTGTAGTTTTTTCACAATCCTGAGGACAGTACTTAGTATTTTTTATTCATGACTAATAACAACAGCTTCCTTAAAAACATATACAGTGAATCCCCTTGTTTTACAATGTGGTTTAGTCATTTGGATTCATTAGAGACCTCGTTATATACATGTAAATATCTGACATATGTACATGTATATATCATCATATACATATTACAACTTTTCAAACATGTTTTGTTTTTGATAACTATCATTTAATGTTTATTAGTTTTTTGATGAAGTTGCACACAATTTTTATTCATAATTTTCACGGTATAAAAATTTAAGCATTCTGCTTAAGCACCATATTGTATATGCATGTGGTTGATGAATTGAACATATTTTGTCATAAGTATCATAATTAAGTTATTTTGATATTGACAAGTTTTAGAATCTACATTTATTTAAGAAATAAACAGCAATTTAAAAAGTTCACCGGGATATGAAGTTGGTTGGTCACGTGATCAAATCATGTGAAGCCCAAAGGGCTTCTCAGTAGATTTGATCACGTACCAACCAACTTCATATCCCGGTGAACTTTTTAACATTGATGTTTATTACTTATATTTATGTATGAAAAAGACAAATCGTTCAGAACTGTTAAAATAACCGAGATTTTGTGTTTACAATAATCCAAGCGACCAGCGATAAGAGCGTGCTATGATCATTGTGACGTCACGAAAACGTTCATACAGAATTGAACGTTTTCGCTTTTCTATAGGTTCATATAAGGAAAAATATTTGCAAATGTAAATATTTACATTTATTTGGTTTTTATAAAGTCTGTGTGGTGGACATTGTTTGTCTTCCAATTCATTGGGGATTTAATTTTTCAGTCATTTGTCTATGAATGCCACGTACAACTGACCACTGTACATTCACTATACTTAACAACTTCCTCTCTCAGTCCATTCTGCATCCAGCAATCTGTAGCAGCTAGGTATATCTCAAGACACAACCTTTCAGCATATCGAGATACAACTCAAATTCTCACCCCTTTCACATCCATGAATCTCCAGCTACTGCTCAATGTCTCAACACTTCAGCATTCATCAAACTTTAAGTCTAAACTCAGGTTTCAACATTTTCCATTCTCCAGCTTAAGTTTCTAAATCATTTATCATCCACCAGTCTTCAGCTAGTCAACTTAAATTAGACCACAAACCTCAAACTTAATAAAACTCAAAAACCTGCGGGAATTAAATTTTATAGTTTGAAAATCAGTGGTTCAAACCTATTTTCAAACTATAAAATTTAAACACCAATCTCAAACTTATAAAAACTCCAATTCGTTTAATCCTTCAACAATCATTAATCTGGAGATATACAGCTCAAATTTCCACCGAGTGACAAGCATTTTAATCTGGAGATACAATTATCAACATCCGCCAATCACAATGTACCAGCATGATGATCTCGATCAATTTCACTGAGCATTCCCACATATACACTGTATATTGCTGTTCCAAGTTTTACTGGCTGACAGTGTATGTACCATATATGGGACTTAATTTTCTGGCGGTTTATATTTTTATATACGTTCATATTTTATAATTGGAAATTCAAACACGCATGTTTACCTTTATCTGTTTATTCTAAAATTGTGAATGAGATTTTGGATTATTACAGACATGGATCATCATTTAATTAATTCTCAATTATATTGTTGATCACCTTTTAAAATTAAAATTGACTACAGGAAGTAACCCAAACAAAAACTTTTCTTAACAAATCATATTAAAATCACTTTAAAATCATATCAAACTCACAAATTCATGATTTTGTTCTATGATTTAGACATGATCCATTAAATGAATCATACCCAAATCATAGATGACAAATAAGGAAGTATGATCCTGATGTGGTTTGTTTCTTAGTTTTGAGTCTGCTATGATTTTCTTGTGATTCTGGTATGTGCTATTATCTTAGAAGGTAACAGAGCATGCATTTGAAATGATTCGTTAACTGCCAGATAAACTGACCACTAAGAATTAAGATTACTGCATAACAGGAAGTTGAGTTGCAAATTTTGAATGTTCATCTTGGAGCCTAAATGTGATGTACATGTCAGGAAAATTTGTTATTGTTGGGCATCTAGCTCTGTCTTGGCATATTGATAAAGTGAATTTATGGAAGTATTTTTGGGGGAATATATTCTTATTCACTTGAGGTAAATAATATTTTATAAAGACTATACACTATCAAGTGATTTATCAAGTGAAGCAAGCAACTAATGCATGGATGTATCATTAGTTCAGACCCGGAGCTACAGACTTGCAGCTAGGTTTTGAATACGTAATATTTTAACTTGTACAATTCATGTAATAATTGCTAGAAGAATTTGAAATAACAGTATATATAATTATCATCTAAATTATGGAAGTTGTTCTAATTCAGATTATATTGCCTTAACGATATAGTTCATGTGACATACATGTATACTAATTTTCATATTTCGTAATTGACAATGTATTTCAAATATTAAAAGGATATAATTGTCTGTTGCAAATTATAAATTATGTGTTCAGTTTTTTCTGTAAGAAATTATTGTATAATTGTCCTTTAACAGATCATACCAGGATCATGGTTTTGTTATGAGTTGTTAGTTACAACAGATCATACCAGGATCATGGTTTTGATATGAGTTGTTAGTTACAACAGATCATACCAGGACCATGGTTTTGATACGAGTTGTTAGTTACAACAGATCATACCAGGACCATGGTTTTCTTACAATTTTTTTAGTTTAACAGATCATCCCAGAATCATGATCCATTAACTCATTTGCATGTGAAATTTTCCTATACCGAAATCATCTCAAAACCATGATTTACACACGGGTCATTGATTATGATCCCGTAGGCTAATTTTTCTGTTTGGGAACAATTGAAAGTAAAGCATATAATTGGTACATGTGTCAATTTCATTCATGAAATGAAATATACAATGAGTGAATAACTGATAAACATATACATATTTAGGTTAAAGAATTAAAGATAACTGATAAAAACTTACTTGCTTCTGCTCAAAGCAAGTGTTAAAAATGAAGAATTAATTTAATATAACGTTAAGCCTTTAAAATTTGCAATGACCAGATTCCCATATTCTTAATGTTTAAAACGATAGGTAAATTTGAAATATTTTTAAAGTGGAAAAATAAGTTTGTCCCGTTTTACTTTTCTTCTTTTATTGAAATAAGAAGATTAATACGAATTACTTTACGTTCAAGTTAACCATATTGCGTGCAATCGTGCGATCAATCCGGGTACGCACAGACTTTACAGGTGATTACTTCCGCTACACGTCGCAACAAGAACAACATCGACTGTGTATAGATTACAAAGACCATGTCTGCTAACGGTAGAGGAACCATGAGACCCCAGTCTCGCTCTCCACCATTCCTTATCACTGGGCTAGTGGTAGCGCTGGTCATCCTGGGCGCCAACTACTGGAACATGTCCTCGAATAACGCCTCTCTCTCTGCAGAAGTGGCCGACCTGCAAGACCAGATACGAATCTTAGCATCGAAGAAGAACAACTACGAGCGGAAAAGCGACAACGCAATGCTCAGAATAAGGGACATAGAGAAAAATGTCAACTCTAAAGACCAAGAAGTGAAGAGCTTGAAGATTGAACTGAAAGAGTTGGGGTCTGCTAAAGACGCATGTACAAATAAGCTGGTGAGTGGTGCATACAGGCCCCCAGAAATGACCAACATAGGAAACAAGGGGTGCTATATGTAATGATTAAGATAGCAACGGTCACTATACTCTGTCCCAAGATATTTATGCAACACATACATTTTCTTAAATTATTTGATATTTATAAATACCTCAGGGTTCAAATGATGTTTATTCAGTAGTATGAACAAATCTCACGATTTCTCCTTTGAAACGCCCCCTCTAGCTTGTCAGGTTTCAATACACGGTTAAATATAAAAAGTTTACTGGGATTTTGTATTGCAAACAAAATGAAAGTGTATACCCGGATGATAACGCTGAAAAATTGTAGAGGTATTCCGAGTGACTTCCAAATGGAGAAAAGGTGTCAACATTTCCAATTATAAATCTTCGTAAGAAATTTGTTTTCATTCCTGTTAATTTTAACGAGTGAAAAATGATAATGTGTCAATGAGGATATCTTGGATATTTTCCCTTTCATCGATTTCAATTGCTCTTCTTTCCCAGGTATGTGTATTTTTATTAAAAATCGACCAAATGTGCTGCATAAATATCTTGGGACAGACTATAACAACCCATCCATATAGATATAGCTGTAGGTCTGTAGCGCCTAGCTGGTCTGAAAAAAATTGGATGGATGACCTGGGGGCTAGAGTTCCTTGTGTTTTAAAAAATTGCAATTTACACCACACAACAACTTGCCCTAGTTTTAGACTGATTATTCTTATTTACAAAAACACATTCTGTACAAATTATCAATTCCAAAAAATTCCTTTTACATTTTACTACAGATATTGTCACTTTACTTGGCTCTGATATTCTTTTAAACACCATCACCAGTCCTGTAAAGTGAAGTAGTGTAGTTTGTTCACATGTAAAAATGGCGACCCTAAATCTTCACGTGAATTAAACAGACTTCATTTTCCAAGGTTGGTTAGCATGTTTATGAGAAAATCTGAGGCAAATAAAGCAACTACATCAGTAGTAAATTGTCTGAAGAATTGAATTCTTGATGGTACTAATTATTTCCACAGAGTTTGTCTGAAAATAAGGTTTTTCAGTCCAAAACTAGTCCTAGTTTTTTGTGCACCATTAATTGCAACGGTTCGAAATTCACTATATACAACTTGCAAAATGCGAGGTAGAATATCCAAGTTGCAAGTTAAAATTTTCGTAACTCGCAAAGAACTTGCGAGTTGATTTTTTCAACATAACTTTACCCGAAAAATAATGTCCGTTCCATATCCGGTTTTAGTCTTTCTTTGTTTAGATCCACCATTTTTAAAGGAACCCGAATGCAGAATGCCGAAAACATGATGCCTTTGATTTAATATTTTAATAACATACAGTGAGTCTGCAGTTATCTTTTCTGCATTTATTAAAAAATAGTAGTTGCATGCATTTATATTAAAAAAAAAAAAATGTCTTTCTAAAATTGCGAGTTCCCTGGTGAAATTGCGAGTTCATTTTTTTGGTATTATTTGAGAGTTGTATATTTAGGGAGTTTCTACCCCGTGCAATTTAACACATAAGGAACTGTAGCTCCGAGATTGTCCATCCAAATTTTTTCGGATCGGGAGCTACAGACCTGCAACTAACATAGATACTGTGACTGTCGTTTAGCCAGTTCCAAATAGGGTAATAATATGACTGCTTTAAAGGTATGACTCATAATGTGGGCATTATTTTTAAGCGCAACTTTTTGTTGAAGTAGACCAATTATGTGCAGATTTTGATGGTGTGTGTCTTTATAGTGTTTTCTCTGAAAAGAAATGTTATTTTGACAAATTAACATCAGTTAGTCATTTTGCGAAAAAAGACAATGATTTCCGAATAGCATAGCCAATCGTATACAGATAGTGTAGATAAAAATTATATATCAGGCTATCAGCTCTGTACTTCACCTATTAAACCTGACAGTGTCTGGTTATAGTTTTAGTACATACCACCCAGTTATTTGTATTTCTATTGGGTTTTTTTTTTTTATTGCAAGTTTTATTTGTCCAAAATTAGTTAAGAGATACACACTCATTTCGGCAGTAGTTTTTCAATCAATAATTGATTTTTTATATTTTGCAGTTAAGCAATTGGATATTTGGAACTGGTAAAATGACAGCTTAAAAATTTTTTGAAATTTAATAATTTAAAATTTGGAAGCTTTTGGGGTTTGTGGTTAAAATACATATACTGACTTCTGATAAATAAAATTGGGCCATTGACAGACAATTCAAATTTGTACATGTGGTACAAATTACAGATGATAGAACTTTGTAACAGTTAAAATTTTCTGTGCTATCGTTGATCTGCTGTGCTATGCATTTGACCTCTCTATATATCCAAGATACGTCTAACTACTGTTCCTGCACACATCATCTGGTCTTTGAAGTTTTCTTTTCTTGCATCTCTGTCAATGAAATGATATACTGGTATTTGGGGTGGTATGGGACGCCATGAGATAATAATGTGGATGAAAGTACATCTTCATATTTAAAACATAAGGTTTATTAAAAATTCAAATTACACAATATTTTACCATGAAACACATTTTTAAAAAGTGTCAAAGTCCCAGAGGGATTTGAGAACTCATGACTTGCAGTTCACACTTTACCTATAGTATAAGCATTGCACTACACCACAACTTGCAGATCTGTATATCTGACATCCCTCTAAGTCTGTTGCATTAGGCTGTTAGACATGGAGTTGTGAGAGAAAATATTTATAACATTTTGCTGAATTCACAAAATGGAGATGTCCCATACTTCCTTAATAAGAAAGTGTTAAGACAGCTGCAGTACTTGTGATCACGCGGTAGTTGTCTGAGTGCTTGCAGAATTAATAAAGCCATACAACCTCTGATGTCATTGTCAATCTTTTTTCAGACACAGAATGAAGATAATCTGAATGGTTTACAACAGGAATTGGCCACATATAAAGGTGAGAGCTTATCTAACGACAGGTTTAGAGGAAAAAGTGAATTTTTGTAACTTAATGAGTATCATATAACATAAAAAATGAGCAATCATTGAATTAAAGAAAAGCATCACTATGTGACCATTTATCCTTATAAACAAGAAGGATATTATGCTACAATTAATACAAGACATAGACATAATGACACAAGAATTGTTTACCTTATATACTACATGTATTTGGATTCTGTAACTTAATTAATTCTAAATTGTCAAATGATATTAAAATTTTGGTTTATTTAAGCTGAACTTGACTCTCAAATAGGTATACACCATACTAGTTTACCTCCAATATCAGTTTTGTTTGATTTTTCAACTACCAGTATTTAAAATAGTGTTTATATTTGAGAGGTTTTTCAGAAGTAAAGTGTTATCATATTAACCATATTAAGTATTTGATAAAGATGTATTGCATTATTTAAATATCGTGGTGAGTTAAAATGTGTGATATTTTGTATTTCTTCCTTTTCTCAGAAAAACTGGGGAAATATGAGTCTGAGGTCAAGAAAGAAGAAAGTAGCCCAAATTGTGATAAGTAAGTAAAAAAAAGTCAAGCTACTCACTGACAGCAATAATACACGATGGTTCTCTTTAAATTTTTAAAGATAATGATGGTTTACACGTATAAATAGCTAATGTGGAGTTCCAAACTTCAGCATATTAAACAAGCTATATATATATAAAGATAGCCAGGTACACCTCTCTTGCCATGCTTGCTGTCAGGCTCAGTTTGATAAGTTTTGATAAGTTACAGTACTTTATCAAATAAAACAATACCGGTAATTGCTGGGGGTTTTCAATTAATATGATTTACATACCCTGTAAGTGCAATATTCACTTCACATTTAAGGCCTTGTAATAATTGAGCTTTTTGGATGGCTAATTCATTACATTGGCTAAAAAACCCCAGGAATTATTGTACATTATTATATAAAGCTATCTCATTTTGATGAAGTTTTCAGGCATTATTATGAGTTATAAACTTCATCTTGCTCATCACTTGAATGTTTTAGTTTTCACAATGTAGCAATACTACAAATTGCTAACCAAAACTTATTGTATTTGATCCATCCTTGACAAGTGTTCAAGGAGTATTACTTAATGAATGACATATTTTCCCTCAGTATATGTAAAGAGAAGACGAGGGAGCTGTTTGCTCTGATGGAGAAGTTGAACTACCACCAGGCCCTGCTAGGACTCAGTCAGAATGGGGTCGATATTCTCGACTTCAAGGATAAGATTGGTGCCAAGTAAGCAATGCAACTTTGTAAAACTGTATGGACACTGTAGAATTATCACTCCACTGTGCACTAGTTATACATGTTCAAATATGTCAGTCTTGCAAACCTCTAATATTCAGCTGATTATTATCAGGGCCCCGCTCTGCGGGCGCCCTATAGTGATCAGTCTGTCTGTCCGTCCGTCTGTCCTTCTGTCTGTCTTTCCGAGATCGCTTGTCCGGAGCATATCTTCTCTCCCTTTGGCCCAATCTGGTTCATACTTCACCCACAGAGTGCCTTTGGGTAAAGGGTGTGCAGTGACCTTGAAGCATGTTTCTAGGTCTAAGGTTAAGGTCATAGCAGAATTATATATAAAATCCTTGTCCGGGGCATATCTTCTCTCCCCTTGGTCCAATCTGGCTCATACTTCACTCACAGAGTTTCTATAGTCAAAGGGTGTGCAGTGACCTTGAATGAAGTTTGTAGGTCAAGGTCAAATCTGACCATGCAAAAATCCTTTTTTAGAGCATATATACTTTCCACTTAGCCCTATTTGGCTCATACTTCACATAAACAGAGCTTTGAATAAAGGGTGTGAAGAAACCTAGAACCAATTTTCAAGGTCAAATGTGAAGGTCATAGCAGAATTATATGAAAAATCCTTGTCCGGAGCATATCTTCTCTCCCTTTGCTCCAATCTGGCTCATACTTCACCCACATAGTGCCTTTGATCAAAGGGTATGCAGTGACGTTGAATGAAGTTTGTAGGTCAAGTGTCAAGGTCATATCAGATCACACAAAAATCCTTTTTTAAGAGCATATATATACTTTCCACTTAGCCCTATTTAGCTAATACTTTACTTTAACAGAGCTTTTTGGTTAATGGCGTGCAGTGACCTTGAACCAAGTCAATGTGAAGGTCATAGCGGATCTCTTTATAATCAGTTTTAGTTTGTAGATTATTACCCATTTGCTTAATCTTGAACAAAAATTCCTGTATGTAAGGGGTAATGAGATTGAATTAGAAGTTCTATGCCAGATGAAAAATTTCTAAGTTATAGGTCAAGGTCAAAGCAAAATTATCTGAAATTCTTTCATCCTACTGTCCATTATTTAAGCGGGGCCCGTTGAGATGGTCACCATCTCAATGTTGTCTAGTTTTTCATGGTAATAATTATTACACAAAACCATTTAATCATGAATTGAATCATAAAACATACTAAACTGTAAATTTTGGTGGTTTTGTGAAAGTTTGAGTTGTTCTGAGAGCTTATGATCCAAAACTCAATTTCATTGTAGGGAAGGCAGTCTAAACCAGACAGATCTCTCTCAAGGTGGCCAACAGAAACAATCAACACAACAACAACAATCACAACAACAACAAAAAGATCAACAACAACAAGGCCCGGGGTCCCAGCAGAGCCTCCAGAAACCAGCTCTTGGACAGAGTTTCGGATCTGGCACTGTACAGCCAGGTAGCCCTCAGACTAGCACCAAGAAGCCTGAGAGGTTGGCGACAGGGTCTATTATGGATGTTAAGTTAGGCGGCGGTGGTAAACCTCCTGGGGACCAAGTTGATCAGGGTGGGGTCAGGCAGAATCTAGGCAAAGGTTCAAACATAAACAGTTCCACTCAGAGTCCAAAGGATCAGAAAACACCAAAAGGTACATGTATATACCAGCCTTGCTGAGGAAAAGGGTAGTTATTTAAATAGAATTCATTCTACAGAGCCATCAAGTAAATAGCCCAATCCAGATATCCGATGTAAAATTAAGGGGGGTGGAGGGGGTGCATTCACTAATAATGTAGAAATTTGTTGCCATCATTCAAGAATATTATCCAAGCACCTGCATGTTATCATTTTAACATCTGTGAAAGAAATGCACAGTATTTCATTTGCTCTCCAATTTTATGCTTACTTGGTGAAATGTGGGTCGATTTATTAAGGGTGATGGTTTTTTGTTTTTTGTTAGTTGATGCCTCCAATCAGGTGGAAGGGAATAAAAATCTATCAGGTGTAATAATGTATTCCTCAAAGAACAAATCACAGAATTTAGACTTCAAACCTAAAGATGCTTTAGCTGAGGAAGGGGTGAAAAATGTTCTTCCATCTGCAAAAGTTAAGTTAATGAATTCTGGAAGAGGTGTGGTGGAAATGGATGAGAATAAAAGGAATGAAGGTGATGGGAAACAGGCAGAAGCCAAGAAAGGGAAGAATGCGGATACAGGGGATAAGTATGACAATGGTGAAGATGATGAGCAGTATGTCGATGACAAAGACCCTAAAGGACAGCTAGACAGTCCCAAAAAAGGGGTCAAAGGCCAGGAAAAACCCATGGAGGTATAGAGTGCTAAACAAAACACAATTATCCCCAATAAAGCATACAGGTACTAACAATTGAGTGACTCCTATACATGAAACACACCTCAATAATATCAAGAGGAACGAGTCGTTTCAAACCACCCTTGTACACCAACCCCACCATAAGCAGAAACATGGAGGTTCCTGCCTCAATACATGTACATATTACCTAACTGTAGAACATGTACATGTTCTAACACATTCATCTCAACAACATAGGGGTACAAAAATCGACAAACAAGTGCTAAAACACCCATCCCACCTTTAAAAAATTAGGGGGGGGGGGATTACCGGACCAACAGTACTAACATACTATGTTCACCAGCCCTGGAAACAAGCCTGTACAATGTAGGTTAATACAAATTTCCCTTACATATCTCTTGTTGTCTTGTTTAAAACATACAGAGGGATCTACATATTTTCATACTTTACTCTTTAAGTCAAAAAGCAAATGTTACAGAGCTTACACTTCATTGACAGCAGGTTGAATGATATCCTTGGTGATTGGTTTTCTCAAGCTGCATGTTTCTCTCAGTGCATGGCATTTTACTTGTTTGTCTATTTACAAAAAACAATTTCAAAGTCAAGGCTTATACCCTGTACCTGGTACATTATTTTACTGGTACTTTTGATGTGGACTTTTGTATTATGATCTCTGTGTTATTTTAGGATCCCGACGCTGATTATCAAGATGATGAAGATGATCCAGCTCAGAAGATAGAGGTAAATTCAGTTACAATCACTAGTCACAGGCCAGGAATTGAGTAAAAGTGACCTAAGGGTTCCTTAAGGTGTCACAATAGTAATTCCCTCGAGGTATACGTCAAAACATGGCTGAGGCAAAATAATTCCCAAAATCCCCTTTGAATTTGGGGCGTTTCTGCCCATGACAGGGGCTGAATTTCTTTATTAGATGAAAACAATGTGGATGATCGATGTCTGACTGTCTCAGTTTAGTAATAATATGAGGTAATTTGAATTTCAAAATAACAAAATAAAGTCCCCATTTTCATTTTTTGCATACCCAAATAGATGATTATATGAAACTTGCAATCTGATTAAAATAAGATCTTTGATCCGCTCCGACAAATTCGATGTCGCTACACACATCGAATTTGTCGGAGCGGATCAAAGATCTTATTTTAATCAGATTGATGAAACTTGCTTTTCTTTTCTTTTCTTTTTTTAATTGGTTCATGATGCACATGTAAGAACTGCATTTCAAGCAGCTTTATAAATTATTGTATGTTTTTGTGATTTTTTCAAATGTTTTTTTTTTTTCAGATTAAACACAGAAAATTGGAAAATAAGATTGATAATCTTCAGGAAAACAGGAATTAAACTAGAGAGGAAGAAAGTAAACTGTAAAGAGGGTCAAACCAAATCTGCTCATCGGTTCATAATTATCAACAACCCAATTTTCAATGTACTTGTATAGAGGCTTTGGTAATTTTTATACTATACTAAATTTTGGGAAGGGGATGGGATGTTTAGTTTACTTCAAGGAAAAGAAACTTGTTTTGTTTAAGTTATAAAGAGGGGCATGCTCTGAGATTGGCAGCTTTCAAATATTGTGACAGAAAATAAGACCAATTTAATGGGGAAAAAAATTATAAAAATAATGTTCACATCACAAAATCTCAGAATTTCCTCTACTGCTGATAAGTATTGATGATGAGTTTGTCTGAAGATGATACACAGGTCTTATACTAGTTTATAAGTTAACTTTCATTTAATTTAATTTTATTGGGGATTTAACATTTTTGGCCACTAGTATACTTGTAACAGAGGTACATTCCCCTTTGTGTTCAGTCAGTTGGGGTTATATGGGGATTATATGGGGATTGCAATGTCACAGATGTGTGGTTCACTTTCATGCCTCCTTTTACATCATCACCTCAGAGATCTCATTATCTTATCATATCCATCATTCTAAACAATGGCGTTAACTTTTTTTGTCATCTACTTACATGAAATAGTATTTACATGTCTATATTTTTTTACAAATCATGTCTTGATCAAATCTTCCATTGTCACTTCTTCGACATTGTTTTGATTATAAGTTTCCATTTTCTTTTTGTTACATTCCATTGTCTTCTATTCAGATATTTTCCTTTTTTTTCTCCCTATTCCATGTGTGATGAGGATGCTTCAAGCATAATATATTTGTATGGTACTGTACTTGTGTTGTAATGCTGTACATGTAGGACCTATTTATAGGTGTGGAGTTTGTCTTTAGTTTATTGCTGTAGATTCCTTGTTTAATGCAAGGAATTATTATCTGCATGAAATAGCAAGAAGCACCCATTGTAGATTTTAAAATCTCACCATTTTTGTGCCAGATATGAACTATTTGAAATTATAACAAAACTACTGTGCTCTTAATTAAATACCAAATGCCAGTTTCTCAGAAATTTGAAATGGTGTAAATAAGGAATCTACAGTATTTACAGGAACAGATATATGTACCAAGGCATACAATGGCCTACATTACATATAACATTGTCACGTTTTTGTGTTACAAAAATCCAATAATTGTTTTACTTGTGCGTTTGTGCAAGTAATATGTTTGTTATATATGTACATTTGGAGTTTGATTTTGTCTTTCTTGTACACATTTTAATGTTCTTTAGAGGGAGTATTCATTGTACAATTCAATATTGGATGATCTCCAGAGGGATTATTCATGGTACAGTTCAATTTTGGATGATCTTCAGAGGGAGTATTTATTCTTCAGAGGGAGTATTCATTGCACTGTACATACATGTATTTGGTGTTTGAGGGAGTGTTCATTGTACTGTACACATTTAGGTGATCTATTACAGGATGTTTATTATGTGGTTTTATGAAATCCATATTTTCTATTGCATTTAAATATTAATAGTAGCAAAATTGCGTCTTGTGTCTTGCATATTTTTTTTCTATGAAGCTCTCACAAGCGTATGTACCATTCACTCTCTCGTGTTTTCCAAGGTTTAGTTGCTGACAAACTGAGGTTATTAATGCAGGGCTACATGTACATTGTAGTTGTTTTATTCCTGCAGTATTGTGATAATCCAATTGTTTAACATACTGTTAGGGATTTTCTATCACCATTACGTCCTTTGTGATACATGATATGCATTTGTTGTTGTGAAGTCATCAAACTTTAGGCCATCCATTTGAACAAGTATACATGTATCTATTTTTTTTTTATGAACAGAAATTGTGTCCATGTATGTGTCTATAATCTAAATACATGTAAATAGCATTTTTCAACAACAACAAAATTACAAATTTAATCAAATCATCTATGGGGGCTCTGTTTGTTATGGAGTAAATCTCAATTTAACCTGTACACACTTTTGTTAAAGCTGAACACACCACAGACATTACACGGCTTTCTGTTTTGTTTATTATATACCGTATTCTGTATGGATACTTTTTGTGGTTCTTTCTTTCTATACATGCAACTGTATCACAGTTTTTGATTATTTGAATAAACCATTTATTAGACGTTTTTTGGATGTGTCCTGTTTATTCATTGCATTCTGGTCAGACGTATACATGTACTAATAACCTGCGTCCAAGGGATAAAAGAGGCAGAAAAAAATCATTATCTTGGTTTCGTAGGAATACTGCTCAACAAAATTTTGTAGACAAATCACTTTGTCAACAAACTTATTTTCATGACAAGTTAGAATGAACAACTACTGGTATATTTCAACAATTTTCAATACTCATGATAAACTTAGATAAGAACTATATATGATACGAGTCAAATATGGCCCCCTTAATTCGCCATTTTTAAAAGTTTTTCAGGTACATTAAATCTTTGTTATTTATTAGAAGAGTTGATATCAGAAATGACATTTTTCCTATCTTTTTTTATTTGCGCTTGCTGGCAGTATTTGATATCAGAAATGACATTTTTCCTATCTTTTTCAAATGGAAAATGTTAAATGACACTTTCAACAAGGAAAAAAATTTTGTCACTCAATAGTCTTGGATAGATACATCTTTGATGAAAACATTTCGTTTGTTCAAGCCTGTGCTCAATGTTTTCTGAAAGAAAAACTGCTGGAAAACGGGCCGTTTTATGCCAAAAATATAAATTTGGTGGGAAAAGGTTAAAACTTTCTGATGTCATATATCTAAATTGTGGGCATTTGGATTAAAATGATAATTTTGAAAAAAAGCATCAGTCATGTATTTATGTGCCAAGAAAACCATATAAAATCGTATATAGTCCTTTGGTTTGATTGTGATGTTTTTGTGAAGAGCGAAAATGTGTTGCTCTTCACAAGTTGAGCTTGTATAATGCAGAGTAATGGTTTAACTCATAGTATTACAATTATACATGTTTTGAAGAATTTTTTTTTTTTTGAAGAGAGTACTTCCTAGCTGTTCAAAGATACAGATTTTTCAATGCAAGTTTATATTGACGAGTTGTCAGATATGAATAGTCTTTCTTTGAGTTGTTGTGTGGGAGAGTTTCATTTTCAATCGGTTGACAATTTTGTGTTGATGATAATTGGTGTATGCCCTCAATGAGTTGTCAAACACTAGCCCTTACCATGAGTTCTATTATCAGGTTGGAAAGTTTTACAGAATAAACAGGTATAATGAATAAGTTCCTTCTTATACTAAAGTGTTGGAAACATACATAAACTATGCTCAATTTATTTGCAAAATTTTAATTCCTAACATAGTTCATTCAATCCTCCATTTCCTGATAGTTCCATAATTTGTAGACAGAAAATAGCAGATCCAATTCATTCAAATTTTTAGAAACTGTCTTCTGTATACTGTATATCAGTGTATGGTTTAACATGGAGGCTATGGAGTTTGTCTGTGTAAGTTGTCATTACAACACTGTCCATACAGAACTTGTTATAAGCTGATCAGGCCACAGCGACTGCCTCGTACCTCTGTAGAATGTCAGTCCACGCTGCCGCTTGTCTGAAATCTGAGGTGTGCTTTAACCCAATCTCAGCAGCTGAGGAAAGAAAATGTAAAACTTCAAATACCAAAAAACAATTCACCATTTTGATTGTGGACCATTTTGAATATGGATGGTTTGCTTAATATAAAAATGACACCATGTGTCAGTTGCTTTACCTGAGAGAGCTGGGGATAAATCTGGATGTTTTCTGTACATCACGGCCAGCCAGTCCAAAACCTACAAGTAAAAATAACTCTATGCAATGCAACTGCTTTACCCTTTTATTCAATAACCTTGTTTATACCTTGGTGACATGTAACATATATTCCTTCAAATGAGAGAAACCCTATCATTAGATAACTTCTCAAGATCTTACCTTGGGTGAGATTTGACTCCAGGGCTCTCCTTCTAGTCCAGAAACGTAGGACGGCAAGAAATCTAGTGGACTCCCAGGGCACCTGCTCAAAGTCAGGTCATGACCTTCAGGGAATGAAGGACAGGTATTCATAAGGTAGTTAGGGTTAACGTTGTACACAAGACCAGACGAGGACGAGGTCCATATACTGATTGCCGCTGCTGCCAATCTGATTGCAAACTCCACCACCTGTCAACACAAATTCAGCAAACCAAAGTGGATATAATGATTAGCAAATACCAGGTATGTCTTTCCTGCTACCATTGAAGACAAGAGATCTGCTTCTTCAAATACTCTATAAACTAGTAAGTGCATGATGCCCCTTTTTTATGAACATTTTGAGAAAAATATTACGTGAAGAGTGGAACCATGGTTAATTTACAAATTTCTTTGTTCCCGTCCAACTCACACTTAATTCTAGTTTAAGGAAGCAACTGGATAAATGAACAAGAGGCCCATGGGCCACATCGCTCACCTGAGCAACAACAGACATAATAAAATCAGCTTTATGGAGTCATATATATCTGAACAATGTCGTATAATAGATCCTGTATAAAAAAAATTCCCCTGCATATTCTTATGTTTATCATTGAGCCCCTTTGTAACAGGATGATTTAACAGTCATATCACATATTGAGCATTGCAGTTCTCGAGAAGATGATTAGACTTAAACAACTGTTTGTTTTCCTTTGTAAAATTGGAACCCCCCCCC
>WFKH01006014.1:4268614-4279359 GCA_016163765.1 Magallana hongkongensis | reverse complement strand
TTTTTTTACAAATTTTCTTTGTATTTTTTATGAGAAAGTGGAAAATCTGTTTAGTTTATAAGAAACACACTGCAGAGTTTACAAAAAAATTATTTATGAAAATAAAATACATCTTTTGTTCATATTTTTCAAACCTTAAATTTCGATCGAATGTGGTTCAATTTTGAAATCATGTATTAGATATGATACTTTAATGATCCATAAAATAACATTTGAGTGTAGCATTCCACCTCAACTATTACCATGATTTTCAGTGGCATTTGAAGTTTCAATGATTCAATCTCTATCACAAAGATATGGCTAAATAAGGTAAGGGCGAGTTGTTTGCATGGGGCATAATGAACACATCATTACGTGAAAAATGCTAGCACTGCAAATTCATAGAAGACAACTGTCAGACAACAGATTTTGCAAGAAATAGGATGTTTACAAATGAATTGTGCCTACATCCAATTTATGAAATGAACAATCTAATACTTTAGCCAATAACAGAGAAGTGTTAATTAAGAATTTTTATTAGTATGTACTTAAAATTAGAGAAGCCATGGTATAATCATCTCTGTAAAAGTGGCAGCAACATCTTTCCTACAATAAAGTCTGTATATAAAGAGGCAGTAGCATGCAGTGCAACGTGAAACCTGAGCACATGGATGTGCATGTTTGATTGGTGACGTATTATGTACAGTACAGCTCAAGAGTTGTCCCCATCATGCCATATAATACACATGGTGTTAAATTCACTTCCACATTAAACACAGTGTAACACATTTTATGTTTATTTCAAATTATCAGTCTAAGAATATTGTGATTTCATCAATTGAATGCAATTTTCGTGGATTTCATTGTTAAGTTGATCAACGAAATTAAATGTTCATTGAAGTGCAGTTCCTTCTAACATAATGTATTGACAGAGCCATTAGCCACAAATTTACATATCCTTCAAACTGTCATCTGAAGCCACAGTACCAGTACCTATGTCCACAGATATGCACTTTGTACAGACTCACAAACCATTTATAGAAAATACAGTAAAACAGGAAATGTGGAAGTTCATTCTGAATCAAATATTCTATTAATCGAATAAATAACATTTAAATATTTCATTAACAAATAATTGCATTTAATTGTTTAGTGACATTTAGTTGCTGATCTGCCACTCAGATAATATCTCTATGAAATTTGATTATGCAAAAACTATCATCTTTTGTTTTAATTCAGTTTCCATTAAATGCTGCTCAGATTTTATAATTAAATTTATTCAATGGTTACCATATTAGATGACCGTATTTGATAATTTTCTTTCTGCTAGTTTAACGATCTTATCTGTAGTTCTAATTCAGCCTTCCTTTAACAAGTTCACATCATTCGCTATGTGCTGCCTTAAAGAAATCGGAGTCAATTGAATTCATTTGCTCAAACAGTGAAGTTTTATCTCATTTTTGATCTGTTGAGTACTTTTTGATATCACCTGAAATCTTTTTACTTTTATTTGTTGATAATGGTTATGTTTGCAGTAATCACAGTCATGAATTATGAAACAAGAATTGATATACTGAAAGTGATATAAAGTGACATATAAAGTGATCTAGTTTCACTTTCATACTAGGTCCACACGCTACATATGTAAATCAATCAAAACCGTGTCACGCTAGCTGATGATCCATATTACACAATATTGTAACAGTGTAACATTATGTGTGTTTTCATTTCCAATGCCTTGCAGAAGACACCAACATTTTCTTTACTCCATGAAACTTGGTACCACTGGTCACCTGAGTACCACCTTTTTTTTTTAACCACATATTCATGTCTCAAGCTCATTTATCATGAGTATAGCTACTATGTGTAATGGGATTAACAGTTACCTTTCCTCCCTGCATCAAGGAGAAAATCCACTACAGCTCTAAGGAAGCTGGACTCAGGGAGATAACTCATGGAGGTTGCCACTGAAAAAACAAAACAGAGCACTACATCTGCTATTGCACTATTATTTATACTCATCCCTTCCACCCCCACCTCAATCTTTAATTTCTTGGACCAAATACTGAAAAACTGCTTGATATAATGTTAAAGAGTGTAGTTCTATTTTCACTTAAATAAATTTTCTTTTTCTTCTGGATTAAACTTTTGCTATCAGTCTCTCTGTAAGATGCCCAAGGTGATGTTTTCTCTATTGTTACTGTCACAGTGAATGCATTTAGCTTGGTAGTGAATATATATAAAGCACTTACCACTGGCTCTGCTCTCCATTACACTGGACGCAGACATGTAATATTGACCCAGCATCCAGGCTGCCGAATTCTGGAGTCCAAGGTCGTCTCCCATAGATATGACATGTCTCATGACCTTGACAACCTCATCAACATTTATACCACTCAAGGATAAGGACATAGTCCCTGAGGTCTACAAAACAGATGCTGCACAGTAAACATTTCTGATCCATGAGACAAAAATGTCACTGAAATATTTAAGGAATATATCTTATTTCTACAATATATGTTATTATACGAATATAACATTATAACATTGGAAAGTTTATGCTTCATAAACTGCTAACTATATGAAGTAAAATAATTTTTCACATATAAGTGTATATGAAACTATTTTCTAGATTAACTTTTAATAAAATCCAATTGTTTTAAAAGTCTTTTTAAAATCAGATATAGCGAGGAGATACCGTTCAGTATTTTTCATCACACAAATACAGTAAAACTCATTTAGTACACCATGGATATAGCGAGATCTCAGATATAGCGAAGTATTTTGGAGTCCCCAGTAAAATTTTTAACAAATCCTTGCAAAATTTTATGGTTTTAAGGAACTCAGTTATAATAAATTTACAGATAAAGCAAATTGATTTTGAGTCCTGTGGATGTTAAAAATAACGAAATTTACATGTTTTACAACGAATTGTTTTATACATGTAGCTTTAAAACTTACAGAGGTGAGAGCTCTGTGGGAACCAATTAAGGCCAGCAGTCCACTCATAGCGGCCATCTTTTCCTGGTCCGAACTCTCCTGATAATTAAGAAAACGAGGCCCATGGGCCACATTGCTCACCTGAGAAACAGTTATCATGTAAATTCTTGTATAGTTCTTTACTAGATTTTCTCAATATGTTAAGTTCTGGGTGTGTACAGTTAGAAAAAAAACTGAATCTGGTCCCAAATTTAACAAAATTTGGCTTCAAATTTGATGCACTTTGAAACTTTTTTAAAAATTGGATTATCTTTTTTTCTTTACAAAATAAATTTGCTTAAATCAGTATAAAGTCCCGCTAGAACACATACATGTTAACCTCCAGTGGTGAAAAAGAGGTAGATTTAGATCCCAAAAGAGGCAGCATTCCGCACGGCCTTTTTGGGTATATTTTAAAGCGCATATTTTTATATTATAGATGTAAATAGGGTCTCTGATTAGTAATTAAGGATATTAACTAAAATAAAAAAGACTTTAGTAATATCAATTTAACACATAGAGAAAAAAAGTTTGCATCATTTACTATCAAATTGATTAATCTTTTTTGGGAGGAAAAAAAAATCTGTGTGTAGAGCTGACTTTAACAATTGTCATTGTTCAGTAAAAATAGGTTTAGTTGCCAAAATTTAACAAATAAGAGAAGTAAGAACTTAAGTAGCAAATCATATATTTGTTTTCAATATTAAAAAAAACAATGTTTACATGCTTATCACAAATCATGCAATGTTGCAATATTATGCAGGTCAAGTTTACTATTACGGCCACGTTAAAAGATATATTCAGTCATCATTGAAGCCACTTGTGGAATAGCAAAGCTTCCTTTTCCTTGGCGAGGATAATATCGTCATGTCTTGTAACTAATGTAATCGCTGGAAGTGGCTTCTTTCATTGTTCAATACATGCTCAAAATCTTATCATTCATCAGACTTAAAAAGAAGAGGCCCATGGGCCACATCGCTCACCTGAGCAACACTAAACATAATAAAATCAGCTAAATATAAACCTACATCAAACTTTGAACCTTATATGTGGCACAAGAATTATCCAGGTCCACAGTCTAAACAACTGAGAATCAACAAATGTCAATATGATTGCATATTAGTAATACTATATACTAAATATTTTTGAGAATGATCAAATTTATTTCCAATGTAAAAATTTGACCCCCCCCCCTCTTTATAGTTTCATCCTTTTTTATTTGATTTTTAAAGATTTTTCTCTATATATATAACACTACCTGAGAACGCTTTCACTCACGTAACTGCTTTTCTGCTCAATTGATTTTCAAAACTAAGATATTTCTCTTTACATTCCTATGTAAAAACTTGACCCTCCAATTGTGGCCCCATTGTACACCCAGGGATCATGATTTGAACCAACTTGAATCTACACTACCTGAGGATGCTTCCATGCAAGTTACAGCTTTTCTGGCCGATTGGTTCTAGAGAAGAAGATTTTTAAAGATATTTCTCTATATATTCCTATACAAAAATTTGACCCCCAATTGTGGCCCCACCGTACCCCTGGGGATCATGATTTGAACCAACTTGAATCTTCACTACCTGAGGATGCTTTCATGCAAGTTACAGCTTTTCGGGCCAGATGGTTCTTGAGAAGAAAATTTTTAAAGATATTTTTCTATATATTCCTATGTAAAAATTTGACCCCCAATTGTGGCCCCACCGTACCCCCGGGGATCATGATTTGAACAAACTTGAATCTACACCACCTGAGGATGCTTCCACGCAAGTTACAGCTTTTCTGGCCAATTGGTTCTAGAGAAGAAGATTTTTAAAAATATTTTTCTATATATTCCTATGTAAAAATTCGACCCCCAATTCTGGCCTCACCGTACCCCCGGGGATCATGATTTGAACAAACTTGAATCTACACCACCTGAGGATGCTTCCACGCAAGTTACAGCTTTTCTGGCCAATTGGTTCTACAGAAGAAGATTTTTAAAATACACCATTACTTTTTCACTAATTCCTATTTACCTCCCCTTGAAAGAGGGCGTGGCTCTTCATTTGAACAAACCTGAATCCCCTTCACCTAAGGATACTTTATGGCAAGTTTGGTTGGAATTGGCCCAGTTGTTCTTGAGAAGAAGATGAAAATGTGAAAAGTTTACAACGACGACGACGACAACGACGACAACGACAGACAACGGACAAATTGTGATCAGAAAGCTCACTTGAGCCTTTGGCTCAGGTGATTTAAAAAGTGTTTGTATGCTCCCGATTCAAGTCACGCGGTGCTAATTTCAAACCCAATGAGATTTTTGGACTACAATGGCTTCCAAAACAGCTGCAAAATGGCTATCTATCAAATTAAACAATGAACATATTTTGAAGAAAAGCGGTAGATTTTCTAATAGAAGTGGTTGGCCGGAGACAAGTTAAAAAGCGGTAGACTTCTGCGTAAAGCAGTAGAGTTAACATGTATGTAGAACATCTCTACATATCTGTAAAAAGGTTAATTTTAAATGAAATGCATAGGATATAAAATTGGGCATACATCTGACACACAAGTGTACACAACCTGGCCAATAGCATACAGTATTTGTTTGCATGATTATCACCTGTCCAGTACAATTACACCAATATTTGCATCAAATATAAGTGTTAGCAGCCTGCATGATTCTTTCATCTCCTACATTCAAGTCCATAATAATTTAAAGCATTTACAAAATGAGAAGGGGGCATATAAAAACATCTTGTCTCTGTGAGCTTCACTTGTTCCTTCAGCAATTATTCTATTGGAAATACAATACTTAGGATGCTGCAAAGTCATTAATCAAGAGATTGACAAAGTGTGGTTAAAAAAACAGAAGAATTACAACAGAATAATTCATACTTCTACACTCACGATTTCAAACAAATTTGTCTATACATCAAATTCCACAGAATTCAGTTTAAATCTTAGGATGCTGTAGGTCAATTTTGTATCAAAGGATTGGTAAATATTATAAACACCTGGTTGGCATGCAATATGATTTCTAAACTTCATAATGTAAATCAAAAATTCATGAAACCATTCCATTTATCATGTCATCACAGGAGAATAACATATCAAGCAAGCCAACCTCCACTGGGAAATCAAACCTTAGATTTCTGTTTTCTCTATTAAATTATTTCTTTTATTTACTCTCGTTTCAAGGGACCAAAAAGAAGTGTATCATCCGCTGAATCCTAATCAATCCTCAGCCTCTGTTTACTGAATTAAGGCCCACTAACACGGTTTCTTTGATTCCACGGGAATCCTGGGACTCAATGTCTGTGTGACATGCACAGAAAGTGGTCACTCATCACACAATTGGATTCTGTCAAACCGTAGTCATCACCCAATAAAAAGATGAATTACAACTGACTTTTATGTCTGGGGAGGTCTACTTCAGTATCTCTAACTCCGATAAAATGGAATTAACTTAAGCTTAAATGGAAGTGATTAAAGTTCAACTAAATGACTTTTTTGAATGCCCTTTTTTAAATGTGTTCCACACATAGATTTATTTTTAGAAATATATCTGAAAATTTAATAATCTTAATTGATAAGCTAAGCTTTTCATAAAACCACATTTCTGAGTGTAACTAATATACATGCTCTGATCAACAATAACTTATATTTGCTCCAGCATCAGCACAATAGAGGTATAACTAAAATACCGTTATAACAATTAATTAAGTCAGATCCCATTACAGGTGATAACTTATCTGTGATTTCAGGCTCCTGTCACTTCATGTGATAACGTACCTGTGAGTTCAGGCTCCTCTTAATACAGGTGATAACTTACCTGTAATTTCAGGCTCCTGTCACTTTAGGTAATAACTTACGTGTGAGTTCGGGCTCCTGTCACTACATGACATAATTTACCTGTGAGTTCAGGCTCCTGTCACTAAAGGTGGTAACTTACCTGTGAGTTCAGTTTCCTGGTCCAGGTTTGGTGCAGCAGTGCCTGTTGGTCTGTTACAGTGGATAGTCCTGCCTTAGAGAGGTGGTATAACAGTAGGCCTGCTGCTACAGCAATCCCAGAACTCTGTAGCAAAACAACAGTTGTACAACTAACAGATGTTACATATGTGTTAATAGCAAATCCTGAACCCTACAACAAAGTCCAGAGATTTTACATACAAACTGTACTGACAGCAAACTACATTCCAATACCAAAGAGGATTTACATTTGTACTATCAGCAACCCCTGAAATTTGCCACTATGTCTTTACAGCAACTGCAGAAACCCATAGTGAATGTAAAGTCAAGAGTTATTATGTATTTACTATTATCTTGAAGAAACTACCAAAATCCATAAAAAAATACAACTTGTAAAAAAAAACCTGCATTAAGTTTGAATTACAAGAAAAATATTTCAGTTATTGCATCATAACAAAAGTGTTCAGACAAGCACCAATCTACATTTGGATAAGGTGGCTCACTACACCTTGAAATAGTTTCTCAATCAGCAAAAAATTACTTGATTATGATAGATAGCATGATGCATAAGAAGTGTATAAGACAAATGGCAAAAAAATATGCAGTTTTAGAAGAAAAAATTATAATTTTCAAAAATTTAATTCCGACAGTAAATACTGACAAAAGCCCCAGGGGGGTTTAAACTAATGATCTGTGGTTCACAAGCCCGATACTTTAACCAATGAGCTATGACAATATTCAACCAAATTGATTGATACAAACAATTTGACAAAACATTTAAATTGCCATCTTGTGACATAGTGTCTTGGAAAGTAAGAATCTTGATGTAGTGAGCTATCTTAAAGTTTTGAACATGGTAGCAATAAAATTATTTATTATTTATTTATTATTTATTAGTTATCTTGTCATAAAAAGAGACAATTGGACAGTTGGACAACCTGACAGGACTCTTACAAGAAATCTGGAGGGAGTGGGCAGTATTTACATTCTTTGAATATTTCCATATGGAGTCAATGAACTAGGTTTAGCAGTCATATTAAGGAGACTGGTGGTCAACAAAAACAAAAACATAGGACCTGCCTTAAACTTTGACATATTATATTTAAATATATTAATAAATAACATTTAGTAAAAAAATAAGTCCAAATATTTTAGCTTTCAAATTTGGGTATTTTCTTACTTCTTTACACAGAGCTCTTCTTCATAAGGAGGTAAATTTAGCCCAAAAATGGCCAAGACCTTCCAGCCCTCTAAAAGCATGGTTGTTTCCTGCATGTGATAAATCAACTGTTTCTCTAACCTACTCGGTGAACTTCACATCTAAGGACACATGTGGCTGTTACAAGTGGACACATGTGGCTGTTACAAGTGGACACATGTGGCTGTTACAAGTGGACACATGTGGCTGTTACAAGTGGACACATGTGGCTGTTACAAGTGAATTTTCTGTTCTAGTTATTCCTTTTCTTATCTTAGTGACCTCAAGACAACAATGAGGTATAATATACATAAAAAAAACATGTCGTGATGCTTTTGATAATCACCTTTGGTGCCTCTGATTGACTTGCAACTATTTGGCCCAAGGTAGACAACACTCTATCAGATGATATGATATTGTTGTTGAAGGCAACGCTTGAAATCAGAGCCAAGTCTACAGCCATCATCTACAAAAACCAAAATGTCAGACATTTGTATAACAGCTGCACCAAAGGTCACTTTCATCACACACTGCAAAACAAAACATCAACAAGTTAATCAATAAATCAGACATACAGTAATTAACATTTTAAGACTGTTTTGCTGTTTTTCATATGAGATTAAAATGCCGCCCATGGTCCATGGACCACTTTGGCCACCTGAGTAATGATATATAGAGGAACTCTTATTTCCTTTCTAAATTCTCTAAAATATGCTTAATGTGTCTAAACATTGTAAACTCCAAATTTAATGTAGACAGTACATCTTTCCTTCAGGGTATCAGAAATTTAAAATCTTTAGATTCAAGCCCAACGGTTAATGATTCACTTGTTCCCCTGTGTATTCAGACTATAAATTGGCACCACTTATACATGATTCATACTCACCGGTAATTTGTTCAGGAACACTTAAAATCAGGATGCTTTCAAAAGTAATATGAACATAGATTGGATATGGTTATATATTTTGTAAAGATTCTTTTAAGGCTTTTTCCCTATAAATTCAAATGTAACATTTTCAACCCATCATGTCATCCCATTACTGCAGGTTGTTAATGATCGCTATGAATGGCGAAAATAATATCTATTCATAATTCATAAATAATCTTAATATCTTATAATGATCCAAATTTAAACAATTTTACCTGACCTGTTTTTTAACTTAATAAGTTCAAAGCTCACTATAGCAAACTGTTAATTTGGTGTGAAGATGTAAACAGTTTCATTGATAAAAAAAATATGTACATTATATGAAGTTTGATGCTTAGTTTATTCTGAAAACCTTTGAAAATAATGTCACAATTTATCTTTTGTTTCCATCAAAATATAATGATATTTTTAAAAATGGGATAAATTTTGACACTTGTCAAAATATTGGACTATTCCCATGTAAATGAAAAACAAAAGTCAATTGTTACTTGACATAAATCTTGAAGTCATATCTAATAAAAATAAAGAGTAGCTGATGTTACGTCACTATAAAACTTAGAGTTACCTCCCTGTAGCTGAAAACCTTTCTAACAAACAATACAAATATCAAAGGGAGGTGACCAATAATGAAGTCTCAATTTGACAGGCTGTCATTGTAAAATTCCATTATTCAATCAATGGACCTGGATACGTGTTGACTAATTATAAAGATGGCTCTAATAATTAATTTTATGTGGACTAAGATACTGGCAGGATGTTGGATCAAAAATGGAATTAGTCATTTATGACATTTTTAGCAGTAAATTGGCACAGAATTTGATCCTAGAGCCAATGCTCTAGAGCCATACCAGAGCAATGACATTTAACTTACACAACCTATCAGATATCCTCACCTCGTGAGCTGGCTCCAATGGTTGAGATGTCTGCCAACAAGATTGCAGCTTGTCAAGAACTGAGAGAACATGGGCCCGAGCTTCCGTCTTGGAATCACTACACAGGGATGATACAGCAAGACCCAGACCCAGGAGACACCCACAGCTAAACGAAACAAGAGGCCCATGGGCCACATCGCTCACCTGAGAAGCACTGTCCAACTGAGAAAAGTGACCGACCATGCCTACCCCTACATAGTGGCCTGTTTCTGATCCCAAAGTTAACAGTATGGTTTGAAACTAAGAATTCTTCACACTATCAACTATCTTCCATCCATTTTAGTTTCACTGGTTATAATATATATACAGCCTCACCTCAACTAACCTCTTCGTGCCCGCTGGCACATATGGCCCGAATATATATACAGGAGATGATGGAAATTCAATTTCAAATTAATAGATAACCATAGATTCCAGACACAATTTGATTAGAAAGTTATACTCAAGCCTTCATCTCAGGGGAGCTTTAAAAAATATATATATATATGTGTAGTCATCTAAATTCGTGAAACTTCATGAAATTGGGCTATCACAATTTTTTCTGATGCCACTGTGACACAGTGACAGTATTTTGATGGCAAATATATATAGTGTGATGTAACAGCTTGGTGATGTAAAACCAGTGACCAAACATAATAAATCAATGCTTTTAAAATTTAAACAATTTTTATGTACAAAAAATGATGCAATGTGTATTTATATGTGGTGTGATCTGGCTCCAAGAGTGTAACAGTAGAACATGTGATTAATATTTCAAGAGCATATGATAATACAAAAG
>WFKH01006014.1:4210383-4227683 GCA_016163765.1 Magallana hongkongensis | reverse complement strand
AAAAAGTTGATGATCCACAAAAAATGGCCCCCAAAATTAAAATGATTCCACAATAGTACATATTGTTCTAGATTCTATAAATCAAATAAACATGTTAACATATTGTATTCAACCTTCTCTGAAGAGTTTTTCAAAAAAACATGCAAAATAAATGTTACCTGGCATACCTGATGACATTTCTATGTAACTACAGGTAACTCTCGATGGCTCGAACTTTGATCGCTCGAAGTTCTTGGTCGCTCGAAATGAGTCTAGGGTCCCGATTTTTTTCCCTATATAACTGAGCAAATTTACTCTTGATTTCTCGAACTCTTGATCTCTCAAAACCCTTGATCCCTCGAAGTCAAACTGCAGTCCCGTTATTCATAATCTATAGTTTTTTACTCTCGATACCTCGAAGTGGCTGTGTATATCCAAGCATTACCTAATTAACACCTACCGGTACTTGGTCATTTAAATGGCTCCAGGCGTTAGACGCGGGACCCGTGTCACGGGTTGTTTATTCAGGCGACACTTGTCCTGCCAGGTGATAATTGTTTGATGATTAACCATACCAGTACCTAATCTATAATTAACACTGACCGTTTTACGATAATTTGAAGGCGCAGTGAAAATGATAAATTAATTGAGACGGAACGATAATTTTGAGCCATGGTAAAAATTTTAGAATTATAAAACTGTAGAAATTATGCTTATCAGCATCATTGTCATTTTAATGATTATTGCTGAACAAGTTCTTACAGCTGGTGAAGGACCCGTAAAGTGGGAACAATGGGTGATATTCAATTATCTAATTTACGACATGTCGTCTCGCAGTCCAGTAGTACTGAGCAATCTGATCACAATATGATGCAGTAAATAAATAATTACAGTTATCATGAATTTATTCAATATTTGTTTCTATTTAGTTTTTAAAACATCCAGATCTGTATATTTAACTGAAAAGAAAAAATTGTTTAAGCACGTGCCTAAAGGTTAGCACTGAATAAATGGCTTAATCATAACATCCTGTAAGACTAATTTTAAAACCCGTCGGTCAACCCGGAAAACTCCGAACTCTTGAAAACTCGAACTCTTGATACCTCGAAGTTTTTCCTCAGTCCCATGGACTTCGAGTTATCGAGAGTTACCTGTATAGTACTTAATAACTTCTTTTTGATTTCGTTCACAAAAACACACCTACATATAATTAACAGATATGTAAGAAGACTTTTTATTACACAGTTATCTTATTATTTCAACGAACACATGTAATAAACTTTACAACCACCAGTAAAGTATGAACAACTTAGTCACAGAATCTTCATCCTGATCTTAGAAAAATGGTGAATAGAAATCCAGCTGTACTCAGAAACCAAGCCTGGCTGAGTAGGTTTCTTCTGACTCTATTCTTGATCTATCTTAATTAATCTGAGTCCTATCCCTTTTGATTGATAAGTTAGTGGGGTTTTTTTAAGTAAAAAAGCTTAGATGTCTTCAAGAATAAGTTTCTTCACAGATAAAGTTAATAAGACAGTATAATATCAGTCAAGCAATTTCTAAAATACACTCTATGGTCCAGGTTCAAATCCCAATCAACATAACCATAAAATAAAATATATTAAGTACAAAAAAAACTTGATTAAATAAGAGATGTTTGTGAAACACTTATGCCCCCCTCCCTTGGAAACATCCAGGAAGAAAATGAAAGGAAACTGCAAATAATTGGAATTTTTCTAAGTCCAAGGGGCATAACTCTGTCGAAAATTGCTCGATCGTATCCAAACTCAAACTTGACCTAGATATTATTTATGATAAATCTGTACATCAAATTTCATTTCAGTAAGTGCAACCTCTGCGAAGAAAATGAACGGAAACTGCAAATAATTGGAATTTTTCTAAGTCCAAGGGGCATAACTCTGTCGAAAATTGCTTGATCATATCTAAAATCAAACTTGACCTAGATATCATTATGATAAATCTGTACACCAAATTTCATTTCAGTATGTGAAACCTTTGCGAAGAAAATGAACAGAAACTGCAAATAATTGACATTTTTCTAAGTCCAAGGGGCATAACTCTGTCCAAAATTGCTCGATCATACCCAAGTATTATCGAACTTGACCTAGATATTATTATGATAAATCTGTATACCAAATTTCATTTCAATATGTGCAACCTCTGCGAAGAAAATGAACGGAAACTGTTGGTGGACCAACAGACAGACCGAACGACAGAGAGACAGACAGACAGCAGCAAAGCAATATGCCCTCCCTTCTTCGAAGGGGGGCATAAATATCAATTTGCTTTTCAAAGATGATGTTTCAAAAATATCTGCTTTTATTTCTGGATAAAGAAAATCACATGAAAGTTCCTGTAAAAAATCATGTTCATGGTGTAAGGGTCTAATCAAAATGAAATCAAATGCTCTAATATCACTAATTAAGTACCGGTATGCTGGACGGTTTACAAATTACCCATCAGATCTACCTTTAAATTTTGACTATGATATTATTGGTCATTACTTAAAATTTAGTGAAGAGAAAATCAAAATATTTTAGCTTTAAAATTTGAAAATGTTCCTATATTTTTATACAGAGCTCTTCATATTAAGGAGATTAATTAATATAGTCATAAAATGGTCACAACGATCCAGCCCTCTTAAGCCTGTACTAATTTTACTTCTCTCTCTCTCTCTCTCTCTCTCTCTCTCTCTCTCTCTCTCTCTCTCTCGCTACACATTATCATGAACCCCCTCCATGTTTACCTGATCAGACAGACGTCTCTGATGGCCTTGACCTTGGCTAGCTTCACTTCATCCACCCCCTCCTTGGTCAAGACCACCGGGGCTGGTTCAGAGATTGCCTGAAGTAAGTACGGGAAACAGCGGTCCTGGATCTTCCAGAGGTCAGCCAGCAGCTGTATGGACAGTGCCTTCAGTCTAGGGGTGGATCCAAATGTTTGTATGGTTCTCAGAACAGGAGGGATACAGAACTGTTCAAAGAAAGCTTGGCTTTACATGAATTTTATAAGGTAGTACATCAAAGGAGCTTGACACAATGTTACAGCTAACTTATTACACTCAACAGGATCTATGGATTGCTACTGCTATATAATAGATATCTACTTAAGTCATTATGTTAAACAATGCTAAATATCATCCAATGCTGAACTATTGTAACGATCAAATTCATGCTTGCTTAGGGATGTTATATACAAGTTTTGTCTCATCCTTAGGCATGCTATATTAAATGTACAGAATACTATGATGTCCATTATATCATCTGATGATACGTTATGCTACATATCAATTCTATGCTTCAAACTAAGCCATGCGATAAATTGCTACAGTGTACATGCTATTAGTTAACGTAATACTTGGCTACATTATATATCCATCTTTTGCTAATCAAGCCATGCTATAGTATGCAACATTGTGTATAATACCATCTAATGCTGGGCTATGTTTAATGTCTATCCTTTGTTAATTAACCGAGCTTAGTATGCTAAAGTGTACAGCGTAGATGATATCATTTGATGCTGCTCTATGCTTCATACTGATCCTAGCTCTACACACTAAGAATTTACCTTATGCTGTGCTATGCTTGGAATAGCCTTCATGATGCTCAGTTTGACCTCAGGTTTGAGGTTCTTGTTCAACTGATAAATATACAGGGGCAAAAAGTAGTTTGCCTGATAAATAAAATCAAAATATAAGTAAAGAAAAATACATGTACTAATTAAAAGGTCAAATCTGGAAATACAGTGTTCATTAATATGGAACAATATAATTTCTACAAAATATTATCAGACATTGAAATTGTATTATTGGGAAAACCCCCAGCTGGTCTGGAACTCATGACTTTTAGATTAATTCCACAGGCCAGCTAGCTGATGCTATGTACTGTTAATCAGCATTGTTAAACATAACAATATTGAGTGTGGGTCAATTTGATTGTTTACTTCCAAAGAAATTGCACCACAAAATGAAACTGTCCAATTCCTCCATAAGAATGAATGAGTTTGGGATTGGTGAACAATGACCGAAACAAATGAGGTTATGTCAATTGAATGGATTCAATGAAGTCAAAGGATTCAATTGGTATTACGTACATCTCTACATAAAACTGACAGCCAGCCAATTTAATACTGCGATCTTCATCTGTTTCCAAGCTTTAATTTCCAAGCAGTATGATAGTGAACATTAATTCACAGGACGTAACAGACAATATCAGGTCGACTAAAGAATATGAAATGGACAGCATAAATCTATCCCCGGTTACAGGTGCTACCCACAGAAAGCATAAATCTAGCATTAATATAGCTTCTGAGACAGCCCACAATGTATACACACAAGTATCTCAACCAAAACAACATGGAGTAACGGGATCACTTTTTATTGAGCAATTAAGTTTCAACAACATGAGTAGAAGACTGTTTTATATGGATTGATCCAAGATGAAAAGATTCTTAGATAAATGTCCAACAATTATTCTGGCAAATTTTATATCTGAACCATAAAATGGAAGAGGAAATTGGGCCTTCTGTATGAAATAAAGACCAACAAACATCTCAAGTTCTATCTGTTCAATCTCAGCATGGCAGGGAGAGTAGATCTCGAGACAAAGGTTCCCAGAATGGTCATAAGATCTATGTGAATTCAGTCAGGTCAGATCACAGCGGACATCTTCTCATCACAGAATCTTTGTCCATAAAATACTAGGTCACAATTATCTGGATATAAACATGTGGGCAAAATTTATGCTTTATCACCCATATTTAATAAAAATCTTTGCAATTTTTCCCTTAAATCCTATAGTTTAGGTAAGTGTTGTTCTAGACCTACAATTAAGAAAAATGCTGTGGTTTTAGATTGGAAATAAGAGTCCTACGACTTCAATTATTTAATGACATGCACATGTATTTGTTTTGTTGTCTATAATAATGTTAATGAGCAATTTTCACATTCCACAGACAAGACAGGTAGCTGACATTCTGTGCACCTGTGTAGACACATGTGAAATGAAGCACGAATGTACCTGTCTCACACTGCACCTGTGAGGTAAGAGACAGTGTACACCTGTATAAACACATTTGTTAAATGAGGTAACAGACAGGAATATACACCTATGTCCACACTTGTAACATGTGATTGCGCCCATGAGAAAAGGGTGATTATGGCATTTTTTGCTCATTTTTAGATTTTTTCATAAATGAATTAAACACATTTTAAAGTTGTAAAATCAAAAATTTTATGGCTATACGCTAATTCTAAGTAGAGTTTTTGCCCATTTACAGTAATGCTATTTCAATACGAAAACACGATGTCGTGTTTCACATACGCAACGTCAACTGTTTTAAAGTAAAGGTCATCAATCATTACTGTGAATTAATTGTTTAATAAACACAAAATACATCACTTTGTTATCAGTATCTTATCAGATTGTTACATTTAGTTGTATGCTTGCACCTATGCTGTTCAATTATTTCAAAAACAAAGGTTTGTTGCTATTTGTTTTTTTAAATCATAAATAAAAATGTTTCTACTGACAGCGCAGTTGTCTGCCAGTGAAAAGTGATAATTCAAAAAAAGAAATGGCGGTTGTTTCGTTTCAGTTTATTTTGGGATATCAACGAGAAACCAGTAAGTGGAGTATTCTATGTGAACATATTTCATTTACATATTAAACACTGTCTTTTCCATTATAAACAATCAATAGCTAAAATATATTAGTAGCTTTTGTTCTTAAACAACATATGCAATTTTTGTGACATTATTAAATATGTCATATTTTAGTCTTGAACTTTGAAAACAATATCGGAAGTACCATATTATACAATTTTGTTTAATCATGATCCATTGTACATCTTATTGATGAACAATTAAAGTAGAAGCACTGAACTATTTTTTTGAAGTTTTAATACAATGTAATAGTTTCAGAAGTAACTAAACTTTAACCTGTGCACTCACAGATAAACACTGTAAGGAAAATGTAGTTAATTCTACCACTGCCGGGATCATGCCCTTAATTTACACCACCCTTTCTGTTCAAAAGATTTTTCCATACGACTTCATAGGCTGAATTCATGGGAAAGAGTGCCCCTTCCCTGGATTGGATGATATTCACCCTCTTCCAATATTGATAAAGCTTTTACAGCTTTTCTGGTTAACTAGTTTTCAAACAAAAGTCTTTTCTCTATATATTCCTATGTAAAAATCGACACCCCCCCCCCCCCCCCCATTGTGGCCCCATCCTACCCCCGGGGATTATGATTTAAACAACTTGAATCTACACTACCTAAGGATGCTTCCACACAAGTTACAGCTTTTCTGGTTAACTAGTTTTCAAACAAAAGATTTTTCTCTATATATTCCTATGTAAAAATCAACCCCCCCCCCAATTGTGGCCCCATCCTAAGCCTGGGGATTATGATTTAAACAACTTGAATCTACACTACCTAAGGATGATGCTTCCACACAAGTTACAGCTTTTCTGGCCAATTGGTTTTTCAGAAGAAGATTTTTAAAGATTTTTCTCTATATATTCCTATGTAAAAATTCGACCTCCAATTGTGCCCCCACCCTACGCCAGGGGATTATGATTTGAACAAACTGGAATCTACACTACCTGAGATGCTTTCACACAAGTTACAGCTTTTCTGGCCAACTGTTTTTTGAGAAGAAGATTTTTAAAGATTTTTCTCTAAATATTCATATGTAAAAATTTGACCCCCCATGGTGGCCCCACCCTATCCCCGGGGATCATGGTTTAAACAAACTGGAATCTACACTACCTGAAGTCGAAAATGTAAAAGGTTGACAGATGGACGGACAGACAGACAGACAGCTAGACAGACAGACGTACAGACAGACAGACGGACGGACAGACGGACGACAGACAAAATGTGATCAGAATAGCTCACTTGAGCTTTCAGCTCAGGTGAGCTAAAAAGGTATAAAACTATACGCAATGAAAATGACGCGTTATAAATTTTACTCTTTTTAGACGACATTATGACGTAACGTCATATGTTTGTGACGTTATTTCTCTGTTTTGTCAAATATGCCATAAGCACCCTTTTCTCATGGGCGCAATCATGTATGGTACTCAGGACTCACTGAGCTAATTATTCATGTCATGTTTTGGAATAGTTGTTGGCTGTATGCATTATTAGAAATAAAATGCTTCTAAAATGAAGAATTAATAAATTGCCACTCCAAGACCAATCAATTCCAATAAAAATTGGTTAAACCAGCCAACAGAGAAGGAGGTGCTATTTTTTTTTATACATTTGGGAATCAACATAATTAAAAAATAATTTCTTTAGAAAACTTATGGGAGACAAATTGATATCAATTGTTCGTTTTCTCATTAAATCCCCCTTTTTGTCATTAATGTTAATAAAGTGTGTCCTGTTTTACTATTATCATGAGAAGGGAAATCATTAACCTTCATAAAATATCAACATTATGATTTGTTTTGACATAGCGAATCATGCTTAACTTCCGTAACTTTACATAGTACTAATTTGTAGGAAAACAAATGCAGTCAAGAAAATAAAGGAGAGTTATGAATGCTGAATTTTTTGGTTCAACCATAATCTGATGCAAAACTAAGTACTACAGTAGACAGATTAGTGGACAGACAGACAGACAAAACTACTCTGCCTTAGATATAAGAGAAAGCAGCAAGTTTTGCAAGCCTATATTATATATGAATAGATAATTCATCAAAAACATATTTACCAAGTAATGCAGTGGAAATGGATTCAAGTTCTGGCTACCTACACATTTTGCATCTCTGACATTAATTATCATGTCCTTTGAGAAATGGCCAAATTTGTATGACTGCTTTTAGAAGATATGTTTATTACAGCCTGATAGTGTAATCTAAGGCAAGTGCATGACTTATTACATCTCTACAAAATTTTGACAAAAAGATGCAAGCAGAAACTATGAGACAGATAAACAAAGAGTGACCCTAGATAACTTTCTGCTCTCAGCCTAACGAATATCCCAATGACAAACGATGTAGCAATTTTTTTACTGCATAAAATCTGGCATTTTGCTGGCTCAAAAAAATGTGGGTAAAATCTTTTTTGGAAGACAAAGAGTTATACAAAAAGAGGAATTAAATTAGTATTTTTTTATAGGAAGGTGCAATATTCAGTAATTTTTAGCAAGCTACTACCAAACTGCTAAAATAAACTAAAGTGAGCACCCTGTAAAAAAATTGGTACTGAATGGCATTACACTTAACTCTAGGATGTAACCACTGTAAGATCAATATCAACTTGCACCTGTTGAGGATCAGCTTTGGAGATGCTCTGTAACGCCCTCAGTGATTGGTCTGACCAAGGTTTCCCTGGTGACCTTATGAATAGTGCTGAAGCAATCATTGTTATTTGAACTGGAACAATCTTCAGCCTGGGTAGGGAGTTGATCAAGTTATGTAACCACTGGGTAGCCAGCTGCTCATCCTCTCCAAGAGCACGGGCCAAAAGGGAGTAGTTATTATTTCTATAGGACAACCAGGATAGGTGACTGACCGGAGGGGAGTCCTACAACAAACAACAAACAGATTAATATATGATTTAATATTCTTGTTATGTTTCTAACTTCCCCCCCCCCCCCCCTTTTTGGAGTTTCGTAACCAAGTGCACAAACAGTATGAACATGAATTATGGATTGTTGTTTGATATCCTTGTGACAGTCTATGGAGAAATTAACATGGGTATTTGCCAATTACCGTGTGGTATCTGATAGTGAAGCATATAAGCACTGCTTAACTATCAGTACAGTGGGACACAAGGGAGTCCTAGCACTCTATCTAAATCTAGCCGCAACATGCAACGGGACGCTTTCTCTTTGAAGTCAGAAAACTGACGATTTCATAAACTGTCAATATCAGATAATTGTTTGCACATTCTCAATTTATCAAGATGTGGAAAAGAACTTTGGTTCCAAAAGTAAACAATTGTCAATGCAACACCATCCTAGAACTGTTAACAAGAATGGATAACTGATTTGAACTGAATAATAAATCTTAAATAGTTACGTTAATATTATAGATATGTACAATAAGGCTATTCATAAAATGTCACAAGCCTTAGAGTTGATAGGAAACTTAATTTATAAATAGCAATCATTCCATCCTTCTCACATTCTTTGCTTTCTGCTGTAGCAAATGAGCAGCAAATGAATTTCATTTCAATCCTCATTTCCCAAGGAAAGATCATTAGGCTCACAGAGACTAATGTTTTCCTGAGTGTATTTTTAAATGCTGTTGACAGATTAAGCTCATTTTCAAAGGATATCAGCATTCAGTGCAAATTAGGAAAAGGATTTTTAGTGTAATGTGAACTTCAACAACAATGCTCACTCCTATCATATTTACCCGATGCTATCCCATTCTAAAGAGTTGCAATCTTAATGGAAGTCAGTCACTAAGTCCTTAAGCTAAGATTATCTCAGCGGTAGTCCAGATAAGTAATAAACCACAAGACCATGTCAGTAGACATCCAATTTAGTCTTTTAATTAGGACAGGACAACATTCCAGGTAGGATAAGTCAGTCAAATACTGTGGAATCATTTCTATTCGTGGGGTCAATGTTCGTGGGTAGCCAATACTTTCCTGGTTCGTGGGGACGTAATTTCGTTGGTAGCGTAATCAGGATAATTTTGATAAATATGAAACCAATGGTTCTGTATATGTTCGTGGGGATGTGAATTCGTGGGCAAGGGTTACCCACGAACGCCATGAAAATTGGTACCCCACGAACAATGATGATTCCACAGTAATTAGAGCAGCTTACAAATGGTCAATTAGTCAGTCCAAATTCTCAGGAGAATGTCACTTGTTGAAGTTAGAGTAAATACTTGTGTTCATGACTGTGAATGCTCAAGACCATCTCAGAGATCGTCAAACACTGTCAAATATCTAATATCTCATCTTTAGACGATCTTTAAGTTTAATTGAGTTAATGTTCAGGACAATGTCATTGGTTGTCAAACTTGTCAAACGTTTAGGATGTCTGACCATCTCAGGGGTTGTAAAACTCTGCAGCCATCTATTAGTACTAGTTAGGTGGTAGTGAGGCTCTGTCATCAATGATCAAGACTCTCTCGTTGGTAATTAAAGATAGTCAAATATATTCTCAATGGTAACTAAAGATAGTCAAATGTTCTCTCATTGGTAATTATAGCTGCAGGTCTGTAGCTCCCGGTCTGAAAAAATTCAGATGGACGACCTGGAAGCTACAGTTTCGTACGTGTTAAGAAGTTGCAATTTACGACACTAAAAAAATTGCACTAGTTTTGGACTGATTACTCTTAATCTCATTTGTAATTAAACATAGTCAAATGTTCTCTCACTGGTAGTTAAACAAAGTCGAATCTTCTCTCATTGGTAATTAAACATAGTCAAAATGTTCTCTCACTGGTAGTTAAACGTAGTCAAATGTTCTCATTCATTGGTAGTTAAACGTAGTCAAGTCTTCTTTCTATGGTAGTTAAATTTAGTCAAATGTTCTCCTTCATTGGTATTTAAACTTAGTCAAATATTCTCTCAAAGGTGTGAATTAAACATATTGCAAACCAACTTTTATTCGCATACAAGAAATTTTTGCGGGGTCAGCGAACCAGTCCTTAAATATCTCTAGTATATTATTTTTTAGATGATATACATTTCGTTTGCGAAAATAAGTTGCCGCAAACCTGTTTATCTCCAGTAAATCGCGAAATAAAGTCATCGTAAATAAAAGTTGGTGTACAGTTGTCAGATGTTCTCTCACTCCTAGTCAAAGACAGTCAAATACAGAAGTCATCATTGGTCATTAAAATAAGGCCTTATCAATCCTCAGGTTAACCTTAATGGTAGTTAAAGTCAGTCAAATCTCAGGACTATATCAGGGTATCTCACAGATTGTCAAACTGATCCATTATGCCTGGGACCATCTCAATTGCAGTTACAGTTAATTCTAATGCTCTGGGGAGTATGAAACCTATCAATGAAACTTATATCCTATACAGACATTTTATGTCTGATATAACTCTATACATCAGACATAGCATTCATAAGATAAAATCATCATAAGCCCATCTACAGGAGTCCCACCTGTGCCTTCATAAGGCCTGGTTTTTCTATTTTTTCCTCGATTATCTTCAGGATCTTTGCTGATAAAGAGACAACAGGATTCCGACTGCCAGTGTCAGCGTCTGAAGCAGGCAGAGACAGAATCTGGAGAATCGGCAACACAAGGGAGTCTACCTCCAAACTACACAGGTTCTTAGGAATGCTGTCCAGAATTTTCATGACTGTAATTAATAGTATAAATCAAGTACATCAAAACTTACAAAAATTATTGTCCACACACAGGACCCAATTTAGTGAGTACATTACATGGTTCTTCATAAATTAAAAATTATGGTGCAAAGTGTAGCAACAGCATTCTGGAGTTTAAGACATTATGAAATAATGACATTTTGAACTGAAATACCAAGACCAGATTTTTATTTTTTTTGCGTATGGCAAATTTTGCAAAACTAAAGCAATTGTTGAAACTTTCAAATTTACGTATGTCAATTTTTTGCCACTTCAAAAGATTTTTATGGAATAAAAGAACTGAGTGATATTATTTCTGTGTGTTTTATTTTTTTTTTTGGATACTGAAATGATTGCAAAACAGTGAAAAATACCATAGATATGGCATACAAAGTTTAAAATCACAATAATTCTTAATCATTTTTTCTCAATATTTACACTTGAAATTTTATCACAATCTTTCAATAAAGCAAATCTTCAAATGGGCAGCCAATCTATCTGTGGTACAAAGAAATTTTAATGTGGTGTAAAAATGAAATTTATGGTGCCACTTCTTCACATTAAAACGGGCTCATGGAGAGCCCCGGAATAAGCTGCATCTCACATTCCTTTGGTCTACTATCTTTTTCTCCACTGAAGATTCTGACAAATTGCTGTAGTTATTGATTATGAATCGAATCCAATTGTTTTATTCATGGGCTGTTTGTAACCGAACTTTCATTGTATACAAAACAATTTCCACTCATATTTAAATGAATTATAGATAAAAATCTATCTGCCTACAAAAATGTCCAGAAAAAAACAATTTCATAATTTCATTCTAAATGTTGTTTTAAAACATGTAAAGCCAGAGAAGTTTACTGGGTCTCTCCATTGGAGGAGTGAAAGAATGGAATACTAAGGTCATACATATACTGGTAAACTAACACGCAGCTGATTAAAAGAGCCCTGGTTTGATATATTAAACACATATGTTGACATTCTAGTAGCAATAGTATAGATTTCTAGTATTAAAATTGAGCATTAAATAAGCCCTGATTTGATTTAATATGTAAGTTGACATCTTATTTATCCATGGCTAGATTTTAGTGAATTAAGAATTAGATAAGCCTTTGTTTGAATTATTAAGATGAAATATGAGTAACCAGACAGTGGCTAGATTTTAGTATATTGAGCAATTTTAAAATAAGCTCTGGTTTGATAGGTAGGTTGATCTGAGTTACCAGTGGCTAGCAGGTGGACAGTCTCCTCTCCCTCAGTTTTGAGTAGCAGAGCTCCCAGGGAAATCAGGTTATCCCCTGACTGAAGGGCCTACAGAAACAGAGACAGAGAATCATCATCAAAGACACAGGTAAATATCTCAACCCTACAGGTAAATATCTCAACCCCAAAGGAAAACTATCTCATCATATCATAGAGAGAATCATCAAAGACACAGGTAAATATCTCAACCCTACAGGTAAAACTACCTCATTACATCAGAGAGAGAAAATCATCAAAGACACAGGTACCGGTAAATATCTCAACCCCACAGGTAAAATATCTCATTATTTCAGAAACAGAATCATTGATTCTCACTCTGAAATAAGAGAAACAGGTAAATATCTCAACCCTACAGGTAAAACTATCTCATTACATCATAGAGAGAGAAAATCATCAAAGACACAGGTACCAGTAAATATCTCAACCCCACAGGTAAAATATCTCATTATTTCAGAGAGAGAATCATTGATTCTCTCTCTGAAATAAGAGACACAGGTAAATATCTCAACCCCACAGGTAAAATTATCTCATTATATTATATAAACTATCTCATTATATCATAAAGACAGAGAATCATCAAAGACACAAGTAAAATATCTCAGCCCCACATGTAAAATTATCTTAATCTTACAGGTAAAATTACTTCATTGTATCATATAAACACAGGTAATGTCATCTTAATATCAAGATACAGAACACATTAATCCACCATTAAAGATACATGAATGAATCATCAAGATATAAGAACAAAGTTTTTTTATCATCACAGATTGAATTTCTGATCCTTACAAATTCAGGACAAGTACATATTTGTTATAACAGTACCTCTTATCTCATACCAGGAATATTTACATAACGAATTGGAATATTTAAGTAGGTGTTGTGAAACAATTAAAAAAGGAACTTACAGATGGGATTTTTTCTGCAGCCCTTACAAGGTATCTGGTCACCATAGAGATATCCAATGAATGAGCTTGAAATTCCCAGCAAAGGTCTAGCAAGAAAGTCAGAAGTTTCCTGAGAATTTTCTCCGTTTCTTGAACTCGAACCAAACACACATCTACGACTGCCAGTACTAGCATGGCCATGCTTCCTACAGAGTTTACATCCTTTACCTATATCACATAGAAAAAAATCTGTACAAACAATTGCTTATCTGTTACAGTACATCTAAAGGTGGCCGACTTTAATTTTAATTGCGCATGGTGTTTCGCTATCTAGTAAAATACAGTGTATTTATACCTTTTAAGAAATTGTTTATATACCATTTAAAAAATCAAACACAATAAACAAAATACAGAGATAAAAATTAAGATTTTTTAGGGAAATTTTTAGATTTTAAATGATTTTTCTGTAATGTTCGGTAGGTGAGTGCTGTCATTGTGCTTTTATGACGTTGTGATAAAATGAAGCTATGTAGGAATACATTATAAAAAATAACATAAAAGAAAAAGTATAAGGTGTATGTCTTGGACATTTTACAAACAAAATTATGCTATCCTCAGGGTTATTTTTCTTAATTTTTGAAATATGAATCCATTGTACCAATCTACATTTGTAAATTACTCCAAATGTATAGCAAATAGCAAAATATTTAACCTCAATTTACTTCACAATAATCGGCACCAATATATCTTCCATGTTTCATAGATTATATTCGCACGTGAACTGTTGCACAACAAACATGGCTGCTTCAAACAAAGAACCTCGTTTTCGAGATGCGGTAGACTGGCAATGCCTGTCATAGGATCAGTCTATCGTACGAAATTGTCAGTCTACGAGATATTGAATAACGAACCCGCTTTATTAGTATTTTCGTAATTAGCTCAAATTTGGAACATAATTAGCCCCAAATTTTTGGCAATTTATATTTTCCTTTCCATAAGGATGATTTATGCTAAATTACGTTAAGATTAACTCAGTTGTTCTTGAGAAGAAGATTTTTTAAAATGCACCCCCCTTTTTTGCAGTTTCGAGGTTTTCTCCGCTTTGAATACAATCCGGCCTTTTATTTTTGCAATTTAAATTTACCTTCTTATAAGGATGATTTGTGCCAAATTTGGTTGAATTTGGCCAAGTGGTTTTAGAGAAGTTCAAAATGTAAAAAGTTTACAGACGGACAGAGGGACGGACGAAGGACAACAGAATGATCAGAAAAGCTCACTTGAGCATAGTTATATTTTTTTAATCTGCTTAGAAGTACAAAAAGTGACAAATTGAATTTCCCATATATTTCTATAGTTAATGTACCTGTATTTTGGGATGGCCCCTAAAAAGAATTAGATGGTAGATTTTCTTGAAACAAAATACAAATACAAATACACACAAATATACTAGAGATGGTGTATATTACAGATGGTTGAAAATAAAGAGTTTTGCTATCATAGTTTTTATGCAAAAAAACCCCCAAATTGGCCTCCTTAATAAACTCAATTAAAATACTAAAATAATATACTTCTAGGAAAAGGACTATAATTTGTTACCTGAAGACAAGGCAATAAATTGGCAAAAAATCCAGTAATTTTTCTTAACAAGTTGCTGTCCTCTGATTGGCTGGCTAGGGCAAGTAACTCCCTCTGTAGGCATATTTTCATTGGTTGATACTGAGGACTCTCTAGTGGCTCCGCAAAAACAAACTTCAAGAATGGCTCAAGGATCTCTAAGGATATTCCTTGGATCCTTTGTTGGAAAATTATACCAGAATGATACAAATTCAATAAGAGGCTCACTGGCTACATCTCTCACCTTAACACATTGCTAACTAGCAATAACTACTGGTATATTAAATACAATGTGATGGAAATCTTACTAATCATGTGAGTGCAAATATGTGCTCAATAACATAAACAATTTCTCTCAACATAATCTTTTATTTATATCCCCAGAAATTAAAGAGTTTTCTTTTCTCATTGGTTAATTAAACATAGGTAATCACAGATTACAAAGCTCACCGAGACGAGACATCACCTTTATGAGGCATCACCATTATGAGACCACCTTTATCATATGATATGAAAATCATAGTTAATGATCTTGGATATTCATGGAAACTGTTTTGACACAATATCGTATATCATATATTAAAAAAATTGTATGAAAATCATATGCTCATTTCATACGGTATTATAAGATACAATGTTTATCAATACAATAATATATAATACCATATTGCATCCTATGATACTTACAATATAGTATCATATAATACAATATAATACTGTAATAAATAATTATGCAATAAAATATTGTAACATATAATATGACATTGTATCTTGCTATACATTATTGTATATGATCACATAATACAATATCAATATGCAATATATGATACAATATAGTATTACATGTTACAATATCATATCACATAAAACATCACAATATTGTAACATATGATATTATATTGTATATAATATAGTATGATATTGTATTGTATGATATTGTATCATATTTGATACATAATATGATATTGTATCATATGATTTGATAGAACATTGCATCATATCATATGATAAAATATCATGTGATATAGTAATATATTATATAATACAATATCATATTATACAATATTGTATCATATAATACAATATTATATATTACAATATCATATAATACAATTCATGTGATATAATAATATATTATATAAACAAAATATCATATTATACAATATCATATTTATACGATATTATACGATATCGTATCATATGATACAATATTACATATTGCAATTTCATATGAAACAATATCATGTGATAAAATATTAAATATATAATACAATATCATATTATACAATATTGTATCATAATACACAACACTATACATAACAATTACATGACACAATATCATATCATTATGTACAAAAAATTGATACAATATCATATCGTATCATATAAACAATATAATATAATATTGTATCATATAAAACAATAGTGTTTATCATATCATATGCATGTAATACTATATCATAGGAATCATGTTATATCATTTAACAACAAACACATCTATCAAGCAGGTTTAAGTGAGGTAGGAGATTTTTTTAGCATCCTTGATAATGGAGATCAGGCTCTGCATCTGAAGCTACCTCTGCGATTCATTTATATTATAGTTAAATCAACTGTGCAAGTTTGATATAGTACTAATATCTATAAAACATTTGACCTGTTCCAAAAAACTAAACCTCATCCAGCATCCGAAACCTATAGCTCAGATTCAGCATTCAAGCCTGTCAGGTGCATCAGTATCATAAGATACATCATCCATGCAAGTTGGGTGAAGTTAGGACTAATAATAACTAAGATAAAATCATCAGAGGGCACCTGCTCCAAAAACTTTAACCAGCTCTAAAACCTTAACCTCCTCCAGCATCCGAAACCTATGGCTCAGATTCAGCATCAATGCCTGTCAGGTACATCAGTATCATAAGACGCACCATCCATGCAAGTTTGGTGAAGTTAGGACCAGTAATAACTAAGATATATTTTTTAGCATCCTTGATAATGGAGATCAGGCTCTGCATCTGAAGCTACCTCTGCGATTCATTTATATTAAAGTTAAATCAACTATGCAAGTTTGAAATAGTACTATTATCTATTAAACATGTGACCTGTTCCAAAAAACTAAACCTCATTCAGCATCCGAAACCAATGGCTCAGATTCAGCATCAGGTGCATCAGTATCATAAGATGCACCATCCATGCAAGTTTGGTGAAGTTAGGACCAGTAATAACTAAGATATA
>WFKH01006014.1:4193667-4210283 GCA_016163765.1 Magallana hongkongensis | reverse complement strand
GCATCCGAACCTATGGCTCAGATTCAGCATTCATGCCTGTCATGTGCATCAGTATCATAAGACACACCATCCATGCAAGTTTGGTGAAGTTAGGACTAGTAATAACTAAGATATAATCATCAGAGGGCACCTGCTCCAAAAACCTTAACATTCTCCATCATCTGAAACCCATGGCTCAGATTCAGCATTCATGCCTGTCAGGTGCATCAGTATCATAAGATGCACCATCCATGCAAGTTTGGTGAAGTTAGGACCAGTAAAAACTAAGATATAATCATCAGAGGGCACCTGCTCCAAAAACTTTAACCAGGTCTAAAAACCTTAACCTCCTCCAGCATCCGAAACCTATGGCTCAGATTCAGCATTCAAGCCTGTCTGGTGCATCAGTATCATAAGATGCACCATCCATGCAAGTTTGGTGAACTTAGGACCAGTAATAACTTAGAAATTGCTATCAAAGGGCACCTGCACCAAAAACTTTAACCTGCTCCAAAAACCTTAACCTCCTCCAGCATCTGAAACTCATGACCCAGATTCAGCATCCAAGTCTTTCAAGTCCATAAGTAGGTCCAGATGCATCATCCATGCAAGTTTGGTGAAGATAGGACTAGTAATTACTTAGATACAGGACCTGCAACAAAAACTTTAACCAGGTCCGGACGCTGACGCCGACGCCGGGGGTATAGCATAAGCTCCCCCCGACTTCGTCTCGGTGAGCTAAAAATGATGAATACTGTGAAAAGTTTCATTAGCCAACCTTTGTGAGATGGCCACAGAGATTTTAATAAGGCAAGTCAGCTTGCTTTGTGTTCAATTTCATAAATAAAGGTCATCATATTCTGCTGAGAATTTTTGGATTCTATAAAGAATAATTGAAACCAAATTGTGTCCCCTGAACATAGCCAAAAACTCAAAATTATAAAAAAAAAAAAAAAATATGAAGAAAGGACTATAGATGATATGGGCCTAAATGGCCCCCTAAAATGAACATCATCAATTTACTGTAATTCTTTGCTTCCTTTGAACAGATATATTTGTGAATTTTTTCATGATTTTCATTTTGATCCAAATGCCCATATTAAAAATGAAATATTGAAATATGACATCATAAAGTTAACCTTTTCCTGCCATTTTCACATTTTTAGCATAAAACAGCTTGTTTTCAAAAAGTTTTTCTTTTAGAAAATTTAAACATTGAGCCATTGCTTGAACAAACAAAATATTTTCATCAAAGATGTATCTATCCTAGACTTATAAGTGACAAAAAATTTGTTCTAATTCAAAGTTTCGCTCTAAATTTCTCATTTAAAAAAAATGTAAGAAAAATGTCAATTTTTGACTAATTTTGATTGGATTACAAAAATACCATCATTTCTGGCACCATACATGTATACTGTCAGTAAGTGCAAATAAATCAAATAAATGGGTGCAAAACATATATTATTTCAACTATTCTAAAAAATAACATACCGGTAACAATTTAATGTACCTGAAACACTTTTAAAAACTGCATATTATGGGGGCCATATTAGAACCATATCATAGATAGTCTATAGCCCATGAGCCACATTACTGACCTGACTTATAAGTTCAAATAGTTAACTGACTTTACTGTATCAAATAAAAATCAATTTAATACCAAGACATTTTAGATGATATTAATCAATTTAATGCAAAATTCATAATATATCTTCAAACATGTCAAAAATTGAAATAAAAATTCCATACTTCTAAGAGCTTGAAATATTAATAAATGAGGATTGAAAAATACACAATGTCTTAGATGCAATAAAACTGTAAAATGTTGGTGTTAAACACACACACAAAAATACATAATAAACCAACTCTGTTTAAATTCTGATTTAAAATTTCTGCAAAAAATAATACTTATATTAAGGTGGTATGGGACACCTCCATATTGTTACGTACTTCCTATCAAGTAAACAATACAATCAAGTATAATTTTATATAATTGTTTATCTCAAAAATTGTTATCTAACAGTGTAGCGCAATTAGCTATGAATCTGTAAGTCATGAGTTGGAATCCCGCTGAGCCTTTTAAAATTTTTCCCTTTCTAAAAAAATTTTAAACACCTTTCTTGTTCAAATACTGTAAAATTTAAAAATTCTAAAACGATGAAAGTTATTTGATTATAATGTACTTTTATCTACACAAATACTGAAAGGTGTCCCATACCACCTTAAGAAAAAGTTATATAGAACATAAACTGACAGAAATTGGCACACTGACAACTCTTTTGTTTAATTCTTGACATTGGTTTTTAAGCTGAAGTTCCTAACAAACAAACAGTGTTGATGCTCTATTTACATACACATTTCAGAGACAGTCATGAATGATTTAGAAGCCAAACTCACAAAAAAAGAGCTTTTTGAAAATACTTTTAAAGGTCAGATCATTGAGCTCTTTGACCGATCACCAGATAAAAATCGCACCTGTTAAATGGCTGCCTTCATTAAGTTTTCACTTTCGGTATTCAAACTTCATGTGTCATTTCCAAAGGGAGTCGACAAAAAAGTTACATAAATGCTTAAAGCCAAATTTTATTCAATTCCTCCGTGTTGTTCAATCAAATTAAGATTTAAAAGCAAATGAGTCCCTTGGCTTTACGTAGATCAGAAAAAGTATTATGACATAAAAAGAGATGGGTAAGTTTGAACTTTTTAGCCTCTGTGAAAACACTGAGCTGAATCATTAAGAACCAATTCAACCTGTCTCAACACTGTCGTCTCCACAAAATTAAATACAGGTTCATTTGAAAATAAATCTTGACTTTGCCATCAAACAAACTAAAATCCAATCACAAAAGAAAATAATTACATAAAAACCAACAATTTATTGCTGCTGTAAATGTTCGTGACTGTAAACATGGATAACGATATCAGATCCAAAGACTCGAACCTTTGACTGATGCCCACGTGTATCAAATTAGAGGCAAGGAATGCCCTGTGGTCTATTTACCTATAATAACTGTTGAGCAAGTTTAGCTCTGATTAGAACAGGTCTGTAAGTTTTCATATGATGGCGGGGAGGGGGGTGGGGTCGTTATTGCAATCTCATTCAGCCCAAATTTATATTTACCGGTACGTTAAATACAATCTTTGCATGGCATCATTCCTTAAGAGAACATGGTTTACTTGAATTCTAACTTCACCATAAATTAGACTGTAATTTAATACTTCATAATAAAAACAACTTTCATAGTTTCGTTGTTAACTAATAGCTATGATGATGTACAAAACTCTTCATTAGTTTGTATGACACAACAAAAAAGTTCATTTATCAACGTTTTCAATCAAGTAGCTGAAAATTATCATTTCCTTTGTCCTAGAAACTGAAAGGATCATTGGCCGCAAGTATCAGCCAACTTAAAAACACTTAATAAAACTTGCTGTAGTCAATGCAAGCAGCCATTGTATTCTATCAAAAAAGTACCAATCAAAATGACATTTCTGTGGTTGAATTATGAAAAGCATAAAGGTTTGAAATACTTATGACATGATATCATGCAAGAAGTAACTTGCGGTGTTTTTTATATAGATTACATGTAATTTTTTCCCCAACAAATCTAACACTGTACTCACTGATTTTCAGAGGAGTCATATGATGTTCAATTTCCAGGAGAATAAAAAGCTACACAACCATTTTTAACAAAATCCAAAAATTCCTATTTTGACAAGATTTTTTTTGTTGCTCTGTACAAATACATATACAAGAAGTAAGAAATTCTTTATTTCTATTTTTCTCCGACATTCTAACTTCCTTTCATGTTTATGGCCAAGGTTTAACTTCATAGATTTCATATCTAAACATGTCATTTGATGAGTTAGAAGTTTACCTTTCATCCTTTATACTGCAGATTTTGGTCACTTGGTTGCCTAGCAATGTCCAGGAATCGGGTCGATTGGTCAAAATAGTGATGAAGGGGTGAGGGGGAGACCTGTCAATAGATTTGATGGTTTGTAAGTTAAAAGTAGTCTACAGCAAAAACAACTTGTACATGGTGTTGTTTAGCCCACCAAATCTCATTTGGTAAACATTAATGCACCCAGATGCAGTTGTGTTCAATGAGAAAAAACAAGTTAAACAACTTTGAATTTGCCCAGATTTGAACTTGCCCACTGACAATGAATATGTAGTCTAGAAGTAAAATGGGAGAGAAATTTTGTTCCTGCAGGCAATATTAACACTGGTCATAAATAACATTCTTGCAAAGTTGGTGTTATGGAGAACACTTTAGGAGGCTGACGTTAGTTTTTATTGAGCATGTTTTTGCGCATTCTAGTAAAATGCAGTGTATTAATACCTTTAATGAATTGTTTTCGATACCATTTATAAATTGAACACAATACACAAAATACAGATAAAAATATGTAGAATTTTAAGGAAAATTTAATTTTTAAACAAATTTTTCCCTTGTACGGTAGGTGAGCTTCACCATTGTGCTTTTATAACATTATGATAAAATTAAGCTTTGTAGGAGTACGTTATAGGAAATAACATAAAAGAAAAGAGTAAAAATTGTATGCCTTTGAAATTTTACACACAGAATAATGCTATCCTTAGGGTAATTTTTCTTAATTTTTGAATAAATCCATTGTACCAATCTACATTTTGTAATACTCCAAATCTATAGCAAAATTTGGTGCATATTGGTATTTTGAAATGACCCCCACTAAACACTAGACGGTAGAATTTAGTAATTTTTACATATCAGGTAGAAAATAATATTACTTATCACATATAACAATTTGAGGAAAATCGCTGTTGTACCGGTAGTATTTTGTTAAATCTGCTTCGAAGTGTGGAAAATGATAATTTCCTATATATATTCCTATAGTAAATGTACCTTCATTTTGAGATGGCCCCTAAAAAAACCAGATTTTCTTGAAACTTCGCAAATAAACTAAAGTTGTTGTAAATTACATATAGTTAAAACATAAAGAGTTTTGCTATTGTAGTTTTTCTGCAAAAAAAAAAAACCAAATTGGCCTGAGATCCTTAAATTAATTGATAAGGCACTAAAATCTGAATTACTGTAAAATATTTACATTAAATTCTTTAACTTCTTGTTTTGTCTGCAAATGTGATTTATTTCTCAAAATCCCTGTTTTATCCTGAGGGTAAGTTTAAATTAATGGAGGAGCCATTGTAACAGCCACAACTATAAACTTTAACTTTTCTTTTGACGTTACACTTTAATGATTGTGATGTCAAAATAAGTTATATATTAACCTTTGAGCATGCTGTCTACATCATGGTGTTTGAACACCGAAGCTTTCCATATATATTTACGAACAAAATATATATGGAATGTAAATATTAACAGATAAAATCATTGTTTAAATTTCAATGAAACATTCTCTAGGGGATGCAAAACAACATATTAAATGGGTAGTAAATTTTCCTTTTAGAAATGTGTATGAAGTTATTGAAAAATTCAAACCAGTATTCATAAATATTAATATGTTGATCACCGTATAAAAAGCCTCAAATGGCTCATTTCTTTAATTAAAAATGAAAAAGTCAAATCTACGATAATTTTTGGAATGTCACTGGTTTCAACAAGAATAAAAATATCTTGTACTAGTTTTCCACAAAAAATCAATTTACCCAGAACAATTAATACCTTATCAACAAATATAACAATATTCAACAGTGATCACAGAGAGTTTCAGCCTCAGGGGCAAGGCTTTCACAGCCATTGTCTAACTCTCTCTCTCTCTCTCTCTCTCTCTCTCTCTCTCTCTCTCTCTCAGCTCTCTCTCTCTCACAATTAAGTTGTAAAATTTGACATTTAACACACCATCAAGTCAAAAACCAGTGTCTCAGATGACTGAATGGCAAGATCCCAATAGGTCATCCATCTGTGGTACAACATATAAATCATCACTGCCGTTACCCACCCGGTGTAGAACATCAAGCACAAAGAAGTCTAACATATGGATAATGCAATTCCCAAGTGCCACCAAAAACATTAATACAACTGTATTTAGACTATTAAGGGTTGAAATAAAATGCTATCAGAAAGCATCTAAAATTGCCTTCAATGACATCTATAAGCATCAATGGGACAATTCACAATTGATGCTATAAATATTTTAATTTCTCAGCTGATGCTTTTGTGGGGGTAATTTTCAATAGCAGTAATATCAATGTATTATGCTGTTTCGTTGTGTAATTTCTGAGCTGACATGATTATTTTAGACATAATCTGAGAGAAACACAGTTATAGCTTCCTTCATTTGCTTGGTAAAGCAATACCTTCTACTTATTAAATTGTTTTTGTTTGACCATTTAGACTGTTCAGGAAGTGGTTGTTTTCTGGAAAAGACAGCACTCAACAGTTCTTTTAATGTTTAATGTGAATCTTTGACATCGTGAACTAAGATACTGACCTCAGGGTGTAGGGGTTCATGTACCCATCCTTAGTGCCAGCCATCACTGCCGCTTGCCCGAGGAGCAAGTCCGTGGTTCCCTGAACAATGCCACATAAGTTCCTGTCACAACAAAGAACTTCAAGATTAGGTAGAAAGTTAAAAAAGATGCCTCAACTGTTTCTCAAAATCAAAATAAATCTGTAATAAGAAAAACTTTTGATGAAAGAAAATAATTATGTAAGTGGTACATAGATGCAATGAAATCATACTTTTTTTCTTATTTTACCTAACTAGAAATTCTAAATAAGGTTTAAGTTTTCTAAACAGTCTGCATACTTTTTCAATAGTTAAAGTACTATGTACTGTGACATTAAAAAGAAGTTATGGCTTCTTAATTGTATCCAAAGATACCATAAACTGTGATTTTACTCCTAAACTTATCTATTGACAATGAATGTGACTGAAAGCTATATATCATGAAAGTATAGATTTGCATTACGATATAAAATCAAATGATTATATCCTATAGAAAAAAAATCAATGAATTGAAACTAAGACAGTCACATCATTGAGGTGATGACCATTTCAAAGGGCCCTGCTTTGATAAGGAGCATTTCCATGAAAAAAAAAATTTGACCTTAAGCTCTGATTTACAAATTTAGTTCAAGATCATTGTACATTCTTAACCCAACGAGCACTTTGTGGGTGTAGAATAAGGCATTATAGAGCAAAAGGGGGAAAATAAGGATCTGGAGAAAGATTTTACACAGAGGTCTGCTATGAATTTGACATTTGACATAAAACTTAATTCACAGTCACTGCAAATCCCTTACACACAGGCAGTCTTTAGGTAGAGTCTGAGCATGAGTGGGCCGATGGGAAAGTGGTAAAGAACATGTTACCCAGACATGGATTTTTCAAAGAGATTTGCTATGACTTTGACCCAGAAACTTGATTCAAGGTCACTTCAGAACCCCTTACCCACAGGCAGTCTTTTACAGTAAAGTCTGAACAAGACTTGGCAAATTAATGGGAGAGAAATTATAATCAAAAACTGGATTTCAGAGAGATCTCCTGTGACCTTCACATTTGACCTAGAAATGAGTTTCAAGGTTATTGCAAACCCTTAACAAATAAACGCTCTTCCTTGAAGAATGAGCCAGCTATAGTTAAGGAAATAGAATACATGGTACTGACAAGATTTTTTTTACAGAGGTTCGATATGACCATAAGCTTGAACTTTCACTTAGAAATTGTTCAAGGTCACTGCAAAATCTTTACCTAAACACTTGTTGATGAAGAATGAGCCAGATTGGGGCAGGAGAGAGAATATACGGTCCAGACAAAGATTTTAACATAAGTTTGCTATGACCCTAACCAAGAAATGTGGTTCAAGTTCAGTGCACATTCATCACCCAAAGGTACTTTGTGATTGGAATATGAGCCACATTGGGTCAAGAGGGAAAAAGTATGCCTTGGACAGGTGATGTTTGACAGACAGATGAATGAACACATTGATGACTATTGGGTGCCTGAAGAGCTGGGCCATATTAAAACAACATTATCACATTATTTATCAGAAAAAGAGTGGTAATAAAATTATCCCAACTGACTGCCATGCAGTATAAGCACTAGTTAATCAAAGGAAACAGCTTTTCAGCAATGCAGATCATCTCTGTTTGAATTTGAGAGACACATCTCAGTAATTACAAGATCTTTTACTTCACGTTTGATAAATCTAATTTTTCTTCCAAATAAGCCCATGGCTTTAACAAGCATTTACTGCCTCCTAGATTCATGTTTTACTGATGAAAGAATTACTTTTGAATGAAATTTACATCCTTGAATCTCATCAAGGTCCCATGTGAATTATTAAGAGCAACAGACACAATTATCTTAATCCAAGTAAAATCAATACGATTGATTTTTACACTTTGTGGTATTTCTGATTTTATAATTACTGGTTCAATCCATTTTAAGACACCAGAAAAAGGATTTTGAAGACGGATAATCACTTCATTGGATGTCTAGAATTAAATATGTCAGACAAAACACATGAAAGGGTTCCAGTCACTCCTTGTGGATATTTTATTCAACTTTGGATAAGTCTCAAGTCTTATACTCAAAAGAGAGATTCAAAGAGAGATGTTCAGGATTGTCATCCATTAGATATCCGTTTTCCTACCTAATTGATTGGACACTAAAATGAAAAATATCTTAAGATGCAGTATCTACTTCATAATCAGTTACAAAAAAACACAAAAGTTAAAATTTAAGGAAATCCGTCCATTGGTGATTCATTAGGTCTAATATAGACGGTTCTACAAATGGAGATAAAGGAGACATATCAAGGACATGATGCCTAGTAATCACAGAGTCCAGGATGACACCTGTCTGATCCAGAAAGACTTACTTTGCATTTGGTACTTGATTGAGGAATGACTCCTGGACAGCTGTGAACTCGGCCAGTCCCTCTCTCACCAGTTCCACCATTACACTGCATGCTGCCTTGGCAACCACTGTGTCCGTGAAACCACATTTTTCTTCCAAAAGCTTGCATGCCACACTCTGTAGAAATACTCCTTTAGTACATTACAATTCAATTTTGTCAGTTAAAATATTATATGAAAGAAGCAAAGCATATCAAATATTTATGCTTTGATTAGTTTACAGTGACCTGTTGAAGGAGAAAATTGTAACCAATTTTGCTTGTGCATTTTAAGGCCTTTAAAAGGAGTGGGCTTAAAGTAAATGGGAATGCTTAACCCTACTGCAATTCACTGTTTTAATCCTCCATGTGATTGGGGTTTTTTCTGTAAAGTGTTCTTGTATCAATGATTAAATGCATGCAAAATTTAGCATAAAGTTGTGGCTGTTGCATTGCTGATACAAGGCCTACCTTTGTTGATGAGACAGTTAACTTGTTCTCTGTGGTCAAGCTCTTTCTAACTTCCTCATTCAGTTTGTTTAGTGCCTAAAAATCATTGAAATTTTCATTCAGAATAATTAACATACAAATCACTTTCAGTGGAACCATTTCAGTTCGTTGGGGCCAAATTTTGAGAATTCTTAAATTTCACAGGTTTATGGGGACGTAAAATCATTAGGTAGGTAAATGTAAATATATTATAAATATTGATGTTATTCATGTACAGATGTAAATTTCTAGTCAAGCGATTCCCACAAAATCAACAAAAATTAGCTACCACAAATTCTAATGATTTCACAGTGCATACTGCTTTCAGTGTATATTTTTCAGTACTCATGCTGTATCCCAATATACCTAGCAGTCGCAGATCACTCAATACATCTGATTATGGAACATACTACTCCTCTCATTAATTTGATCTATTTTGTGGATGATCAGGTATATACCCTTGCTTTTTTTTAATCTAACCAGATGATCACTGCCACATGAGTGCTCTCTAGCTCATGGTAAATCCAGCCTTACCTCTACAAGTTCAGAGCAATGAAAGCCAGCAGCACAGGGGTAAATGACACTGATAATTGCTAATACTAAAATAAAACACAATCACACAGTTATACTAAGAAGATACCAAGAGAATAGACACCAAAACAGCACAATGACACAGATATTGAGAAGATACCAAGAGACTAGACACCAAAACAGCACAGTCACACAGCTATACTGAGAAGGGACCAAGAGATTAGACACCAAACCACAGCACAATCACACAGCTATAGGTGGCAGGGGACCGTTTCTTTGATACAATTCACTCACAGTAACCAGGGGATGTGTTTCTTCGGAACTCTAATCAGAATTTCCTCAGTTCCCATTTAGCACAAATACCTTTAATTCACTCCTTATTAGGCCAATCACCAATTTCTAAGGAAATTACTAGTCATTATTTGTAAAATTTTCTACATAGTGGTTTTTCTGAGATTTAGACCCTTTCATCATGTTCATAATTTCGCCCATTTTTCATGATTTTTCAGCTTTTTAGACCTTCCCCAGCTAATTCCCTGCAAAGATCGATTGACCTTCCGTACCATGTGCATGTTACACTATCACGTCAGAAACTTACTGGTGTATAGTTTACTATGTCCTATCCACCTACTTTTCTTGTTTAATTTTACCTCCCGTCTGTAACTTGCAATTTCACTGTGAAAAGTAGACACAACAGTCATAGCCACAAGTTTCGCATTTTACTTTTGATTCTCATGTACTTAACTTTCGGGGCCTACATATTGCATACCAATTTTAACAAGAGACATCCCTCCAACTAATGATAATCATTAACAAGAGGCCTATGGGCCACATCGCTCACCTGAGCAACAACAGGCATGATAAAATCAGCTTCATGGAGTCATAATACATAATATCTGGACAATGTGGTATAATACATGTAGATCCTGTATAAAAAAATCCGTTTCCCCCTGGATATTCTTATATTTATAATCTAGTCCCTTTTCTAACCTGATGATACAGTCATATCACATTCAGCATTGCAGTTCTAAATAAAGACCCTAAACAATTGTTTATATACAGGATATAAACCTATATCAAACTCTGAACCCCTTGTGAGGCCCAATAATCATCCAGCAGCCAAAGTTTACACAATTTTAAAGAATCAGCAATATATAAAAATACTTGCATATAAGTAAAAGCATATACAATAACATTTGAGTTTTTGTGAATACATGTAATTAAAATGTTTTCCTTTGTACAACTGGATCCCCAATGTGGCCCCACCCTACTCCTAAATATTTTGATTTGAACAAATTTGAATCAACACTATCTGAAGTTGCTTTCACTAAAGTTACAGCTTTTCTAGGCAAATGTTTTTTGTAGAAAAAGATTTAAAGATTATTTTATATTCCTATGTAAAAATTTGTCTCCCCCCCCCCCTTGTGATCCCATCCTACCCCCGGGAATCATGATTTGAAAAAACTTGAATTTTCACTACCTGACAATGCTTCTACACAAGTTTCAGCTTTCCTGGCCAAATGGTTCTTGAGAAGAAGATTTTTAAAGATTTACTCTATATATTCCTATGTAAAAAGTCAATCCCCCATTGTGGCCCCACCCTACCCCCGGGGGTCATGATTTTCACAACTTTGAATCTTAACTACCTGAGAATGCTTCTACACAAGTTTCAGTTTTCCTGGCCTAATGGTTTCTGAGAAGATTTTAAAAGATTTACTCTATATATTCCTATGTAAAAATTCGACCCCCATTGTGGCCCAACCCTATCCCCGGGGGTCATGATTTTCACAACTTTGAATCTCACTACCTGAGGATGCTTCCACACAAGTTTCAGCTTTCCTGCCCATATTGTTCTTGAGAAGAAGATTTTTAAAGATTTACTCTATATATTCCTATGTAAAAAGTTGACCCCCTTTGTGGCCCCACCCTACCCCTGGGGGTCATGATTTTCACAACCTTGAATCTTCACTACCTGAGGATGCTTCCACACAAGTTTCAGCTTTCCTGGGCTAATGGTTCTTGAGAAGAAGATTTTTGAAAATTTCTCAAAAATTTTCAATAATTCCTAATTATCTCCCCTTGTAAAAGGGCGTGGTCCTTAATTTTAACAACTTTGAATCCCCTTAGTCCAAGGATGCTTTGTGCCAAGTTTGGTTGAAATTGGCCAAGTGGTTTTTGAGAAGATGTAGAAAATGTGAAAAGTTTACAGACAGACAGACGGACAGACAGACGGACAACAGACAAAATGTGATCAGAATAGCTCACTTGAGCTTTCAGCTCAGGTGAGCTAAAAATCATTTCATGAATTTTAGCAACATTCATAAGCCTTCAAGTACAGCAACTCTCACTTTTACAAAAATATTGATGGGTACTTTATCCAAAACTGTCCCTTGCTACCATACTGTAAAGGAACCAAGAGAATAGACATCAAAGCAGCACAGTCACACAGCAATACAAATCATCCTTTTTCTAAAAATGTGGGTCAGAATAGGAAAGAAAGAAAACTGCCAAATCTTAAAAACATCAAACTTTTGGGGCTAATTATTTCATCCCCTACAGAATCAGCCCAGGGTCTCGAATTGTACTCCACTTTGAGCAGAATTAATTTATGTTGCTAAGGAACAGAATCAAAGCCAAAACAGCTTCATTTCTTCAAACATGCATATTCTTTTTTACAGGTGATCATTTCTTCAATATTTTACATATCCTAATGGCAAAACCAATTAACTTATTGGGCAAAGCCAGGAAATTAACATGCAGAATAAAAAAAAAAATATCATAAGAAAGATACAGAAAAACTAACAAAGAAAACTTTGACTGTTGGAAATGCTGGGCTTGTTGTGTAAAAAATAAAAATTGAGAAATGGAAGGCTTCAAGTAAATAGTTCTGATGATTATTAACCGGGCAAATAATGAAACTATTATACGATGAACATTGTCTAAGTAATGAAAAAGCAAATTTATTAAATGCAATTTTACATTGGAAAAATACATAGAAGCATAATAAATGGAAATATTGAATAGTACAGCAATTAAATTGCTACTGACATTAAAGGAGCTCAGGCATGATTAATGCCGCTTTAAATAAAATAATTCTACCTACATTGACATGTATGAAACTTGGTCGATCATCTGATATTGAATTGAATAATTATTTACATGTATTTCTCATCAGTCTAGACAATGGCCATTATAGAACAAAATAGTTGAGAAGTGAGATAAGCAATATAAGGAAAAGAAATGTGCTGACAGAAAGTCACGTAAAAGGATACAACATCAGCATGTATACAAAAGATCAGGCCAAAGCATGGACACAGAGATAACAGTGACTATGTAGACAATCGGATTGAAATAGGTAACCCAAATATTCTGGAATTATATCAATTAGGCACTTTGAAAGACCAACAACAGTGTAGCACCATTAAAGTAGAATGAGAAAATGCACCACAACCTGAAAGACAAAGCAGACATCTTAAACAGGCAGTACAAATCAGCTTTGACCAAGGAAGATACATCCCGACCCAATATTAACACCATTAATAACACCATATCCATCTATGCCTCAACATTCACATAGATAAAGGAGAGGGTAGGACTGGTTACTACACAGGGTTATAATCCAAACAAAGCATGAATATTCAAGTTGTGAAGAAAGGAAGAGAGAGACAGTAAATGGTTGACCACTTATACCCAATAGCGCTCTCCCTGGCTCCCCATAAAACTTAATGCTTATCTCCTTCATGGTTAACTGCCCTTAATAATGACTTTGCTGTTGCAGGTTCTAAGCAAATCTTTAAGGTAGATCCTACCAACAGTCTTCAGCTTATATTATAAGCTAATCATTACGCAAACACAATGCAGTAAAAACATGTTTTTTATGATCGGATGCATCTCATTGGGTCAGGGTGTTCTAATTTCGCTGACAATAATGATCAGAATTGAAACAAAATAAAACTGCATTGTAGCATAACCAATGATTAATAGCCTTGTGTAAAAGTAAATATTTCTGAGGGTTGATTAAGAAATAAAGTACAAGTTTTCGTGAATGTTGCAGAATAACCTCCGAGGTCTAGAAATGTTGTTTTGAAATATAAAAGCCGAGGCTTTTATATTTCAAACAACATTTCGAGACCGAGAAGGTTATCCTGCAACAATCACGAAAACAAGAACTTTATTTCTATTCTACTAACAGCCCAGTATTTCTACAGATCGTTTCTAGTCTATCATAGAGAGACGATCTAGGTCATTGTGACGGCTGTTCCGCGTAAACCCAACAGTTTTGTTAGTAATGTTTACATGTGTATCGATCAAAGGAATCACATGCAGACGACAGAATTTTTCTTTGGATTTTTAATACTCTTCACTTATTTATAAAATATCTTGGAATCATATTCCTAATATTTTAAGGGCAATTTAATATGATTATTACTACTACACGTTATATATTTTATGTAAAAACACACAGTGAAAATGTGCTAGGGAGGTCCTAGGAACAGCCGCATTGATCTCTTAAAAATAAACATTTGAGGCAATACACATCGTTTTGACTGGAACTAACACGTGAAATTGACATGGTTTTAAAACTTTTTACAGTTTGAAGTTGTACTTTCATGATCAGTGCAAGACAAATAGGTATTTCTGATCTGATAATTTACTGATGACGTTTGTGGTATATTGGAGAATAATTTCCGCGGCATCTCTTTGATCTCGGCAATATCTGTAGTAGAATTATGGTTATAATACCGGTAAGGCTTTATTTACGTTTTTCAGCTAATTTAAAATGTACTGAATCAAAAAATAAAGTACCTTGTTTAATAGGATTCTTTATGATTTCTACTTTTTATAACCTTATCTAAAGGCAGATATGCACAATAAAATGCATGCCAGGGAAGAACAATTTTGATTAGTTATTAGTGTAATTGGCTACATCAACTAAGTTTGTGATACAATTTAAAATAAAAGGGAATATAACTGACTTTGCTCAAAAGCTTGAATTCATTATTAATAATGCTTTTGAAGGCAGTTTCAAAAGTTCAAGGAAGGTGTATATTCATTGTTATTACCTGGACAAATGATTCATTGTTATTACCTGGACAAATGATTAAGGGTTCTTTGTTGTCAGTAGCTGTATGAATACTAGCATCGCAGATTCCTTTGGAAATAGGGGAGAAAATACTCAGTAGATGTAAACCTAATAATTATCTGCTAGTGAAACATAGTCAATGTTTGTGTTGCAATGACATCAGCTTTTCTCATGCAGTTTACAGATTCATGAAATGTCACAGCAACTTTGGCAATCTCTCTCTCTCTCTCTCCTCTCTCTCTCTCTCTCTCTCCTGCATCTAGGATCTTTTTATCTCAATTGCTACATCCAACAGAAAACATCAAATATAAAGATGAGCTTAACTCAGATCACTTAGACACAGATATGACAGCCTATGGACCCAGTTTATAATGGAAAACTCTTCAAACTCATTTAAACCAAGGTCCTCAAAGCTTCAATGGACCAAACTTATATATCCCTATGAGAATCAGCCATTGACTAATTCAGATTCTCATACTGACCCATTGCTATCTATAGCAGCTTTTCTGTCCCAACAATTCATTATATAATAATCAATAAATGCAATAATTCAAGTTTATTGTATACATAATGTCTCTGAATATAAATGTGACAGGATTCCCAACTTAGACGTACAATAACACTCATAGGTTATTACACCAGATCTCTAAATTTATCTCTGATAATCGTGTAGGAGACTAAATTTAGTGGAAGTTGATATTTTATGACATCAGCAGGTGCTTGGACCAGGGAGTGAATGGAGTGGCCACTTCCAAAGGGATGACTTACCCAATCACAGTGTTAACTGACAGATTTATTTCAAGAAAATCAAATAAATAAATTCAAAGGAATTGTATTGGATAAAAATATTCTTCCTGTAATAGATGTGTATATAGGCTCAGTACTGCCACGCTCCTACTAGCACTAGCTAGTGGGTTAACCCTTCAGCTCAGTTAGTAGAGCGTTGGTTTTTAAACTGAAGGGTCCTGGGTTCGAGCCTAGTTGTGGTCATTTCTCCTCTTCTATTACACTTCCATGACTAACTCCTACTATAAAGGAAGACTATCACAGTATACATACAGTAAATTGTATAGTCTGTCGATATACATACAGTAAATTGTATAGTCTGTTGATATACATACAGTAAATTGTATAGTCTGTAGATATTACATAGAAATGTGTACCTAATCATTACCATGGCATGCATTGGCTGTAAAAATCTTGACATTTGTAAGATTCCCCTTATTAAATTTGAATTGCTTTAGACTCAGTATTATAAATTAATGATACTATTCAATAGGACTCTGTTACTTTAGCTATAAACAGACTTAAATGAATGATGCAAGTTACAAGATAGACAGCATTCAAATTGCTTATGCTTCTCATACACAATAGGGTGGTTGCTTTCTCAAACACAATTGGGGAGATTATACCAGAGATTGCTGGGCTCAAGCCCATACATGACGAAAGTCAAAATCTAGCAAAATTTTGATTCAACAATTCAGCACATTAAAATCACCAAAACTGTTGCTTTAGCACTGTTGAACATTAAATTAACCTATAGTTATTGGATTACCTACATGGGAAATTAGCTCCAACTGTTGGGTTACCAAGTCAACACAAATTAATTCCAACAAGTCAACATAAACTAAGCCTATACTAATGGATTACCATGACAACATAGAATATGGCATAACTGATGCTTTA
>WFKH01006014.1:4183058-4193657 GCA_016163765.1 Magallana hongkongensis | reverse complement strand
TTACCAAATCAACATAGATAAAATAATAGGCCTCAACTCTTACATTACCAAGTCAACATAAATAAAATAAAAGGCCTCAATCCTTACATTACCAAGTCAACACAAATAAATAATAGGTCTCAACCCTTACATTACCAAGTCAACATAAATGAAATAATAGGCCTTAACCCTTACATTATCATGTCAACATTCATAAAATAATAGGCCTCAACTCTTACATTACCAAGTTACAGAGATGAAATAATAGGCCTCAACCCTTACATTATCATGTCAACATAGATAAAATAATAGGCCTCAACCCTTACATTATCAAGTCAACATTGATAAAATAATAGGCCTTAACCCTTTCATTACGAAATCAACATAGATAAAATAATAGGCCTCAACCCTTACATTACCAAGTCAACATGAAGTAAGCACTAATTATTACATTACCAAGTCAACATAGATAATAGGCTTCAAGGCTTTATAAGTAGTCAACATAAAGTTAGCTACTTTACTAAGTAAACATAAATCATGTCCCAACTGTTGGATTACCAAGTTGACAACAAAAAAGCCCAACTGTTGCTTTACAAAGACAATATAAAGTGAGCCATAGCTGTTGTATAACCAAGTTGACATTAAGCTCCAATTGTTGCTTTACTAAGTCAACATAAAGGAAGTCCAAACTTTCTGATGAACAAGTAAATATTTTACAAGCATTATATGTTGTTTATATAAATTAACACAAAGTAGGCTATAATACTTTTATTTCATTGTGTGAAATACTGTCAAAGAATAGAAGCAGATAACTTAAGTATCCAAGGTATGGAGCTAGCAAAATTAATCAAAATTTTAAGCAGCCAGAAATTCTAGAACCCGGGGGGGGGGGGAGAAATGATTTTTTTTTCATAAACAACAGCAAAATAAATCAAAAATCAATCAACCCTTTCATAAAATTGTATGCATATCATATCTGCAAAATCAACACTTCTGAAAAAAGTTATTTTTTTTATTCAAATTAATATACAATGGCTTGTTCACTTATGGAAGAGAATATTGATAGCTTATCAAAAATAATATATGTCACACTACTAGAATATGATTTGATATTGAAGAAAAAATGTCAAACTGCTTGTTTTAATTTTACCTTTATATAATTCAAATCTCACCGCAACATGTACTTCAATTTGCTATTCATTGTATAGTATCTGCCCAATTCAACACACCGCACACGAAAAATTCAAACGTAAGCCAACATCACTCATGATAAACTTTACAATACCAGTAAATTAACCTGTATGCAGCAATGGCGGAGAGGGTATTTTCTTGAGAGGGTACTTTTTTTATAGTATGACACTACCAAAAATAATGGAGGGCAAAGTTAGGGAGGGGCTATATCCACCACATTATAGCCAGACCACTATGACTTTGGTATCTATAGTCTGTAGTTATATCCAGTTGACTTTCTACGGACCCCATTACCCCGTGGTCTGCCTCGTACTAAGGCATGCACAAACTAAAATTGACGAAGACGTGCTCATGCAGTATAAGGCCAACTGACTTTTTTTTTACAGCTCGAAAGATCAGTGCTGTCCAAAATGCAGGGAAAAAAATAAACAGATCTGCACATGTTTGTAAACAGAAAAGCCTACCTGCCAATCAATAGCGAGACTATAAGAAGTCGCTTTACCCAGCTTCGCTGCGAAGTCGCGGTTTTAACAGTCGCGGAATGCGCGCCAACCACTGATTACACGTGTGAAAACAAACTTTATTGGACAGGAAAAATACTATAACTAGAGACGTTTATAGTCAACTTATTATTTCTATTTAGAGTGTTGAGACTGAGCTTATGTAACGAGAACTTCTCCGGTAAGTTGCATAGTTTTGTGATTACTTTTTTTTTTCATTGCAAACTCTTTCCGTTTTCGTGCCTATCAGTCTTATGCAATAGTTTTGACATTTTTTAAAAATTTATCAAATAAATTGCAATAGTATTCGATCTAATTTCCAATAATGAACCACAATTAGACCGTTGTTAGAGGAAACTTTTAAATGAGATAACGGGGTGCGACTGTTCATTTTAAGCAACGTTTTGCCACCAGTTACAGAATGCAAAACCCATTCTTATTGTACTGTCTTCAAATGATGAAGTTATTTATTTTTACATTTGGATAATCATTTGTCATATTGTAGAATTTGAATTAATTTGCTTGGTGTAATTATAAAATTTACAATATTTCAACTTTAAAATTTTTGCATTTACACTAACCAAAAAAAAAATTAAAATGTAAAATGTGTCACTTTTTTATTCATTTATTGATCGTTTGCTTTTTCAAATTATTATGCGAGTTTCCTATTTAAGAAATTTAATATTTAGGGGGATAAATTCAAAATAGAAAATTAAAATGACAATGCCTTATTTCTTTTGAAATCGTTGAATCGTTACGTATTGGGCACTCAGCTGGGGGCCATTTTTTTTTTTACAGTACCGGAATCTATCATGTTCTGAACCCTTGGAGATTTATATCACCGGTGAAATCGAAAACTAAACGAAACAATATTGAATGGAACATCCCTGTATCAACAAAGAGGGACACGCATCCGCAAATCCCCTGTGCATTTTGCATTAATATTATTCATAATCGTGTGTAGTAACTGCAGGAGTCCTTATTAAAGTTTGCGATAAAAAGCCCCACACATTTCAGAAATTATTTGATGAAAATATTGCACGTCAGTGTGTTGCAATTAAATTCAGTTACGTAAATGTCACCGACAGAGCAGAGAAAATATAAATGACTACTTTGTCTGATCAGAACAGTGAAGTTCTTAGTATCAATTAGTCACAATAACTAAGCTTTGTTGGTCCTGGAAGAGGTTATTGTTCCCCTAATGATCAGCGCGTCACTGGGAGATAGCTTCTTTTCTCTCTATCTGTAGCTGGTTAACAATAATGAGTTAATAATTTAATAATTTAATAAGTCACGTCCATTTAACCAATGTATGAACATTTCTAGTGCAAACACATTTTTTTAATTATTTTTTTTTCATAAATAAACGTGAATCTCCAGTTAGGTCAAAGTGTATCGATTCTTTGTTTTACGTCCCTGTTATTTATGTCTCTGAAAACATGTGTAAAGCCACAGAAACTTTGGTGAATTTTCTCTCTCATCTATTGTCTTATATTTTGTTCAATAGTTTAAAACCAAAGAATTTCATTTTCCTTTTAATTTTTATATGATTAGAATTAATATACATTAATATAGCGCAAGTATTTCACAATTCGGATATCCGGACCCCCCCCCCCCCTTTCAATTTGCTTCCGACGCCACTGAAAACTGTCGATTTGACAATACATGGATGGTGGTACAATAAAATATTAAAATCTAAATAATTTGGATCAACAAAGCATTCATGCTGCATCCAATGAAATTGTTGCAACATCAGCTACACAATTACACAGAGAAGCAAGCGCCCTTTCCCATTATTTCGCCTTATACTTGTGTTCGAGCGGGAAGTATAAAAAATAAACGTACGAATAGTTTTAAGATATTCGAAACCTGCTTGGTAGGTAGTGTTAAATGTTGTATGTATATATTTTATTCCTCTTAATATAGACCAGTATCAAGCAGTAGACTTTATGAATATATTTACTGGGAATAAATATAAGAATATATTTACAGAGAATAATATAATGGGTACATACGACAATTTACAACTAATATATATCCAAGCATCCTTTTTTAATGTACTCTATTAGAATATTAAGGTATAATTCGCCCTCTATTAATAGGAATTTTTTTTAGCTATGAACTATTAATTAGCAAATAAAAAATGCAAATATTTTAGCTTAACAAATTGAATATATTTCTTTATCTTTAAACAGAGCTCTTCTTCACAAGGAGATTATTATATTCTAAAAATGGCCACGACCATCCATCCCTCTTAAGGAAGTTTCTCTCATTGCAACCTTCTACTATGAACTCATCATCACGTGACACGTATAGACTAATTATGACAACCCACTTCCGGATTGCCGGATATTTTGATTGATTCACATCAATAAGCTTCTCACAAAATAAGTTTGCAATCAAAGCCATTCAGTAACATATATTTGAGAGGCAAGTAATAATGTTTTTAAATTTAAAAAACAAACTAGAGACTTTTCTTTGCAAATTGCCTTATCCAAATTTTCTAAACTTTGAGGAGGGGGGGGGGGGTAGGTTGATTTCTTCAGTACCAAGACTTCTTTAAAATATTTAGAAAACGTCTACGCCTGAAAAGGTGTGGGAGATACGTGCCATTTTTAATTACTGTAATGACGAAGTATAATTTTTCAATATTCATTTTACCTTTTCTCTCGAAAAGTGACGGAAAACCACAAACCTATTTTTTCCAAATCAATTTTAAAACCCCAAGGCTACGTAATATCTCTGAAAAAAAACAAAAAAGTAATAATTAATGCCAATCTGTACAAAACATGATGGGCTCTGTCTAAATATTCCCTGCATCAGAGATAATGGTTTAACCATAGTCTCAAACCAAACGACCTGATGCCAAGACAAGAGTTTGAACATGGCGATTCCCCGCGCCTCGTGTGTGTTGGTGATCATGCAGTGGCTCTACACAGAGAAGCGACAGATGACCTACTAATTCTGGCTTAATTAGCCATGAAATTTCTCATCTTCTCTCGTCGTTATGCCGTATGTCTTGTTTGAATGGCGGCGGCGAAGAATGTAACATGTTTACTCTGCTCGCTAATGGTTGTTTTTTTCTTCTTGTTCTTTTCCCTACGACCGCTTAGGTTATATGCACTTTAAAATCAATTTCATAAAGTCTTACAATGTTTTTCATCACGTAATTTCAAATAATATACGTAATCTATATCATGTGGTTTGTTAATCCGAGATTCCTCTGACTCTATCCCCCGCTTTTATATTGTGATGCACGTCACAATATCACAATACCAAAGCGGGGGTTCGAGTCAGAGGAATCTCGGATTAGTGGTTTGTTAGACCAATAAGTAACGAGTATGAAGTCCAAATCGAAACGGATGTGGATATTTATGAAAAAGCTTGACTGACTGGTAGTAATCAACCCTCGTCCAGTGACTGCACGAACTTCTTATTGTTGAATGTCTCTGCAATCTTACTAATCTCCGTCATTTCCTATTGGCTTTAATACAGGCTGTCGCAAAATGTGACAAAAGACCCGTGTTTTGTGTCTTCACGGATCAGATACGGTCTCAGCTACTGTCGTTCAGATTAAACAATATTCTCAATATTTGTATTTACACAAAATAGTCCCATGAGCCTAAATAAAGAAACAAAATGACCCCCGTCTGGAAATACCTGGTATGCCAATAAGTGAATATTCATTTTACTTATTTTGAGAATACAATTCAAAGAATATTTGATGTATTTCTGGCGTGGTTTATTTCTCTAGGAATGGGCAAGTATTTTTAAAAAATCTACATCATAATTAATAAAACATTTTTTAATTTCCCGCCACGGCTGTAATATTCAGCAATACCTGAGAGGCGTGACGCCGAGGTTTTAGGCTGAATGTTGGAGACACAAACGTACACGGTTTTATAAAGAGAAATAGTCAACAAGTTTTGTAATAAAGTTGACGTTCAACCATACAAGGCTACTTGCAGGGCGCATTGTAAATAAACGAGGATGATAATTTCACTCCTGTTGAAACGCAAGACTCTAAAAGTATTTATCACTGAAGTAAATCTATGTACTAACTACAAAGGGAATTTCGAATTTAAACACGGACATAAAAGTTCATATTTTTATGGTAAATTCTTTTATCGAGGGCATGTATAAATGGGTATATACATCTGCAAATATACAACAGAATTCGCTTGATAACTAAAAAAATGTGCGACTTTAATGTTCAGATAGCCATTGACTGTGATTGTTTTCATTTTGGTCACTTCTTCACACCATATAAAATGTGTATTACATCTTCATCAAAACCCTGTGTTGTCTTTTTCAGCTGAATCTTCTCAACCACCTGTACAAGATACGCCTTCACTATTCTTCAATATACCGACGAATCTACCGCAATGACCTTCACATCTGCGTCGCTCTGATGGACGAAACAGGAACGTTTGGACAGAACAGCCACGTGATGGAGTACAAGGACCTGAATCCGGTGGAGAATATTACAATCCTGTACACGACAATGTCTGGTGTTAGCGCGGGGAGTCCCCCGCCGCCGGAAATCGCCGCCTATGTGGAGCTAGCGGTGATGGGGTACGTCGCCCTCGTCATCATCTGTCTAGGGATGGTCGGTAACGGGCTGTCCATGGTGGTGCTGACCAGGAAGTCCATGCACACATCGACCAACTGCTACCTCCTGGCGCTCGCCATCTGGGACACCGTGGTGATTCTCTGTACCTTACTTCTGATGACGCTGCCCACTTTGTCGTCTTGGTTTAAAGATCACGTGGAGCCATATATTGTGGTGATCGGGTATCCTCTGGCTCTGACTGCTCAAATGTCCACTCTGTGGCTAACCGTTTCCTTCACTGTGGAACGTTACATAGCTGTCTGCCACCCATTGCAAGCCGTCCGGATGTGCACGGTTGCGCGCGCTCGCGTCGTCATAGTAGCAGTATCGGTTGTGTCCATTCTTTTTAACGCGAGTCGCTGGTTTGAATACCGCTTGAAATTTGATCAATCAAGTACTAACCGGTCAACATTATCTTACGAGCAGACTGAATTTGGAAATAACGAAGACTACAAGCAAGTTTACTTCCTCTGGCTTTATCTCCTTGTGATGTTCATAGTTCCCTTGACATCACTGACGGTGCTAAACACTTTTCTGATCCTAGCCGTCCGACAATCACAGATTCAGCGAAAAGACATGAACGTCAGGCAGTCACGTGAGAATAACGTGACAATCATGCTCGTCTCCATCATCATCGTGTTTATCATCTGCCAAATTCCCGCGCTAATATATAATATGGCGTGGGCCATTGACATGGTCACCGTTAATAAATCCACTGGGTGGAAAGTTCTTTCCACATTCCGGAACTTCATGGTGACATTAAACAGTTGTGTCAACTTCATTTTGTACTGTGCGCTGGGGCAGCGCTTCCGTCACACGTGCATTCGTTCGTTCTGTCGCTGTATGATGATGACAGAAAATGGCCGGTCCTTCCGGTACGTAAACTCCGCCATGATGGCGTCATCGTCTGTGAATACCTATGCCAAGTACCGGTTGGTGCGCGCTAAGAGGGGGATCCTCACGTACCGGATGAAGAACTTGTCCCCGTCTACTGGACTATGTCGGCGGTCCACGATACAGACGTCCATGACCTTCTCAAAAGGCGGCACTAAGTCATCCATGACAGACGGGCACGAGACGACGCCGCAGCGCTCCAGGGACTGCTCTCACGCTACTAACAGCACCAAGAGCACCTCCTCCAAAGAATCCCTTCACAACGAGCTGTCCGACACACAGAAAACTTTATAGCTCCGAGGATGACAGGGCTATGTTCAAGGAAGACGCAAAAAACTTAATTTTATTGATACACATCATATATTTAATTTCATTGATGTCCAAGAATCAAAGTTGCTATTTATACATGTAAAACGTTTCAATTAGGATACTTCAGTGGGCAAAGACTCAATATTCCCCAAAAAGTAATGGTCAATTGTAGTGGTGAATCTACTGAAGGCAACATGCAAAAACTTTATTTAACAGGTAAAGCCCTGTGCTCTCAGGCTTGGTCAAAAAATGGGTCACTCAAACGCTGCATTAAACAATAGAACACACCTAGTTCTAAAACGACTAGCAAAGTTTATAAATAGGTTTGGACTGACTATTTATGTTTTCTATATCGCCAATATCGGGTTCTACGATAAACAAGTATATTGTATAAATGACTGTGATGAGAACGATGTATCTTGAGAATCAATCATGACGGACTGTCGGCTAGAACCGTCAACTGCAGCCATCCAACAGACTGGGAGACGTTCCCTCGATGACGTCATGCCGTGCCATGGAATGGCGATCGATACCTACAGTGTACGTTGTGTTTGTTGTCCGTGGCCAGAAAATGAAAGAATATGAAAGTTCGTCATAATTTTACAAGAAAACTAGGAAACGCTTTAAGTCTATTGAAAACAGAAAACACAATGTAACCGTTATTTAAATGTAACTAAAAGCTCGGGTGGTTCTTGCTATTCCTTAATTAAGAACCTTGATCTATACGTAACAAGCTCTGGATGGATTTCAGTTCTGAACTTATTGTACTTTGATAGTTCAAATGGTTCAGATGGGCAGAAACATCGGATAATATGAATAGATTATCGTGTTGTGTCTGGATTTGCATTTCAAGTACTCGGAAAACATGCGCCGATTCTTTGATCGTGGACAGATTCTACGAACGCGTTAATTTGATGAGAGTAGATAGTCCGGTTATTATGGGCGTCAAGATGGTTTCCCAATAAACTGTCCCCCTCTTGTTTACGGACTAGATCAGTAATAAGAGATATCTACAATCTCCGCATCAGCCCATCTGTGTCCTCGTGCGTCTGTTATCCGGAAACGTCAGAGGACCTGTCGGAAATTACTTGGTACCAATTAAAAATTGATCGTCGTATGTTCAAACAACGTTACAGTGATTGGAAATTGATTTTGTTACTTTGTTTAAATATGTAATTTTTCAAAAAAAAAAAAAGAAATAAAATTATTTTTCTTCAATTTTTCTTTGATTCTTCTTTTCACGTGACTGAGCATTATTGTTTCGATTGTTGCCATGGTGACAGACTGACAGTTACTTTGGGCACTAGAGAGACTCCGTTAGTGAAAATTACGAAAACGGCAAGATTTTCAGTCTTACAGTAATCAAACATAGGTAATCACAGATTACAAAGCTCACCGAGACGAGGCATCACCTTTATGAGGCATCACCTTTATGAGACCACCTTTATCATATTATATGAAAATCATAGTTAATGATCTTGGATATTCATGGGTTCTGTTTTGACACAATATCGTAAATCATGTTAAAAAATTATATGATAATCATAAGTTCATTTCATCCGGTATAATAAGATACAATGTTATATAATATAAAATACAATATTGCATCCTATGATACTTACAATATAGTATCATATAATACAATATAATACTGTATTAAATAATGATGCAATATAATATTGTAACATATCATATGACACTGAATCGTGTCATACATTATTGTATTTGATCACATAATACAATTATCATTATATTATAATACATGATACAATATAGTATTACATGATACAATATTATATCACATAATACATAACAATATTGTAACATATGATATTATATTGTATAATATAGTATGATATTGTATTGTATGATATTGTATAGTATAATGTTGTATCATATTTGATACATTATATGATATTGTATTATATGATTTGATACAACATTGCATCATATCATATGATACAATATCATGTGATATAGTAATATATTATATAATACAATATTATATTATACAATATCGTATCATATGATACAAAATTATATATTACAATATCATATAATACAATTCATGTGATATAATAATATATTATATAAACAAAATATTATATTATACAATATATTATGATACGATATTATATGTTATACAACATCGCATCATATGATACAATATTATATATTGCAATACCATATGAAACAATATCATATGATGAAATAATATATAATACAATATCATATTTTACAATATTGTATCATAATATATAATACTATATATAACAATATCATGATGCAATATCATATCATAATATATGTCCAAAAAAATTGACACAATATCATATCGTATCATATAACTTTTGTACAATATAATATATGATATAATATTGTATCATAAAAAACAGTAGTGTATCATATCATACAATACTATATCATAATAATCATGTTATATCAATTAACAAAAAACACATCTATCAAGCAGGTTTGAGTGAGGTAGGAGATTTTTTTAGCATCCTTGATAATGGAGATCAGGTTCTGCATCTGAAGCTACCTCTGCGAATAATTTATATTATAATAATAGTTAAATCAACTATGCAAGTTTGAAATAGTACAGTACTATTATCTATAAAACATGTGACCTGTTCCAAAAAACTAAACCTCATCCAGCATCCGAAACCTATGGCTCAGATTCAGCATTCAAGCCTGTCAAGTGCATCAGTATCATAAGACGCATCATCCATGCAAGTTTGGTGAAGTTAGGACCAGCAATACCTCAGATAATGATATAATCATCAGAGGGCACCTGCTCCAAAAACTTTAACCAGCTCTAAAAACCTTAACCTCCTTCAGCATCCGAAACCTATGACTCAGATTAAGCATTCATGCCTGTCAGGTACATCAGTATCGTAAGACACACCATCCATGCAAGTTTAGTGAAGTTAGGACCAGAAATAACTAAGACATATTTTTTAGCATCCTTGATAATGGAGATCAGGCTCTGCATCTGAAGCTACCTCTGTGATTCATTTATATTAAAGTTAAATCAACTATGCAAGTTTGAAATAGTACTATTATCTATTAAACATGTGACCTGTTCCAAAAAACTAAACCTCATCCAGCATC
>WFKH01006014.1:4117455-4178058 GCA_016163765.1 Magallana hongkongensis | reverse complement strand
GGGGTATAGCATAAGCTCCCCCCGACTTCGTCTCGGTGAGCTAAAAAATTGTCGGTGATATTTTTTATAGAGGTGATATGATGGTAATAAATCGATTAATTGTAACATGTGTGGTCATTTTATGCATAAATCCTAAACACACAAAAATACGCAAAACTAGTGTTACTAGTATTTTTTTTTACATTTAAATGCCGTCAAATGGTAAAATTGCTGTGGAAACAGAAAACATATGTGGGTTTTTGTGATTCCCTGGGGTCGTGGTATGATAATTCTACAATTTTTATATAAAATAGCTTACTTTTACTAACATCAACAAATTATAACCTCTAATTGTATCAGATTTTTCACATTAGCTTGCTTATACAATTATTCCAGAAGTGATAGCCTTCAAAATTCGATTTACCAGGCTTCTTATTCAAATTGGAATCCACCCAACTCCACTTATTAACTGTGGCCTGACACTGGCCTATAAAGGCTTGTGGTACATGTGTATGACTAAACATGAAAATTCTCTAAAACTTGAACTGCAGTAAATTGCTTGTATATCATAATTTTACATATATCCTCCATATTTTTCCATTGCATATTTCATGAAAATATGAACCCCCTGTTACTTCATGACTAAATTTAGAATTTGTGTATTAGGTTTCTTTTTATTTAATGACTATATAATAATAAATAGTATGATGACATTTGACAACTGCCAAAAAATTACCGTCGATTACATATTCAGCTTATCGAGATTGAAGACTATATCAGGGCAGTCCTTCATAAGTCTGTTGAACAAATTCGGAAATAACGTCTGTCGCTTTCAGAGATGAAAATTGGAATGCTCAAAGGATTCGCCCGCCTCTATATTGCAACTTGAATTTCTTTCAACCCATTTCTTAACATTTAGCACCCATGTACAGGGAAACATAATCGGAAACCCACGACCGACCCCGTTTACGCCTACTGTGGCAAATGGGGGATTGTCCGTGTGTCTGACGATAGAAGGAAAATGCAGGGGCGTGATAGTCACACATAAAATCTATCCGTATATCCGTATACAATCAATATATCAAGATATAAGAATAAAAAATAAGGCTAGCATAGTTCGATGTAGCCAGCCCTACTGGCCTGGTATTTTCGGGGGGGGGGGTCCAACCTTGTTTTTAGAAATCACCGCTACATATTCAAAACTGCTTACCATTAAATTTCTTTGGTAATATAAAACTCTAAATGGAAAATTAACACTTAGATCAAAACAATGAAGAGAAATTAAGAAATTTCATTTCTCAGGAATACATAATGTCTAAGTAGGATATGTGTACACGGGAGAAAATACGGAGTTATTAAGAGAACTGTTGTGTGTTGATTCGCAGCTAACAAAGAACAAACAAGGAAATACCAGCGATAGAGGCCTCCTTGTAAGACAGATAATTAACTATATCAATAATGCAAAGCAGCAATCACACAGCACTTCTAAGTTTGATAACATTATTATTTTTGTAATCTTACAAAAAACACAGCTTTTTAAAATATTAATAAAGCCCGTCAAAATATATCACGATCAGCTTTACGAAGACTAAAACCATGCTAGGGAATGCTGCACTTATTTCTGCATGGAATACCTATATTGTTTCGACATTAGTTTCTTTCTGATTTTCTGATAAACATTTATACAATGTCTTAATTTTCGCATGAATTTCAGATTTCTCCACTGTCCCCTATATAACCGACGCACCGTGAGCCCCTGCTAGTATCAGGAAGCGTCCCTCTGGGGCCACGCCAGAAGTGTGAAACTCCACTTTGATGAGTAGTGAATAATTGATGGCGGATTTAAACTCACCGTTAAGGATTTACAAGGAATTCACGGGAGGAAGCAGAAAGATGATGTTGAATGCTCTCATACATTATTGAGTGTATAATAACTGCTGGGGTGACGGCTATAAAGCTCTGGTAATGGAACAGGGAGACGGTCCCCTCACCCTACAGGAAGAGACGGCACAGCTCCTGTGATTTCTGGCATATATATTATCACAGTTTATTCTTTAGATGGGAATGTACAGTCTATTTCTGTAGACCCTTGGGTTCAATATCAATCATTTATGGGGTACAGTAAATCTAGATGACTGACAGTTGCACACAAAGAGCAAGTTAAATAAAGTGTGACACTTGTACTTAAACAGAAGAGTTGAAAAATTAATTTCTGAATTTTTTAGGGAATTTCATGTCATCTGTATCACATCCTTTCGTAAGGTAAGGAGTAATGATAGAAGCTGCTGGGGATTTTTGTTTAATATTTTGTTTAATTTTTTGTACCTTGTAACCACCTAGCATAAACAAGGAGAAGTTCTACAGAGTACCATACAACAAAATGACATAGAACTATACAACATGTTCTCCTAGTTGTCTGGGAATTCTAAGCGTGCATGGACTCTTAATGATTACAAATGGCTTCTCATGAAACAGAAAACATTTAAACAACAACAGATTCTTCTGAAGCCCATTAATAAAATTGGTGTCAGCTTCAACATAGTGGGAGACAGAGAATCAGCAGCCAGAAGTTAGTGAAACTGAAGCCCCTCTTGGAGGCTTCCTGGACCAATCAATGTCAATTAACACTCTCTCCCTCCACAAACCATGGTGACAGGTAGGGCAGCACATTCAGTGCCAACCATTGTATTACAGCTGACACCCCCCCCCCCCCCAACACCCCCAATCCATTAAAAAATGTAATAATGATGAAAACTGTATATTATCACCCAATTCAAAAAAATATGGCATTTTTTTAATCTATAGACAGAATACATATTATTACATATATTAATAATTAAAGGTTCAAAATCTCAACAGATTATCATGATTATAAACCTATACAATGTATTATCATCTAATTCAAACAGATATGGCAATTTTATATATATAGGCAGAATATATATTATGCACAATATCCAATACCTTGTTATCTGCTTAATATTATCATTCTAAGTAATCCTTATTTGTCCTTAAATGAATGCCTAAAATGATGTGTATTCCATATCTAATACAATTACGTTTACTATGTTTTCTTGTACCTTCTTGGTAAAGAGATAAGATGGACAGATTTCCTGTTGCCCAATGCTATTATCTGTATGATTATATATTTACATTTTCCAGTGTCTTTGCCTGTGATAACACTACGTATCAATTTTGTACTATACAGTCCAATAAATTCAAATGACGTATAATTGGGGTGCAAGCAGGGTTTGCTTATTTATATTCAAATATTTAATCGTACAATTGCTGAAAATTATATAAGTGATAAGGAATCATTCTTTGAATATTATGAGGTATTAATAAAATATAATTGTTTAAATTCAAAATACCTTGATACTAAACCTTGAATGGAACAGGCATGCTAATAGGTAAATCTTGATACACTGTAAACCAATTTATATTCGTGACCACTGTTATTTTGTGATTTACCAAAGATAAACTGATTCATAGCGACTAATTTTCATGATCAAGATGTAGATTATCTGGACAATAACATACCAGTGACATTTAATGAGGTTCACGGCAAGAAATATGAACGATGATGACGCTCTCGCAAACATTACGAAATTTTTTTGCACGGGAATAAAAGTTGGTTTACAGTATATGGAATGATAAATCAGTGACTTTTCTAGAAGACCAATCTTTGTACATGGTTGCATTAAATAATTTCAGACTGTAGGGAAAGAGTGACTTTGTTGATACATCTTACTTCAACAATTATTGCCATGTTGGGGGGCTTTACTTGATTTCCTTGATAATTGTGGCTATAGGAGCTTCTGTTCAGAAGATGCCTCAGATGAATATATAATCAACCATATTGGTGGCAGTAGAGGACTGTTCAGTAGTAAGATTAATTGTCACCGTAATAACACTGCATTGAAATAGCTGCTATAGTGAAAAAATTTCTTTAACAAGAGACAGGATTAGATATTGGAGAGAGAGTTGTTCTTTGTGGAATCAGAGCCATCTGATCAATCAAACACCAGCGCTAATTGTTCAGCAGTAGCCACCAGCCACTTCTCTCTCTCAGAACATCGTTCAGTCCATTTCTAAATTTCTTCTTGGCAATTTATTTTCATGGCTGACAAAAGAAAAACTTTAAGATAGAGTCATTAATCAGCTATTTCCTTCTCTTTTTTTAACAAATAAGGGCATAAAGCTACATATATTTTATTGTTTCATTCCTCCCAGAGGGATCAGGTGCTACAGCTTTATTGCAGTGAAATGAACTTGATGAAACAGATGTGTATTGGTCAACAAAAGCTGTAATGGATATATGCCGAAAACAGTTCTGTATGAAAAAATATCAGACAGTTTCGAGGCCCGTTAGGGCCAACAACTGTCTGATATTTTTTCATACAGAACTGTTTTCGGCATATATCGTACTTAAAACATTGCCATTGAATTTCATTGTTGATTTACCTGAAACATTCCGATTTTGAAGGATATCAGTACTGTTACCTCTGGTAACGGTCTGATATTAAGAAGCTCGGACTGTCACAGGTAAAATTTTAGACTGCTGGAACAAAGGAATGACATCAAGGCAGTGTTTTAATCGATGATATATGCTTCCTGTAACATTCCTCTGTATATACCATAATACTGTTTTCATTCCTCCAAAGTTTATTCTTCAATTTTAATTAAATTTTTAATTCATCATAGGAATTCCAAAAGCATCTGTGTGGTTTATATGGCAGTGAAGGCTGAAAGATATTTAAAATATACATGGGATATGTTTCAGTAGGTTTCAAGCTTTATGCTTTATCATCTCTAAAAAGTAAATGATTCCACTGAAATAGTCAAAGTTTTCCTTCTTTATGTATTTCATTGTCAACCAAAAACAGAAAGCAGGAGTAAAGGCATCAGGTATCCAAATTTACCACAAAACAAAGCTTTCCTTCTCTAAGAAGCATTGAATTTCCTGATAAATGATTGGAACTCTTTGGAATTGTGTAAAAACTTATGATCAATAAGTCACTTCTTTAACAGTATCAGAAATTCCTTTATACACTTTAATTTAAGAAGTATGGCTGCTATGTGAGCCTATGTCCATTGTATCTGGCAGATTCTGCAATCAATAGAAAGAAGCTATCAACAGAAAGTAGATCTGCCTTTGTTTCTGCCTTGTACAAGTTGGACTTGGCTCTTTATCGTGGGTCTGGTGCTGTCTGAATAGAATGGAAATGGCAATCAATCTAAACAAAAGATTGACTGCTCTCTAGGGCGGTTTGCATAAAGCGTTCTATGGTGTGACAGTCACAACATCACTCAGTGACATTTGTTTCTATTATTTATTACAAACACAGCTAGAGGTGTTGGGCTATCACACCACCTTTTGGCACTGGGACCACAACCCTTAACACTTGGAAAATTAGCAATGTTTGAGGGAAAACATTAAAAACATTATATATTTTGGGTTTTATCCCTTTTTTAGTCTTATGGGAGATGATGAGGTTTACTTATAGGCTGAAGAAAATATGAAATATAAACATCAATATGTTGTGGTAATAAAAGTAACAAGTTCTTTAAAAAGACAGAAACATTGAATTTGACCTTTTGACTTGTTAATGAGAATTTTCAAATTATCCTCATACATATTACAGAATTGTGCAGTGTGCAGACTGAAATTATTTCATTCTAGCACCTTATATAAACTAGTGTTTAAAACATGTCATTCTAGAACTATTTATATGTTAGACTCTTCTAAAACCAACATTAAAGAACTGAACAACTGAGGACTGTACAGAAACAGATCAAGTAGATAAAATGCATAGATGGATAGACTCTAATACTTTAAGTAGCAACAAAAAGGGAATTTCAAAGTAGTTTTAGCATTGACACCGAATTTACTTACAAGCAGTGAACCTGTTACATATACCTTGACTTTGGTATATTATTAAATCAGTTACTTTGTAGGACCGTCTGACAAATGGACAATTAACACCAAACTTTGTTGCAGTTTGAGGGTTCATTCACTGTCAGGCAGGGATCAATTTCTTTCATGAGAAAGATTTTCTGGTGTGAAAGAGGAACTTTGCTCTTCCAATGGAACATCATGGTCAATAATAATCTGACTGTCTATATTACAGTACCGGATATAATCTGTCACAGGTTACTGCTTCCCTCACTTTTTGACGAATTTTAACGAAAATACACATACCTTTCAAAGAAGTACAATTGAAATCGATATAAGGGTAATTAAACTCCAAGATTTCTGCATTGACACTTCATCTATATCTACTCAGAGAAATTAACAAGAACGAAAACAAATTTCTTATGGAGATTTATAATGGGAAATGTTTACATCTTTTCTTCATTCGGAATTACTAGGGACACCTAGCGCAATTTTTCAAAGTTATCATCCAGGTACTTTCATGTCTGCTGCAATCTCATTAAAATAAGAACTTCTATCCGCTCCCAGGTTTTCGATATGTCACAACATTTTAATTAGATTGATGTCTGCTGCAGTGTTAAAATCCCCGCAGACTTTCTACTTTTGGTTGTGTTTTGAAACCTGAAGAGGTAGATGTGGCGTTTCAAAACAGATAATCTGGACTTTTTTCGTTCTAGTGGATGAACGTTGTTTGGGCACGAAAGTATTTATGATTATTGAAATATTAAGCAAAAAGTGGTGGAAGCAGAAACTTGGGACAGAGTATAGTGTCTTACCTGTCGCTGAATGGCCACATTGTTGAACTCCAATCTTCTCTTTAAATCTTCCATTATTTAGAACTTGGTGCATTCCTTAACATTAAGAATTTATATATTAAATATCAAATGTTTTATATATATATATATATATATATATATATATATATATATATATATATAAATGACAAAAGTTTCCTTCTGGATGAAGGTGACAAAAACTTGTTCCATGAAAATTTAGACAAAATGAAAGTTAGCTATAGAGCCTCAGTAGTTCAAGTTATTAGTGGAGGTTAAATCTTACGTTTAAGAATTCATTTTAAAGCTTATAATCATTTTAAATTCGTTTTACCTTAAGGCTAATTTGATTTTACCTAATCAAAAATAATCCAAATGATGGCAAATCGTGAATCGATTCGATGTATAACGTTACATGCAGGGAAAACGCGCGACTGCTACTTTCACTTTCCCGATTCCAACTGTAGATCGATCCCGATAATATTTATAAGAAAGTGTGACATATGTGATAAACTTATTATAAGGCATATCTACCAGCTAATATTGATTAATTATAATAATGCATTGTATCATCTTTTCATTCATCATATATATAATAGATATTAACTTTTCTTTGCATATATATTTTGAAAAATAAATATCCAACATATCATAAGCTTATCTTTTAAAAAAGATAGGTGAGTTAGCGCTGTAGCTATTTTTATACACACAAAGGAAGGTTCGTAATTAACAGGGTTATTTTGCTGAATGCTTTAACGTTTAATTATGAGAAATAAAACGTGGGGGGTGGTCAATATGGTAGGGCGAAGGTGCAGTTTTATCGGCAATGGCATCCGAGTTAATGTTTGTAGACATTAAAGTAATTAAGATATATATTAATTTTTTTTAAATAATAGACTGTACACAGCCTTTTATCTGTTAGTATATTTATTTTGTTTTTAAACCATGCACTCTGAATTTTCAAGAATCGTCATTTACTCAGAATTTTTTTGTGTTAACTAGAATATGTAAACGGTGTGACCGTTGGACCGAGCGCAGATTTAACACAGTGCAGTTTGGGTTTTGTATAACAATTTATTTGAAACGCATACAGTAGGATCCGCCTACTCAAATCATTAGGCAAAGTTAAACTAAACGTCGCGTGTTCAGTCTACATTATGACGTCATGTCTCGTACGTAAAACGTACAAGTTTTGTCTTCGGAAATAGCCGAAGAGAGCTAAGTGATTCCGACAAAAATTTATTTCTTCTTTCATTGTTTATCAATTTAATTCATATGTCGACTACCGATAATAAAATTGAATACTTTATTCAGTATCTAAAAGATCAGTTCCTTGATGTTAATGTTTTTATTTTCCATCTGATAATTTGATAAGATAACGTTATACCTAGAACTCGTCGTGTTTCTTGATTGAAGCACTATTGAAACTTATCTGGTTTTCTCTTTAATTATTTAAAATTTAAATTACCTTCAACTGAAACATTGGAAAGTTTTTAATCGAGTTTTGGGACAATAAACATCGATAAGTGCCAGTCAATCAATGATCGAACTAACTTTTTAAAAACAAAATGGCAGCCAATATGGCGGCGCCCAGGGCTGGAAGAAAATTTTTTAGCCCATAGTACCCCTGATTCAACTCTCATTTTTCACTGATTTTCATATATATACGTGTTACCATTAATCCTCGCTGCGCTCGGTATAATGGTCCACACAGCTGATGCTGATACCCGAGTCTGTTTGGCTTGATTGGGCACCCATTGCTCTTTGCTTCGGTTGTGATTCGCGTCCCGCGTAAATGTCGTTTCTTTGCTCGGATTTTTCCGTATGATAGACTCAAGCCAAATTGACCGACGAGAAATAATCTTTGTGCTTCGAAGTAAAATTTTCCCGCTTGGATGTAGTTTATTTGTTTATCACAATAGGGCTTTTCCGTCAAAAAAAAAGAGAAAAAATTAAAGAATTATATCAGTGTAGTACTGCATTGTAGCAATCGCTTCTTGTCTTTCCGACATACTCTGAAAAGATATCCTGGTGGTTTTTTTCTGAGCTTGCCGAAATTATCTAGGAAGCTGGTATAACTTGTCGCGATTGTATAGTGGTTATACTATTTGAGTCAGATAGAAACAAAAACACATCTGTACACTTTGACTGGTTTATCTAGACTGACTTTTAAACATAAACATAATATGTAAAAGGTGTGACCGTTGGACCGAGCGCAGATTTAACACAGTGCAGTTTGATTTTTGTACAATTTATTTGAAACGCACACAGTAGACCCGCCTACTCAAATCATTAGCCAAAGTTAACTAAACGCTCAGTCTACATTATGACGTCATGTCTCGTACGTAAAACGTACAAGTTTTGTCCGGAAATAACCGAAGAGAGTTACGTGATTCCGAGAAATTTTTATTCCTTCTTTCATTGTTTATCAATTTAATTTATATGTTGACTACCGGTAATAAAATTGAATACTTTATTCAGTATCTAAAAGATCAGTTCCTTGATATTAATGTTTTTATTTTCCATCTGATAATTTGATGAGGCATACGTAGAACTAGTCGTGTTTCTTGATTGAAGCACCATTGAAACTTATTTGGTTTCTGCTTTAATTTCTTTCAATTCAAATTACCTATAATTGAAACCTTGGAAAGTTTTAATCGAGTTTACAGGCAATAAACATCGATAAGTGCCAGTCAATCAATGATCGAACTAACTGTTAAAAACTAACTGGCGGCCAATATGGCGGCGCCCAGGCTGGAAGAAATTCTTTTAGCTCATAGTACCCCAGATTCAACTTTCATTTTTCACTGATTTTCTTATATTATTATCTTTCTATACGTGTTACCTTTAATCCTCGCTGCGCTCGGTATTATTGACGTTACCATGACGTCATACTATGATGACGTCATAATAGCAGTGTCTCCCAACGTCACATGCACCTTGACGTCATATAAGATATTTACCAACACACTCAGGGCCGCAAAATGTACAAAATCACAATTTAAAAAAATTAAAAGTTCATAATAGGTTCGCGTTGTGTTTGAGAATGTTAACTAGAAAGTCTTTCACTTCTCCTCAACTCTGGCTTTGATTTTCATAGTTTGGGAAAGTCATTGTGTTCTTGGACAACTTTTCCAATCTTGAATTTGTTGAATGTAGTTCCTGGTTCTCTTGTGGTAATGCCTCTGATGTATTTGAGTACCGTCTCCTCAAAAGGCTCTGTAGAAGTTGAATTTCTCTAAATTGTTATGGGTATAATTATGGATCCAATTTCCATAGTTGTGTCATCAAGGATGAGTTTTGTTTCATTAGCTCCTCTAAAGTAGCAAAATTCTTTCCCATCTCCAGATTGATCACTCGAAGTTCTAGCTCATCCAGGTAGTGAATCAAGTCTGCTGCATCTTTGTTTGCCATTTCATGTGATATGTTGAAGGCCTCACTGCATGGTTCCACGTTGTATTGACTTTTCTGCGTTTGTGCTTGAAGCTGGTTGTTCAGATCTTCCAGACTCTTCATCTTCTGTTCTAAATCTGAATTTTCTCTCTGTATTTTCTGGATTTTGTGACTCTTGAAAGATGACTTTCTTCTTAGTTTGAAGTTCTCTCTCCTTAACTTCAAAATCTCTGATTTAAAATTCTCACCATATCTTCTTGTTCTTGGTATTCCTTCTCTTTATTATTGACAGTGTTTGAAGCTGATTTTTTCTGCTGGTTTGTTCTTGTCTGAACAGTTTCTCTCTTCTGTAGTTTTGGTATTCAGTTTTTTAATCAAAAGACTGTATGTCTCCTTGGGTGGGGGTACTTTCTCTTCCTCTTTACACCGATCTCCATTCAGCTGTTTTGAGTGATGTAGTTGGAATGACTGCTCTAGTTGATGTGATTCTGTCCTCTTTGTCCTCTCTAAATTTGTGACTGTTCTCTCAGATGATGGTTTCAGGAATTTGGACCTGTAACATATGCTGGTGTGGTGAGTCTTCTTACAAATCCTGCACTTGAAATGTGACTGATTATATAAACTTTGTGTTTCCCTAAACAGTTGAAGCATACTCTTTTTTCTTTTATGATGGATATTCTCGCTTCACAATCTTGAATAATATGGCAAGCTGTTGGTGAATGGTTCCCATTGCAGAATAAACATTGCTTAACAAAATTCTGTGGCTTGTTACTCTTTTTATGACTTGACTCAACAACAAAGTTAGCTGCTGGAATAAACTCCTGTGATTCCTGGCTTGATCTTAGGTTGCTAGCTTGTCCAGTAGGCTCCACCTTTACGGCTCTCCTTAGTAACTGTAAATCCCAGATATCATCATCTTTTTTGTCCACAGTATTACGAGTCTTATGGTTTCCTAAGTGACCTTGTGACGTGTCATTGCTTTGAGCAAACTCTGGTACATTTACATTTAAATTGGTGGGTGTAGATTGATGAAAATGCTCAAAAGTCTTGTTAGATGAAGCGCTCTTTGTCGATTCCGCTAATCTTAAGTCTCTTCCAGTACCTTGATCATCTCAGATTTCCCTCTCTTATCTTCATTCTCGGAAATTCTCTTCAAAATTCTTGTAATTACTCCTCTATGCCCTGAACGCATCGCCTTCAATTTCGATACATCCATGTTCATCCTGGTCACGGCACCAATGTCGCGATTGTATAGTGGTTATTCTATTTGAGTCAGATAGAAACAAAAACACATCTGTACACTTTGACTGGTTTATCTAGACTGACTTTTAAACATAAACATATTATTGACGTTACCATGACGTCATACTATGATGACGTCATAATAGCAGTGTCTCCCAACGTCACATGCACTTTGACGTCATATAAGATTTTTACCAACATAACTGTAAGGAAAGCTAGGTTTTACCAGTTGATCTCTCCTACGTTGGGCCAATGTTGGCAAATAGTTGTACTGTTGGCAGATAGTTGGCATTGGGCATACAACGTTGGGCCTTTGTTGGCCCTATGTTAGATTATGTTTTCAGGTGATACTTAAACGTTAAGTTATGAGCATAACAATGGTTCATTGGTGGCCCAACGTAAGTAAATTGATGTAGATCGATAGTCAAAATGACGTACATAATTCTTAGTTGGGCCATTGTTGGCCCAACATAGACCAACCGATATAATTCATATCAACATAATGTTGGGAGTTTAACGCTGGCCCAATGTTGGCCGAACGTAGATCAACTGATATGATTCCTGTCAAAATGACGTTAGGAATTCTACGTTTGGTCATTGTTCGCCAGATGTTAGCATACGTGACGGTTTCATTGATACGAAAACATTGAGGTGAAACACATCGATGGTGCAGCATTGGACCACTTTAATGTTAATCACTGGTCAGAATGATGCTGAGAAATTTTAATTGGGCCAATGTTGGCCCAATATAGACCAACCAATAAAATAAAAGTCAAAATGACGCTAGGAGTTTTATTCTGGTCCAATGCTGGCCGAGCGATATCATCTGATATAATGGTAATCAAAATGACAAATTGTTGGTACAACTACAATGCATATTTGCAGAAACTTTTTAGAGGAATAATTAAAAAAAACTAGTTACTATACACTGGACTGTTCAAGGTGTTATAAGCTAACATTTGCTTGATGAGACTGAATTATTTTTTAAATATTTTCTTCTTAACAAATGATACTTATTTATAGATTTTAGTTTTTAAAAATGCAACATTTACTTTAAATAAGTTCTAGGTAAACACATTAATGTTACATTTCACCCCAAAGTTTATGTCAGCAACTGGGCACTAGATAAGAGATAAGAGCACATTAATTTCCGCAGAATGCAATTAGGTCACGAGATTAACAGCGGGAGACTGGTCAGTTTCTGGAGAAAAGTGTGATATTTGATACCGAGCAAGGGATGGTCAAATTAAAGACAAAGAATTTCGCTTGCTTTACAATATTTCCCCGACTGTAAGAGAACTGTGAGCAGAACAAAGAACGAACGAAATCTGTGTGAATATTTGTGGAATTTCTAACCCAACAATCATGTAAGTATGAATTAATGTATTTTTTCATCATAATTTATGTTGATCTTTAGATACATATTTATAAGTAACATGCGTGATTAAAATTATTTTGCTGCCTTAATCGTCTTCTACTTCTAATAACTATATTTCATGTATTTAAATATTTTACTAGTGTTATACAGATTTATTTCGTAACACCTGTACATCTGAAAATAGCATATTTTCAAATAGAGAATTACAAATCTCTGTAGTATTACTTTTTTTAGGCATTCATTATTATTGTAGAAACTGTGAGGAAGGTGCTTATGATGTGGTTTGTAATTTGACAAAAGACTGGTTCCGCTTTACAAGTGATCGATATGGGAGTCAAATGGGAGAAGTGTGGAAAAGAAACGGCCACCCAAATTCATATTGAACAGGACAGGATAGAGCTCGTGTATAATGACACTTCTCAAGATGAATTCTTTATTATCTGGACTATATGATCATCACCACTCTAAATACCGAAGTAATATAAATGAATGCTTTCCGTGTTAAATCTGTAAATTAATTTTAACTGATATCTTTGAGTTTTTTCATTTGCCAATTTGACTAAACGTGGAGACATATTTTAATTGTTTAAAATGTACAGTTGAACAAAGAAATTAAAAATATAGATATTTTTTTTAAATTTAAATTTGCATTTTTTTTATGTCTAACACCAGGTTTTTATTTTTTTCATGGTTATACCTGTTCAGTGTGTATAGAAGTAGAACTATGATGGTGAACTATTGTTTAAACATAAAAAGTTGCAGCAGTAACAAAGATGTGCCTAACATTTAAGAAATAAACAGCAATTCAAAAAGTTCACCGGGATATGAAGTTGGTTGGTCACGTGATCAAATCCTGTGAAGCCCGAAGGGCTTCTCAGTAGATTTGATCACGTACCAACCAACTTCATATCCCGGTGAACTTTTTAACATTGCTGTTTATTACTTATATTTACGTTTGAAAAAGACAAATCGTTCAAAACTGTTAAAATTACCGAGATTTTAAGTTTACAATAATCCAAGCGACAAGCGATAAGCGCGTGCTATGATCATTGTGACGTCACGAAAAAGTTCATACAGAATTGAACGTGTTCGCTATTCTATAGGTTCATATAAGGAAACATATTTGCAAATGTAAATATTGGTGCATATTAACGGGTTCATATAGTCAAGCACATTTAGCATATGTAGGCCCAACACACTGATCCAGCGTAGGCCACCACATTGGGCCAATGTATGTCAAACACAGTGGCCCAACGTGGCCAATAGTTTTATATAAATGTTGGGCAAACACAATATGTTTATGATAGGACAATGTAGGACCAACATCAAAATACAACGTAGGGCCAACGTTAAACCAATTTGCCCTTAGAATGTTGAACCAACGATGGCATACAACGTAGGGCCAACAAAATCAGCTTTGTTGGACCAACACTTGGCCAACATGTTGATGCTGACTGGGTCTATAATCTTGGCATTATATTACCTAAGTTTTTTTTTTGTACTTCTGTGTTTTTCATAACATGGTTTCCGTGACGACACTAAAATCTACTATATTATGACAAATCAAGAATTTTTTTTTTACAAGAAGAAGGGTAACGTGCATGCTTGGTGTCCACCCAGTTGTTTATTCACAGCGCAATTAACTCACACCTTAATGATATATTCATTGAAACATGTCATTATAAAAATTATAATATATGTCAAATACTCTTCCTTGTTATGGCACCATCATCGACACGGTATTACACTTGGTCATACTTCCGAAGTTTTCATTCTCTTTCCATGCATGAAGAACAAGAACCCGTTTGGCCACATTGCCAAGTGGTTCTGTAGCTAGAATTTATAAATGGTTTACAGACGGGCTGTTGAAGACGGACAGAGAGACGGCCTGAAAAAAACCCTCCCTGTCTTGGTAGAATCAATCCGGGCCTACCCCTCCACCCCCACCGACTACTTACCCCCCTGTGTAGGAACATTCTGTTCAGTATGGAATTTCCCTCATAACATTAATGACAGCACACATTGCTTCTTTCTTTCTGGATCAAGGATAAATTAAACAATCATTTTATTTCATTAGGAAATTGCTCTTCCAGTCCTTTCCAAAATTTGAAGACACTTATGATAGAAACTTATGCATGTTCATCAAATGATATATACATGTATATATATATTAATTGTTAAGCCCTTACGAAACTATATCTATAATGTATTTCTTACCAGCTTGAAGTCCAGCAAAGTGAATGTTTATCCGACACGTCTCATAATTAAGGTCGTTGCTAAATAACGTGATTGAATACAATGCATGCAGTTTATATGTAATCAGGGTAAATCTAGATTGTTTAGATGATGAGTCTGAGCTGACGAAATTGTTAATGTACATGTTACTGGTATCAGCTGCCCTACATGTTGTTCGTGACAGCTCTTTAGAGTGCATGCGACGCTCGATGCCTGTCCGTACATCCTTTTAATTGCTTTTCTCTGCCTTCTTGAGATTCCCTTTTATAGTTCTCTCATCACCCTTAATTGTCTGCGAAGCTTTTCTAGAGGTGAGTTTGGACGGTACCAGCTAGCTGATCTTGTATTTTGCGTTATAATTATCCTTGATTTGATGAAATCCTTTGTGTTTTTATTTGGCGTGTGATGTCCAACCATGGTCGGAAATCCTATGAAGCCTATATAGTTGTGAGTCTCTCTCTCTCTCTCTCTCTCTCTCTCTCTCTTGAAAAACTTAAGGCATCTGAGAGGTTCTCGTACATTGGTTGGCCCGGTTACATTAAGGATATGTGAACCTGACATGAAACTAATTTAATCATTGTAAAAAATGTTTAAACAGACTCCAAGGGATTCGCCTGTGTATTAAAACATTAATTTTTTAATTTCTACTAATTGTTATGATGTACATATATGATTTATAAAAACAAGTGTTTGATCTCAAATTGTGTCGAGTACAGGAATACATATGAAATTAATCAAATCATCTTTCAAGTCGGTTTACATAAAAGATAGCGGGAATCCAATCATCAAAAATGTTTAATAAAAAAAAATCACGTGTAAATATCTACCAATATCGCATTTTGTGAAGATGTAGGAAGGCAACGGTAGTGTCTACAACTGGCAATCACACATTTGTTTAGTTAAGTTATATTTAGGATTGTAGTATGCATCATCGGGTATGCATATTTTCATCACAAAATCACCGATATTTTTATAATGAACCTAATTAAAATGCATAGAGAACCAAAGGACGATTTCATTTAATTACGCAATGTACTAAATTATTCCCTTTGTACTCATTCAGTAAATGATTTAATTGTTGTCATTAAATATGTCGTTTCATAACTCAACTCAAAAGTCAGTAAAACGCTTGCTTCATTAAACAGTACAATCGCTAGTATAATATTAGTTTAAAATAGAGATAATTTGTCATTCTTGTTTCAAAAGAGGCACATATCAAACTAGTCCAGCATTTAGTAATCTCAAATCTTTGATTCATCATAGGTAGTGCTTTCGCGAAGCTTCTGGGTTTTGGTTACACGACATACAGCGTTTTATGCGTAAACGTTAACCACTTAAAAATTCGAAGAGTTTAGAAAATTTATAGGGGAAACTCGGACTGAACTATTTTAGTTGATATATATATAAAACCATAATTCCTATTTCTATTTAGTTACACTGTCCGTACTTAACTGTATTTCATTTTTCAAATAGTTTATTGATTAGTAATTATTTTAAAAATGAAGAAAATCTCAATCATAGTGAAAAATGAATTTTAATGGATTGTTAAAAACTGTTCATTCGCCTAGTTTCTTGAAAGTACAATCAAAAGTTTATTATGTACAGTATAAATGGTTTTTCATTCCCTTTTTTGAATTTTTTTTTTTTTTTTTTTTTTTTTTTTGCCTTCTGAGTAAACGCCGTCTTTAAAACTCGGGTAGAGTGCAAACTGTTATTTGTACCTTAATTACAAATGTGTAAAAAAGGGAAACACCTTACAGTTTTATCAAAAAGTCATCCGGATGTCCTTGATTAATGGATGTCGTATATTTATCAGATTTGATGAATGAGTTATTCATACTCACTACCTCAGTGCATCAATACCGACACCAATGGTGGGGAAAATCTGGACGAGTAAAACGACAATTCAGAGACATATTAGTAATCAACGACCGCGAATTAATCATACAGTAACGAGAGAGAGAGAGAGAGAGAGAGAGAGAGAGAGAGAGAATCTAAAAAACTAATAAAATCAATTCGCCAGCATCAAAGACAAACGATAACGACCTCGCCCTGATACTAGTATCTGTTTCATGTATGTGAGCGTGAACAGTGTTGATACCTGCCAGATGCAACATTAGTAATCTACATGCATTGACAATCTGCGAGTTACTGTGTTATAGTATAGACCTGCCACGTCACAGCATATGAGAGAGACAGAGCACATATACATGAATTATACAGTTGTTGACCAGGTATGAGGACAGCATATGATTTGTTGGACCTTTAGAAAGAATCGTTGCCCGAGGCCGAAGGCCGGGATCGATTTTTGACATTACTGTCTGAAAGTCCAAACATATTAGATGTTGCCCAGAATCCCAGGTTTGTTAAACCATTTACTACCTCTACCAGTATAACTTCATATAGAAACCAGTCGTTTGTGTTTCGCTACACCTCGGCTCGATATTGGACAAAGATTAAATAGCTGATGAATTTCATTATATTTTAGAATGCAGTGCAATATCACACATCTCGGAATAAGTTTATTAGTATATTTAAAAGACGTCAAGTGCTTGAATTTTTGCATCTGCAGATGACGACATGCACTGTATAATGACATTGTTTTCATCTCTGATTGTTATAATACAAAGTTTTTATGAGATGTACATTATAACATTGCATCATTTTCCTCATGTACCATACATGATAAGTTTAAATAAATGAACGACAGGTCAATATCGATTTGCGGGAGGCACAGGTTAACTTTTCTTTTAAAAAATAGTCATCGTTTTTTTGATAATTATGTAGTGGAACTTTTAGTACATTTTAGATATCGTGGGTTGAAATATCCACTATATACAGAAAAGATATGTGGTATTTGCCTACAATACAATTTTCGAAGAATTCAGAAATTGGCGTCTTGGTATATTATTACGACACATTTGACATTTCATGCTAACTTACACTCCCGCTACATCAAACTTATAATGACGAAACTCAGATTTATATACATAAATAACATGACAGCAAAAGCTTGGTGAATAGGTTTCATTTTGTCATAAGTATACAAAGTGATAAAAGAGCCGCTTCAATATTTAGATTGCTTTTATCAAAAATATTTCTAAAATAAATCATATACAAAGAAAATGATCACATAAAGAGCAATGTATATCCAATGTCTGTAATTGAAATATATGTAGCAGAACTTTACGACAAACAAGTGTCTGTCTGAACGTTTAAAACAATATGCCAATATTGACTTGCAATTCGCATGCAAAAGCACTAACATGTTCATTACAAAGATAAGAGCTTTCAAGTTCACTCCAACAAAATGTTCTTTATTTCTTCTGCGTAGCGATTGTGTAGTCGCTTGTGTAAATGAACACCGTCAAAGAGCTCCTCCTTGTCGCATTCCTCGAGTCCATTCAAACTCCGGACCGCAATGAGTTTGTCATCCTCGAAGTATTTCTGTAAGCACAAGTTGATAATTGTCCGTTGAATTTCGTACCCCTCCACAGACATCCCCCTGGGTCGGTATCTCTTGAAAAGTCGTCCCACGGTCACGCGTTCAAGGCTGGGGATATCTCGGAACGTATTCACGAGGCGGGCGATATCTTTCACGATTTGAAAGGGGTCACTCTGGAAACTGATGTCATTTTCTCCGATCTGAACGTATATTTTGCTGGGTTTGGTTTGAATCATTCTCTGTGTTGTATTGTGGAATAGAATTTGTCTTGATGTTCCGCCGCTGATCCCGAAGAAATGGACGGAGGAATCCGCCATCTCCAGGACGGGATGGTTTGAAATCCGGGCAATGAAGCTGTGTCCAAGGAGAGCGAAGGTCATGGTTATCTAGGAGATGAAGACAGATGCAAACAGAGGACACATTTAATTTCACTCTCAAATAAAGCCTTTATCATTTTATCTTTGATTTATATAGCTTGGTGATAATTAATCATTATTGAGTAATAATCAAGTCAAATAATTATCGGTACGTTTTTTTTAATAATGAGCAATTTTCATTTTTAAATGTGTTATGATAAGGATCATTAAATAATTACATATATTTAATGACTTTTGATGCATTTTCCTCAATACTTTGATATTTAAAAACTTTAAAAGCCTTTCGTTTCTCTATAATTCAATTCAAACAAAATTCATAATATATATACTTTTCAAAGACTTCCATCGGGAAGGAAATTTTCCACATTCTCATTTTTTTTAACACAAAAAGCCTATTAGTAGGAGAAAACAAATAAGAGGTATTCTTAATTATGTCTCTATTCGCGAATTATGGCATTTCTTCGAATACATTACTACGCCTTTTATTATATTTCATTTAAATGAAAAATACTAATAATTTATGCTTTCGGATATATTATATCTTATTTGACAGAAAAGAAAGCATCGAGTTCATACAATAAAAAAGAGCAACTTTTTATACACATGTTAAAGAGGCGAAAGAAATTATCATAGTGTATAATGGTTGTATATACAGTGCATGTTAACAGCTTCAGTAAAATAGCAATCTGTTAAAAGCAAAATCATCCCTTTTACAATTTTTACAGAGCAGAACCAACTGTCTGGGTGAGTACGCGAAGTTGCTAAAATAATCACGGTTGATGATGCGGCTTGATATATTTGTAAAGACATCAAAGACTATACAGTGAGTGCTTTACCTGAATAACAAACACAATGCGCATATATATACTGCCTACAGGTAAGATAACACCTTTACTTTCAATGATTGCCATTCAATCAATAGGTTTATTTGGTTCCCATGCAGCTCCCGTTCGGTTCCTCTGGGCCACGTTGCAAACTAAGAAGCAACGCCTAAATGTATATATTTACTGTAATTCTGTGATCTTCAAATGCCTCTAAATGCAACAAGTAGTCAAAGGTTAAAATGACGAGTTTTATTATGACGTCACAAACGTTGAACGCTGTAAACTGCAACGTCACAAGCGAAAATCAAAGTTCACGCTTGTGGCTGTTACTGTGGCTCTTCCATTAATATTAACTTACCCTTAGGATAAGATAGGAATTTTAAGGTATGAATCACATTTGCAGACAAGGCAAGAAGTTAAAAAAATGTAAATATAAGCATTGAATCATGATTTTTTGAAGTATACACTCTCATAACTGCAGCGGTGTGTGCATACAAATTTTCATAACGCGCTAACGCGCGTTACTCAATTTGTATGCACACACCGCTGCAGTTATGAGAGTGCATACAAATTTTCATAACGCGCTAACGCGCGTTACTCAATTTGTATGCACACACCGCTGCAGTTATGAGAGTGCATACAAATTTTCATAACGCGCTAACGCGCGTTACTCAATTTGTATGCACACACCGCTGCAGTTATGAGAGTGTATACTTCAAAAAATCATGATTCAATGCTATAAAAGAACATATCAAAGTTGATATATATAATCTATCTCTGAACATTAACATACTGCATACACGTACCATGCTAACGTTATATATTTCTTTTCAATAAGACAATTCACAGTGTACATTCGTCACAAACCGGACAGTCAATATTAGTTTGTTTCCGAGTTATTCTTCGTTTTATGGTCCGTCCTTCGTCATTTTGCCTCATCATCCAAAAAGTTCATTGCAAATAAATGAAAATGTTACCTAAACTCAGGTGCCAAAAGTATGTCAATTTTTTTTCTTTTCACAATATATTTCATTGAAAACCAACTTTTTTCAAAGAATCGTTAAAAAATAACCCCTTGACCGATTTTGAAAATACTTGGATTGAATTTCTCTAGCTTTTTTGGCATTATATTTAAATATTTTTTCCAACCTTCAGTTCTTGAGATTGGATATTTACAATCCAAAGTAAGATTTTTCGGCTCGCATATTGCAAAAGATATATAGTAGTAGAGCACTTAAAAAATATCTTCGTGTTGTGTTTGAAATATCAAATTTTACAAATGAGTTGTCAAAAATCTATTTCAATGTATGTCAAAAAGTGCAAATTGAATCTCCTTTAATCAATAAAAAACTCTTCAAAATCTGACAAATAATAACAACAAAAACCCTTAAAGATATATAAGTCTTGTTTTCAATGAAATATATAGGGAAAAAAAGAAAATTTGATGATACTTTTGGCACGTTAGTGTATTTATCTAAAGATCTCCAGTTAATTTCAGAGATTTGAACTGGTATGAAAATTCTATTTTTCTCATATTTTCATAATTATATTAAGGGAGTTTCTGATATATTTACGTTCTACTGATTTAAGACGTCATTTTACAATCAACCCACCGGTTCAGGCAAGCTAAAAACACGTTGAACATGTTCAAGAAAAATCCTAGGCTATATCTTTTATGATTTATTCTCAATTCTATGAGAGAGAGAGAGAGAGAGAGAGAGAGAGAGAGAGAGAGAGAGAGAGCATTCGAATAATATTGGGAACGATTTGACTAAACTAGGTTACGTGTGAGTTACTTCCGGTTGTGAAAGGCCCGTGAAAGAAAAAGTATAATATAAACATAAACAAGATACTGAAGAAAAAACTGGTATCGAACAATTATTACTGACTTTTTTACTGGATATGTTTAGTTTTGAGATGTTTATGAACAGATTATTGTCAAGTTTGCACAACAAGCTATGCCTGTCCACTTCTTTGTCGAAGTCTGTCCTCTTTATGGTCATGTAGAATCAATAGAATAAAAAAGTGGGTACCTTGGAGGGAAAATATTTTTTCTTCGAGGTACCCACTTTTTTAACGTCGTTTTTTTTTTCTACATAAGCCCCTGTGATAGAATTAAAAGTACTGCATGTCCTCTGTCATGTGTATGTTTGTATCATTTGGACTGTAATGATAAAATTCAAATTTTTGTGTAGGAATCTAAAAGAAGATCATTATAGCCACAACTTTGGTTCACTTTAATTATATTTTAGTTTTTCCAATAGCTTTTCTCTGAATTATCTACAATCTGTTAAATGTGTGGCAAGACTGATATACATACCCAGGTCCAGCACAATCTCTTGATTTAGCTATATAGCTTGAAAAAGCTATATAGCTTTATTAAGCTATTCAGAGTAGCTTGATTTAGCTATTTTGTCATACATTTTTCTTTAATGTGTATTTCAGGATGTATAAAAAATCGCACTTTGGTGCAGTGATAGTTTTCAACTTTGAACTGTTCTGTAAACAATGCATGTAAAGATTACTCATCAAATTGTGTCTCCTATAGAGACTTTACTCTTAAGGTTTTGGGGTAATTGATTCATGACCACACAGTTACTTCTTGAATGAAATATAAAGGAGGTCAGTTATGGTAAACAAGATAATTGATTAGTAATAATTCAGCACAAAATGAGAAGAAATCATTCTTATCCATGCCTCAATGCACACAAAGTGGTGGACAGTTACCCAAACAATGGAAATATATTTTATGCTTAGAAGTGTTTAAAAGCTGCAATGTTAAAACTATCTCTAATAAGGTTTACTTTTTTAATGGCCAATGGTGCAAATATGAGTAGTTGGTTAATTGCGATTTTTTGTCTATTTGTTATAATAAACATTTCCATGAAAAATTGCATATAAATAGCTTTATCAAGTTATTCTGAATAGTTTAAAAAAGCTATATGGCTTTTTCAAGCTATATAGCTAAATCAAGAGATTGTGCTGGACCTGATACCCACACTATGTACAAATACAAGGGTATATAATATATATATCACCATTGCCACCCACAGCTTATTGTTAGAATTGAAGAGACCTGTGGTTTTTCATGAGGTACCGGGTAAAATGTTTAACGAGATGGGAGAAATAACGACGGACCAGACCTGGATTCAAACCCAGGCCCCCTGAATTCTCTAGTCAGGTGGTCTGCCAAATGAGCTATCTGGGCCTGCAAAGGAACTAATCTGACTGTCTTATACCATCTTCTCATATGTAAAGTGAAAACAGTTAGGGGAAATACAGATCCCTGGTACCCCGTATTCTACCAGTAAATAGTTGCTCCATATATAGAAGTGCTTTCACAGAGAGCAGCTGGAATGTGATTTAAAACTGAATGAAAGAAAGCTTCTATGTTTACCCAATATAGAAGGGGGATAAAAGTTTTTCTATTCTCTTGAAATTTGTTTACAATATCTCTGTATATACAATTTACATTTTAATTATTTCTGTTTTCATTATTTTTACTTTCATTTTTTCAGATTTGTCTATATTTTATGAAGACTAAAAATTCATAAAATATAGATTGTTTTTTTTTTTATTGTTATAGAAACCTGATAGTAGCAGACAGAAAACAAATGCCAAAGAAGTTTAAGGTAACAATATTTACAACATTTATTTATTTCATCAGTACTTAATGTCTTAAAAAATACTAGAGAGACTAGTTCTTTAGCCAATTAAGTATCAGAACTAAAACTGTATAATGAATTGTATAATTAATTTAGAATAAATTATTAATGGCCATGAATGGATTCAGGCCCTGACATTGGGAGAATGATACTACTGGTATTTGAAAGTTTACACTAACTGAGTACTGAAAGAGGGAAATATTTGCTTCCGTTTTATTTATGCCCCTTTTACCCTCATTGTCAGTGGGCGAATTTAAGACTGTGCGAATTCCAATTTCACAAATTACCTCTCATTTAATAATACTGGGCAAATTAACGAGGGGTGAAAACATTTGCAAGAGTAGATGTGTGAAAAAACACAGGGCAAAAATAACATTGTATACAGTATAATTATTCCTGGCAACTGTGTAGGGAGAATATTACTTTTGATCTGTTATCTTGATGTTAACTGTGTTTATTCCTGGTTGATGTAAGAAAAAATGAGGCTATTGATATTTTGATATTGTGTTTATTCTTGGTCCACATAGGGAGAGAACAGCAAGGCGTCGGAGGCTCGCTCCAGGAAGGCGTCGGCCCAGGCTGAGGCGGAGCATAAGAAACAGCAGGCCATTGAAGATGAGTACTGGCGAGACGACGACAAACATGTGGCCAAAAAACAGCAGCGAAAGGTAACAAATATCACAGCATACCCCATCTCCCACTGGGTACACTCTGAACAAACCACAGCCCTCACAGTATCATCCTGTGTGAGTTGAAGCTTTGTATCACTAATGGTGAAGCTTTGTATCACTAATGGTAACGAATATCACACCCTATCATGCTAGGTATACTCTGAACAAACCACAGTCAAGTACCCATGTATTATCAATGTAAGGTGAACCTCTGAGACACTAAGTCACTTAAAGTCAGGATGGCATACTGGTCTTCATTTCAGGAAGACAAAGAGAAGAAGCGACAAGAGCAGCTAGAGAGGAAGAAGGAACTACAGAAACTTCACGATGAGGAGATGGCAGCCATTAAGAAGGCCGGGCCTGTCCCTCAGGCTAAGGTTACAAGGGCCGAAATAGACAAACACATAGAGAGGGAACGCAAACAGAAAGAAGGTACAGAACTACAGATCATGTGGTTAAGGTCACAAACTTTTATTTTGGATCATTTTGTGTACTAGTATGCACAGCTAGTCCTTAATATTAGTTTCTTTAGTTGCCATGCTTCATTTTCTTTTTCCATCTTTTTTACATAGTTTGTGCTTTTTGATTCACCAAAAAATTTTGATTTTTACGGTCCAGTATGACACATGTACTGATCTATGTCATTTTTTATGAACCAGAAGCTGCCAGGAAAGACCAGAAGGAGCTAGAGGAACCCCCGATTGAGGAGAACATTAACCGGCTACAGATTGAAGGCGAGGAGGCCAGGAGTGTGACACAGGCGCTGTCTGTCCTCAGGTGAGCTGTCACAGTTCTTGTATTTCTCACAAATGATGGAAAATGGTTTCATATCTTTAAACACGACATGACACATCTACATCTAGCCCAGGGTTTACGTTCTGCTCATCTCCTCTCCTCTCATGGAGAGAAGCAGATTGTAAACCCTTGGCTAGCAAAGATGGACATAACTGAAGACACATGTTTAAAGAAAACTTGACAAAAACTTTGCTATGATTCAACTTTGCTTTACTGCTATACAATATGTATTTCATGTGACCACCCTTTACTGACCGTAACTTATGCATTGACGATAAAGTATTCTATTACAGTACCCAGCCTGATGAAGTAGACCAGCACCCAGAGAAGAGAATGAAGGCTGCCTACAAGAAATATGAGGAGACCAACCTCCCGATCCTCAAACAGGAGAACCCCAACATGAAACTCTCACAGCTCAAACAGATGCTATGGAAGGACTGGCAGAAATCCTCGGAAAACCCCCTCAACCAAAGGTTAGCAGCCTCCTGATGGGCTGATGGGGTCTTAAAGACAACAGAAAATGACAATTCGGAGTGCAGGATCTGGTAGCCCAATGACAATGCTGGTGAATTTGGTGTAATGCCAAGTATTTAGACATTGTTGCTATTTGTTTGTTTGTTTCTGTTTATTTCATTATCCTTGCTTGATTAAATCTTTGACAGTAAAGGAGATTAATTTTTCAAATGGTGCTTTTAGCCCTCCTTTAATTTACAAACAGAGCAAGTTGTCCTCTCATATTTACTAGGAATTGAATAGTTTGAACATGGGAATTTTGAAGACATACATGAGGTCTAAGGTTGTATGTTTAAGTGATATTCAATTAAAAGTATTAATTACGGTACTGCAGATTAAAATCTATTGGGTATTTTGATGTGTAATTTATATCAGTATGTTGAACTAAATAAACTGGTATGGAATTTATGAGTTTTGATAATTGTATTGTTTACTTGTGTATACATGTACGGTAGTTTTGTTCTTTTTCTGTTCTTAAACAAAATGTATACATCAATGATAAAATAGTCCTTGTTATGTACATGTATGTAAAAATTTGTGTGATACACACTTTAACTTATTACTAAACATACAATAAAGTGGCATCTGGATTTTGTTCTTTTTTTCTTGCCAACACTACGTAGAAATTGCGATAACCTAGGTACATCTCTAAGTTAATCTTTCACCCATGTTGATTATTGGTGGGAAATGTTGGCATATGTTTGGATGGAAAATTCCATGTTGTTATTTTCATCATCTCTGAAATGTTAAGGCCATTTTCAATCAAACTTGGAAATGTATCCATATCTGAAAGGGAATTCAAAGGATGATGTGAAATAGAGCCTCCAGTTAATTAACAAAAAATTAAATTTTGGAATTTCTGCTTCATTTTGTTTGTATTTAACCTTTGATATATGTACCCTCAAAGAATACCTTTTTTATCCAAGATAAAACAACCACATGATAGATGTGCATCATTACTTATGGTAGGGATATACTGTTTATATTCAATTCCCTTAGACTTTTAGCTCTACACTTCAAAGCCTTAAAATATACAAGCGCAGTTATGTACAATTTTCTCCTTCAGCGTATTTTATAAAAATCTATAACTATATGTGAAAGGAGAAAAATATACCTCACTGTGCTCATATGTAACTTTTCACGTCAACTGAGTAACAACAACACCCCCCCCCTTTAGATAGATTACAGTAAAATATGTTTCTTGCATAAAGCCAGGAACGAACAATTTTGGTTCAGTGAAAATGAATATCCACTATGTTCATGAAATGTTTTAAAACAAGTAGGGAATGGATTTGACTTGAATATCAGTAAGTGTGACTTCATTATAAGCTTATTCACTGTCTATAACATCACATACTTAGCTCCTTGTTCCACTTATAAAGGATCAATAATTCAGATAATTTCAAAGATCTATGTTGACTAATTCTTAAAGACAATGTTTAATGGCACAGATAATAAATGCACAAAATAAAACAAAATGAAACAAATGTTAGAAGAAAAGGGTTTTTTTCACATGATCATCATCTCCGAAATCTTTAATTAAGTCAACTTCAATCAAACTTGGAAAAACATCCTTTCTGAAAGGGAATTCTCTTCATAAACATGAAATAAAAATGTGTCATTTCCTGAATCAGCTGCCTGTTGTCCTCATCCACTGCCTGGCTGTCAGTCACTATCAAACTTAGCCATGCTGTCAATCACTGTCACTGTCAAACTTGACCGAGTTCACACTAGTGTCAATAGAACCCCCTCTATACTGGCCCTTCTTCTTTTTGCCCTTTTCACGCTTGAATGATTTCCCCTGGGTATGCTTCAGATCCCTGTGGGCCTTCTCGCCCCAGGAACCAGCCGCTCCTTTCTGTAAAATTACCATGTACATCTTTCTTATCCAATGTCTGACACTCAAATTTTAGTTAAACATACATGCATGCAAGTCTTAGAGAATTAAAATATGAAATCCATGTAATTGCAAACGTGAAAGTTTAATATGATCGATATACATGTATTACTAATTAAAAAAATCAACAACAACACATCAAGAGATGTATGTGTGAAATCATCTAGGTCCATTGAAGCAACCTTGATCTATTATATCAATAACCTTGACCTTTTAATGTCCTTTGCTTACGATATTGATCTTGTTTAAATTTGAAGTATCTATCTTGTATACTGAGGATTCGTTAATTTTTGGAGGCATCAAGTTTCATAGATTTTGTAAAACGCAAAGTTTCATTGATTTTGAAATTGGCTCTATCCCAACACAAACTGTTTTCATATTCCTAAGTCCATAAACTTGCTTTGTTAAAGATTTCATCAACAACAAAAATCCATGAAAATTGGTTCTAAACAAAAAATTATGTAGTAACAGTAGTAATTGAAATGCCAAGAAAAATGTATACCTTTGCCTCAAATGAATTATCTGACAGTTTCCTGTTGATTAAAACCTCATCTGACTTCACTCTCCTGTATGGAACATTCCCCTGAAAAAAAAAGATTAAATGAAATCAGACAAGTTATTTACTTTTTGCTTCATAAGAGATGGGGTATTGATCACATCAATTAAAATGTTATCATCAACTGCTTCCAAAGCTTCATGTTTTATTTAAAGCATATTAGCCTGTCAGCAATTGAAGTTGGACTTTACTGCGAATTCAATAAAACTAATGGTGGCCAATTTCATGGATTATTCCGATTCTTAAATGGTTTGCTGGGATGCAATTTTTATATACATGTATTTCCACTTAAAAAGTATTTTCACCCTTATTTCATAATAAATGTTTAAAATTGTTATAAATATAACCACTGATAAAGCCAAATCACAATCTAACCAGTTTTGAACCTGCCTTCAAATGCTGTAAACTTGTTTTCAGTACAAATATGGATATTAAAGTGAATTCACAAAGGACCATATTTGATAAGGTCCAATATCTGCCCCCCTTTTTCACAAATTAAAAAAAACCACATCATATCATACTGATATTTTGAAAGTACATGTATATAAAACTAAATATGTAAGTTACAGAAATCTAAAAGTTTTACAGTATCATTCATCGTGCCTCTATGACGTCACGTAAATGGGCCATGCATTTCCCGCCATTTCTCAAAAACATGAAAAAATCATCAGTTTTTCTTCATATTCAACAGTAGGAAATATAGAGCGCATCGTTGCTCCAAAACCATTTTCACATATGTTATTGTTCATATTATTTTGCATATCATATTAAAAAAAGTTGTTGGGGCAAGCATACGCTCAATGTTTCCTGTTCAAAAAACTGATGGGAAATACCAAATTTAAAATGTTTGCTTAAATCCGTACTTATTGTTAAATTAGATCATTATCAATATATCATATCTCTATTATGACATCGATCAGACAATTTATCTTGTTAAATTTGAATTATATATGTTGTAATCTTTCGTTATTCAAATTTCTAAAGCTCTATTTATAACTTTGAATTTTGGGGCAATAAAACACTTTATCCCGCACATAGTCCTTTAGTGAAGTTTTGTGTTATAAAAAGATAATCAATGTCGGATATAGAGATGTAAATGTAAACAGTAAAATGCTTAAGGGTGGTTCATATTGGTTATAAAAGCAGCAATCTACCGACCCCAAAATATTCGCCCCCGTTTTATTTCGTCCCTTCGCCCTCAACATCAGCGAGCGAATTTAGGACTGGACAAATTCAAAACAAATTTTGAATAACTGTCTTATTTAGAAACTATGTATTATCTAACTGTTTCTGGCTGAATTGAAGGCAGGACAAAACTGTTTGCAAGTGTAAAAGGGCAAACAAAAATGTGTACCAGCTAGTACATCATAGTCATCGAAAATGTCTATGTTTAAGTACCTGTCCCTACATTGTTTCAGTAATAGTTAGAGGACATGAACAATTTGTTTGAAATTTACGACCAGTCTTACATACCCAGAAAGCTAAATGACCTTGACCTCATGAATTTTAACTATTCTCAATAATATTAGATACTCTACTCCTATTCAATTTGGCTTTTTCACACTTTCATGAAGAAAATTACTAATTGTTTTTTAAATGCTTACACACCTCTCTTTAGCTTTACAGCTTTTCAAAACTTAGATAATAGAAATTCATTTAATTTAATGTACATTCAACACAGTTCTTCATTAAATAGTACGTGTATTAACTCAAATGGAGAAGGGTTGATTATCTGATTATAAACCAGAATATTTAACCTAATAACTGTTAAACAACAAAAGTATTTTAAAAAATTTACATGTTTTATTATCATATAAAAAACATGAATGATCTTAGTACATATGTGACATTTTAAGCAATGATAAACAATAATTTTAACAAGGAAATTCATGATCTTCAGATACAGTCGACTATAAGTGCATACACATACAGTACATTGTTTGTCAAGGTTTTATAACAAATGCATATGAACATCACATGTACCTAGTATAAGACACATTTAACATTAAATCAGTAACAAAACTAATCATGATGTTTGTCATGGCGTAACTGGTCTCACAATAAAACAGTTCCATGAGTTCCTACATATAACCTATATGTTATGTTCAGAACATAAAATCATAATGACAATGAACACGATTCTGGCTGACTTTATACACACACACAACAGATCTGCTTTATCCCACACAATCTTGCACAGGTCCATTCCAACGTTGTGGCCCTCTCACACACAGATGATCATCCAATGTCCATCAAGTTATAAACAATCAATATTCCAGTCCTATGATGAACCGCTGGATCAGATGTCTCCGACAACCTCACAGAGCCCCCCCCCCCCCCCCTCCAATGGAGTTGTAAATTTCCTGTAGATCTAGCTGACCGCCTTCAACTCCACATCAAACACCAGGGTAGAATTGGCAGGTATGTGTCCCACTTTCACGTTTCCATATCTGTGTGAAATAAGAATTTAAATTCAATATTATACATGTATGTACTCAGCATTTCTACATCCAAAAGCATTTTTTTCCCCAATCACTTTTATAGTTTTAAGTTTAGTTTATTAAACACGACACATATTTGCAAATTATATTAAACAAAGAGAGGTTTAAGTGAGATTTACCCATTAGCTAGTATAGACCACATTATCATCTACTGAATGTTGGTTAAGGAAGATGTTATAGTAATTTTTCTTTTGATTAAATTTTAACATTGATAAGTAAACAACTTTTTTATTATTCTGAGTAGAGGCTATTAAATTGAAGTATACTCACGCTTGTTGAGCAGGAATGGTCAGCCTTCTTTTTCCTCCTACTTTCATTCCTACAAAAGAAAAGTAAATTTTCATTGTTTGCAGCCATTTCTCTTCACAAATTGACTATGGACTGTTACTGAAGGTGTTCTCTAACCTTGCACGCCAGTGTCCCATCCTTTAATCACTTCATTCTTTCCCAGGCGGAACCGGAAAGGTTTCCCTTGCATACAGGAATCAAACTGTTTTCCATTATTCGCAAGCTTTCCCACATAATACACACTCACCTATCAAATGAATTTGATGTACATGTCAACTTCAATACAGTCTTCCTATCATATAGGGCTCGGTTTTATTCTCAGGTCGCGTTACACTGATAAGATTATGTTGGATGGTAGGACTTTTCTTCCGATTATCATATTACGATTACAAATTAGAGGATAGGGTGGTACTTTATGTACTTTATACAGATATTACTAAGGAGAATACTTTGAATAATCTATAGTTTTCAGTGAAAAATCTATACTTTTTATTGTAGTTTCACTTTATACGCAAAGCTGTATGATTAACCAACTTCCCTGTAGAGTACAATGTGCACAGAAGTAAAAATCTACTTTGACATCAAAGACTGAAATGAACTCAGTAGAAATCCAGCAGGTGGTTGGAAGAGTCATTCCCCCTTACTCTTATCAACAAAACATTTTTTTTTATCTATTTTTTTCTTCTGAATTTTCAAATATTCTGATTGAGAGCAGATATAAAAGCAATCTATTTACAACTGCATATAACAGCAATGACAAAAATAAAATTCATTTGAAAAAAAAAAACAACTAAAGAAATCAACAACAACACGAAAATAATGTCTTCAGTAAACAATATTACTCACCATTTTCCCTGATTTGGCCTCTGGTCCATGACCAGCCTTTGTTTCCTCCATAACAACCCCACCGGCCATGACGCGTTTGGAGGGGGTGGTGGACTCTGGTTTAGGAGTGGAGGTCTGAAATAGAAATGTTAGTCTGATTTCACACCACTCTGAATGAGTATCACAAACATTTTCCCTGTCAAGCTAAACATGACAGCTGGACTGTTGGAGAATCTTGTGAAAGGTGTTACTGTCGTTTCATCAATATAATTCATTTGGCTTCAATTTTTGTGGACTCTGTTCATGAAAAATATAAACACAATTGGTAAATTCAGTCACTGAAACTGTTCCCCCATTTACCAAATCCACAAAAATAACTGCAAATATAATGAAATTTTTTTTTCTGTCTTTTACAATAATAAAGATAAGCTAGAGTCTTCAACATGGCATATTAAGGTTGAGAGTTGATCAGAGTTTCATCTGTACCTCGTTAACTGAATCGTCGCCCTTGTTTTTGTTCTTCTTCTTTTTCTTCTTTTTCTTTCCTTCAGTGTTTGGTGTTTCAGCATTTTGAGGAGTCTGAAATTTTAACACAGTAAACTCCAATAAAACAGAGTGAAACTTTAATCAATTCCTTTCAAGAGGATTAAGGTCTTAACCTGGCTTGGAAACATCTTAAATGGAGCATACTTTGAGATTCAAAGACATTTTGATCATTACACATCAATTCGTTTAGACCATAACTATTTCTGACTCCACATCAAAACCCTTGCATGTTTTTGAGGTATTTATACCAACCTTTCCTCCTCCAGGAGTTTGCTGCCCCTTGCCTGGAGTTTGCTGCCCCTTGCCGAGAGTTTGCTGCCCCTTGCCTGGAGTTTGCTGCCCCTTGCCTGGAGTTTGTTTCCCTTTGCCTGGAGTCTGCTCACCGCCCACCTGTTGCTTACCTTGGGCTTTGGGTGTGTTTTTATTCTGACTGTTGTTGGCTGCATTCTTTTTATCTAGTGACTTGTCAGCTTTTTTATTTGGAGTCTTTTTCTTCCCGACTTCCTCCTCTTCTTCTTCTTCACTGTCTTCTTCATCATCTTCTGAATCATCCTCAACTGTAATCATGTGACAAAAACAATCATGTTTGACATCACAATAAATTTTACACCTAATATTCATAAAAATTGACAGGGTCATGTAAATTTATCATTCAAGAATTTCTTACTCATATGACCTAATTTGGCCAAGTCTGGACAGACAGATAGATGGACAGACAATGGGATTACAATAGGCAATAGCTGCACCCTAGTTTTATCTTACACATATCATCACTATCTTCCTCTTCCTCAGATGCTTCGTCATCCAGGAAATCAAGGGCAGACATGTCTTCCTCATAGTCCTCATCATCTTCATCATCATCACTGTCCAAATCAGCCAGTTTCACTTTTTTGCTTAATTTTCCAGAGTCTTTCAATTTACGTTTTGTTCCTTTTGCTAGAAGGTACAAATTTATATTTGAAAATCACCAATAAAACCTTACAATATCAAAAGATTTAGTCGCAACACAAACAGCTCATACAATTCTATCAATATTGTTGCTTATCAACTATTACCGCGGTATCTTGTTAAACTAAAAGATGTTCATACATTTGAAAAGGGCCGATGAGTCCTCATCATCTTCAGAATCATCTTCTGAGTCGCCAACAAGTTCTGGAGCTGAAATCACGAGATATTCAAATTGCTTTTCAAATCTGCCATTAATTAAAATTACTCATTGCATTTGAAAAGTAAATAAACTTTGTTTAACCTCAAAAATAAAAGTAATAATAATGTAAGAATGAAATGATTGACAATAAAATGAAGAGGAAAACCAATTAAACAATTTCTAACCTTCATCCGAGTCGTCATACATTCCTTCCATATCCATGTCCATGTCTTCTGGCTGGTCCTCCACAAGGTAACCAGTCAAGTGTACTACACCTGTACCACAGACAATACAGAGTGTAAACTTACAGACAAACAACTAGGCAAAGATGTCCATACACCCATAAAATCTCTCTTGGATACTGTAAATTCCTTATTTTACGTGAGTACTTAATTCTCGAAATCTTATCATTTACCGTTTCCATTCAAAAAGAAGGTGACCTCTTCTCCTTCAGTAAACATGAGATCCAGTGGCTGCTGAAGAACGTTCCCGTATCCAAGGGAACAGAGGAGGAACTCTGCCTTATCCACACAGACCATAACACCCACTGAAACAAAGAAACGTGTTACTAATAAACCACACTCTCAATTAAACATAAACACACTTCTAAATAGATCAAGCTCTCAATCAAATAGGAATTCATTAATAATACTATTAAATACTCTGTCCCAAGATGTTCATGCAGCATATTTTTCTAAATTATTCTTTCAAATTCAAAACTTGTTCATGGTGCAAGTTATATTCATAAACTAGTATGAAAAAACGTCCAAGATAACTCCTTTGAAGCACATCCTCTAACTTGCCATGTTTGAAGACTTAAATCTACGGTATTATAGACTACATGAAAGTACCCAGATTATAATGTTGAAAAATTGAGCAAGGTTTTCCAAGAAATTCTGAGTGGATAAAAGATTTCAAATTTTACTATGATATCATAAATCTCCATAAGAGATTGGTTTTTGTTCTGGTCAATGACATACAATTTCTCTCAACTCTGGGAAAAAGAGATTCATTTTCAATGAAAAATTCCTGGATTTGTTACCTATTTGGGTTTCAACTGTATTTCACTAACAGATATGTGCATTATTTATGAAATCATCAAAATGAGATGGAGATGAGAACCTTGGACAGAGTATTCACAAAAATCTAGAAATATGTTAAAGTTGTAAAAGATAATATGTGTCTGTTGCATAAATACAGCTATGTTTGAGTCTAAACATTAGTTCTAGCATAGGTTATCCCACAACTGGTTCTAACATTGACAACAAATCAAAATATAAGGGTTTTTGAAGAGAAGTGAATGAAGGCTATGCCTCTCCATTTCTCAGAATAAAGCGGTGCTACATAGATATACAGGGGTTTTTTTTAATCAAAGATATACCTTCAGAGACTGGTGGCTCCAGGGCAGCCATGGAGATGTGGAACGACCTCTCCACAGTCTGTGTGTAACGTTTTCCTCCATCTAAAGTCACGCCTAAAGAAGAAATATAACAAATTTACACCAAGTATGCAGATTTTCTTATTGAGCATAATAATTATCTTTAATAGAATTTCGAATACAAAGATTCATATGCAACATAAATATATATGTACAGATTCAAACAAACACAAAGTAAATTTTAACTGAACTCGTGTCTTAGAAACATTTAAATCTCTACACAGCAGCTGCATTGGACCACGTGGTAGCCAGCTGATAGTGTTTAATTTTACATTTTCTAAGTCCCTGAAGAAGGGTCAAGTTCAATTTCACATGAAAGTGTTCAACAAAGCAATGTTTCTGCAACTATAATCAAATCATTCGGTTTGAATAAAACGATAACCTTACCCCAAAACATCTTTTGATTTTCTATCTCTTTCAGAACAACCATGCTTTAATGACAGTTTACGGTAAGGCGTAATATGACTTGTTATTCAATTAAATTATTTCAAGGTCAATACCATATTACAATAGAAACTACGTAAAAAAATAATCAAAGATTATTTATAAAACGTGAAAGTAATGTTTTATTCCACAAATCATAAACAAAAATATTTTACGACATCATCTCATTTTATCTTCTGCGGTAATTAGTTGTACCATTCAAGATGGCTGCGCACACGGAAAACCTCATGTCCAAAGTTTTGCTCGACTTTTCAGAATGTTCCAGCAAACCTGAAGAGTTTCTTAAGTATGAACATTTCTTCCAATTACCTATTTTATTTTAAATTGATGATAATTCAAAAATTGCTGTCCAATACTATAAATTACTTATCAATATATCGCACATCTTTTTTCTGGTGATAATTTTACATTTTTTTTTTTATCACAACCTTAAGGAAATATATTTTTATGACTCGATTTATATTTCTACAGTGTTCAGCAACAGCATTTTCCCAAATTCAAGAGCATTACTAAATCAGTGTATGATACAAGTCAGTCAGAAGACTTTGGACAGCTTGGGAGTGAATCAGCATTGCCAGAACTGATTGTTGAAAATTTTGATGATGAACAAATATGGCAGCAAATTGAACTTCAGAATGATGGTGTGATTGAAAGTTTGTTAACACAAATCAGCAGTGTTGTTACAGCCAAAGATAATCTGAGGCTGAGAACTAAACAGTCGGGTTCAGTAGATCTTAGTGATAAACAAGTTAGATTTCATCAGAAGAACTTGGTAAATGATGACAGTGATGAGACAGATGATACTGACATTGAAGTGGAAAAAATTAAAAGTCGACTGGGAGACGATGAAATAGAAGATAATGCAGACAGTGATGACAGTGAAAAAATTGTTTTCAAGGGAAATAATGTGCTAGACATTGAAAGTGATGATGACAGTGAAACTGACTTTAAATTTCCCTCCTTAAAACCCCCACCTCAAGAAGAAGAGGGGTCAGAAAGTGATGATGAGAATGTGATTAAGAAAGAGATGTCTAGATCTAAAGGAAAGGGGTCAAAGAAGAAGCAGGCGCCAAGTGTGGTGGATGATAAATTCTTCAAGTTGGCAGACATGGAAGCATTCTTGGAGCAAGAGGATGCAAGAGAAGAGAAGAGGATGAGAGGAGAAGAGAGCGAGTCAGATGAAGAGGATGTTGACATGTTTATGGACATTCCGTCAGATGAGGAGGTAGGGGATTCCTTGCCCCAACACGATAGTTGTTATTGTAGCCAACTTAACAACATCTTCTTTTTCAACTGGACATTTTCTACATGCATCATTCTTTAAAAAATCTTTTGACAACTTACACATGATTTGTTATAATTCAAATTTAGACATACAAAGAAAATCATTGGTCATAGATACTAATTTTTATGGAAGTTGATGTATAAATGTAGAGTTTTACAGAGTGTTTGTCACATATTTTAAGTGGTTTAGTTTTTGCCTTTCATGTCTTCCCTAGTTACTGTCAGATTGGTTTCAGACCTTGTATATGGATATTGATCTTGATATCAATCAGTTTAGACATGAACACTGATGCTGCTGTCCTCCAACTAAAACCATTGTGTCCAGTTTCTCTCTCAGTTTTCATCATTGAATTTGTAACCATGGATCAAATATAGAGCTTTTTTCTTGACAGGGAGGAGAAAGTGGGAGAAAGTTAAGGTATGAAGATTTCTTTGACCCACCAGAAGATGAAAGTAAATCTAGAAAAGAGAAAAAAAAAGTGAAACACCAGAAAAGGTAAATTTTACTTTTGTGAGGTTTATTTATGTGTACAAGATCAAGTACATCTTTATATTGATTGAATTTCCTATATTGCAACCAGATCAAGTGAGGAAGAAGAGGATGATCAGAAAATGTTTGATGAAGAAGTGATGGAGGAAGATGAAGGTGTGGAAGATGATGACAGTGTAGATGAGGATTCTGAAGAGAAAGAAGAAGAGGGTGTAGAGAGGAGGCGGGATCTGCTTGAGTCTGATAGTGAGGGGGAGGATCCAGATGTGGTGTTGGGTAGAAAACCCCAAGAGAAGTCAACATTTGAGAAACAGCAAGAAAAGGTAGGGTCAGAAATGTACACATGTCATAGATTAGACAGTCAGTGCTTAGATATATCAAAACAGTTTTCAAGGAATACTTTTACAATAAGGGTCACTTGTCTTGAGTTCACTGATAACTACTAGTAGATAGATTATTATGCCAGTAAAGGGTGAGTTTATATAGTCTATGTACTTGCACAGGTTTTGTTGAACTTTCAAATTCAGAAATAAGCCAATAGAAAATTTTTGACATTTGTCAGCTGAGAGAAAAGATCTCTAAAATGGAGGAGGCAAATCTGAGCGAGAAACCATGGCAGCTCTTGGGTGAAATCGGAGCAACAGATCGACCTGAAAACAGTCTGTTGGAGGAGCACCTTATGTATGACCAGACAGTGAAACTGGGTACGTGTTCACAACTTCACAATCAAGGGAAAAGTACTGTTAGATATTTACATTGTAAATGCTCTAATACTCTAATGGTTTCCCATCTTTGAGCAAGTGAGTGAAGAAGAATTGATTCAATTAATATTGTGCCCCTCTTTGAAGAAGGGAGGGCATATTGCTTTGCTGCTGTCCATCTGATGGTCGGTCCATCAACAGTTTCTGTTCATTTTCTTTGCAGAGGTTGCACATACTGAAATGAAATTTGGTATACATCATAAGAATATCTAGGTCAAGGTCGATTTTGGGTACGATCGATCAATTTTTGACAGAGTTATGCCCCTTGGACTTAGAAAAATTCCAATTATTTGCAGTTTCCTTTCATTTTCTTCGCAGAGGTCTCCAAGGGAAGGGGGCATAAGTGTTTTACAAACATCTCTTGTTTTGAATTTGTTTTTCAATTTCAAAACCAATGAGATCCTTCACTTTTCAAAACCTAAAAGTTTCATTGTTCTGTAAATGCTACATGTGTACATATTGTGTTTCTTTTCTGTGATCTTGCTGTTTGTTACTATCAATATCTTATGTCTTTTGTTGTTTAGCACCGGTGATAACAGAGGAGACGACTCAGAGCTTGGAGTCCATCATCAGACAGAGGATCAAGGACCGCGCCTATGACGATGTGGAGAGGAAGGTCAAGCCCAAGGACAATCCATACGAGTACAAGAAGAGGATAGTGCTGGACCAGGAGAAGAGCAAGATCAGCCTGGGGGAGGTCTACGAACAGGAGTACCTTAAAAAACAGGTTAGTGATAGGTCTACAAACAGGGTTACCCCAAAAAACAGGTCAGTGATAGGTCTTCAAAAAAGGGGTACCTCAAAATACTGTTGAATCATTTTTATTCATGGGGGTCAATGTTCGTGGGTAGCCAAAATTTTTCTGGTTCATGGGGATGTATTTTCATTGGTAGCAAGTTCAGGATAATTTTTATAAATATTAAACAAATGCTTGTATATATGTTTGTGGGGATGTAAATTCGTGGACAAGGGTTACCCACAAAAGCCAAGAACATTGATGATTCCACAGTATAGGTTAGTGATTTAAAGGTCCTTAACTGATTATAAGATAGGTCATTAATAGTCCTCATTTAAAAACAGGTCAGTGGTAAGTCCCAACTCATCAAAAGGCCTTAAACTCATTAGAAAATAGGTAAGTTATCCTCAACTCATTGTCAAACATGTCAATGGAAGGGCCTCTACTAACTGAAAAAACAATTCAGTGATATGGTGAATGGTATTGACTCTAACTCAATTCTCTGTTGTGTAGAAAGAAGAGGAGGAGGAGAAAACTGACCCTCAACACGAGGAAATCAAAAAGATGATGCAGTCCCTCTTCATCAAACTAGATGCTCTGTCCAACTTCCAGTACACCCCCAAACCCGCTGCCCCCGAGGTGAAGATAGTGACCAACCTGCCGTCAATCATGATGGAGGAGGTGGCCCCGGTAACTCATGGCGACGGCACGCTGCTGGCTCCCGAGGAGGTCAAGGTGAGGAGAGGGAGATAGAAGATGGAATTTAAATTCTGATCAATCTCATATACTCTCAGACTTGTATGACTGCAAAGATACATGTGATTAAAGCTGAAAACTGGTGGTTGTATTCTACTAAACTTTATCATTATGTGATTAGGATTAAAATGAATAGAAAAGATATTTTTTCTAAGTCATCTTTTCTAGATTCTATGTGAGTACCAGTTGATGAGACTTCATGTCAGCTGTAAAATACTCTAATTGGTACTATCAAGATCAAACATACAACAGAAGGTGAAGATTGTGTTAACATACTTGTATTATGGTTATTCAGGATAAAAGAAGAGGTGAACTTAAAGGTAAAACGGAGCAGACAGAGACGGACAAGAAATCGCAGAGGCGGATGAAGAAGGCAGAGAAAAGGAAGAGGATGCGAGAGAAGAAGAAGAGGCAGGCACTGGTGGAGAAGTTGAACCCCGGCCTGGGGAACAAGTACAGCAAGGAGAGGGCACTGAAGGAGCTGGAGAAGAGCAGCAAGTCAGGGTCAGGGGTCACCATGCTCAAGGTCAGGGTCATTCTCAGTTTTACCTTTTATACTGAGAAATCATCAGAACCTGTGATTGCTTAGTTTTTATGGATGTTAGAGTAAATACAGTAGAAAATGATGTACAAACTTCAGGAAGTTGATTTCTGAAAATGAACTAATTGGTGCTATCACTAAACAATAGCTTCTATACATTTAGTCTATATCGTCTATTTTTGCAAAAACTCAGTCTGCAGTTCCATTTTGGAATTTTTTTTTTACATAAGTAACTTGTATATTTCAGGATGAGAAGAACTCGACCAAACAGAACCTCAGTTCCTCCAAGTCATTCTTTACACGGCTCCAGGAGGACGCCCAATCACAGATCAAGAAAAGAAAGACTGACTCCACAACCAAAAAATCTGTACAAAAGTCGGCCAAATTATATAAATTATGATAAAACTCCCGTCTGTGTTCTACTGTTCTACAACAGCTGTTACATTGATATAAATACCACACAGCCTCTATGGAGGTTTCACAGAAAGATTATTTATTAGATTTACCCTCATAGTCATAAGGCTATAGAGCTGTCACAGAGACTATACCCCTAACAGAGCATACAATCAAAGAACTTTGGGATATTCAGTGGAAAATACCTTTCTCTGTACTTAAATTTGAAGATATCTGTGTACCAAATTTGATATGACATCAACATACACAATTTTGGGGTTTTAAAGATATTAAGCTTGAAATATCTTCCTGTTATGTCTAGAGGTGTTTGACCAATGACCTTTTTAATTAAAATCCACAGGGACAATCTAATTTATAGGGGGATATCTGTGTACCAAATTTGATGTCTGTCAAGCAAAGAATTCTCAATATACTTAGCAGTCAGAATCTTTCTTTGATGATATCTTTCTATAATTTGATACTTTCACATGGTGATGGCATCTTTCTATCTGGAGAATTCGATACTTTCACTTAAAAATCAATATAGGGTCATTCTACTCCATAAGGGGTACCAGTGTACCAAGTTTTCTGTTTATCAAGCAAGGAGATTCCAAGGTATTGATTAGAAAACACATTGTCTACCTGTTAGTGTCCATAATACCAGTAGTTTAACCCTTTGACCACAAATCAATATGGGTCATCTATTCCCGAGTACCAAGTTTAACTTGCATTGCTGTAAAAGTCAAAGGGTTCTTATGATATTGATTGAACAACATTTACTATACTGGTCAATTTTCAAGTACATGTAGTTTTATCCTTGATCTTGACCCCATGACCTCGAAATCAATAAGTCTTCAACTCCTTAAGGGGATACTGATGTATTGAATTAGATTTCTGTTCAGCAAAGGGTTCTTGAGATATCAGTTTGGTAACAATTTGTCACTGACAGATCGAAAAACCACGTCATCTGCAAAACATCATCGCAAACCATGGCCAATATGGACGATACTCTCCCATCTTGCCATGGTTGCATGAGATGAAAATATCTCATAGTTCATTAAAGTATTGGCCAGTGTGAGTAAAACATAGTCGGAGATTGACCTTTGATGCAACCTTTCATCATCCAATAGCAGTTTATGTAACATACTCTAATAATTATTGATACAACAATGGCAGCACCAGGGAAAACCAGCTATGCTCATTGGCTATTTTCATTGGTTAAAGATGACGTTGTGCATTAGGCCTGAATATTCAAGATTTCGACGATTTAGGTTTTCAAGCAGCCACAGGTAGGAGAGAGCTATGCAGGCTACAGACCATGGCTTGAAACGATGGCAAAACATTGTCCCTTTTTTTTAAAACATGAGCGTAAAATATGCTGTTTCAAGTACTGGTACATATCTTTATTAAATTATTTACATATTGTACAAATTGAACATTAATATTAGTTGCTCTATCTAATCCTTACAGAGTACATGTATACAGTATAGAACTTGAGTGTGTTACACAACACCATTAAATAGACACTAAATACATGTAAGTGCCTTGTGGTACATAAACTTGCAGACTTCAAAACCGTGGAGCACTGGATGTTGTCTTGTGTCTGCACAGCATTCGGTCTGTCTGTTAGTCACATCAAATGTTTGTTTTAAAAAAGACAAACAGTTAGCTATTGTTGCAAATCACAGCCAATATGTACAATCCTGTGCATGTGAAGAAGAGAAAATCTTATTTAAGAATTGACAGTAAAGCATAATCAGGGATTGACATTGGATGTGACCTTTGGTTATCCAATCGCAGTTAACACAAGTATTTTGTTTGTTGCTGGTGCAGTCACAGTGCACAGTGTGTGTGTGTGTGTGTGTGTGTGGGAAGGAAAGAAAAAATATATGAGACCTAATTGTGCAAAATTATTTGAGGGGTGGGTTGGGTTGGGTGAAGCCCTGTGTGTGTGTGTGTGTGTATATATATATATATATATATATATATATATATATATATATATATATAAAATGCAGAAATTATTGCTATCAACATGCTTACTAGACTCTCTCACCTATATTTCATCTGTTTTTTGCGCAAAATTGTTGTGTGACGTCACTTGCCAGACTGTATTCATATTGTTACGTCATAGTACATGTTCAACGTTGTGTTGCTATTGACTATAAACACGACTGATGAAGACCGGTAACACGGTCAAAATATTTTGAAACAGTGTTTTAAAGTGTGTTTTTTAATATATATGTAAGACTCCAAAGTCCGATGGTCACGCCAAAGTCCGATGGTCACGCCAAAGTCCGAAGGTCTGCGCCAAAGTCCGATGGTTTGGTGCCGATACGGACTCCAAAGTCCGATGGTGACGGAAAAACACCGTCTGTGACGTCACGTCATGACGACGTCATGGAAAACGTCGAACTAGCAATTCAAAATCAACAAGATGGGAGCAACAGGCTATCCAGACGATCGATTTATGACACATTTTGACAAAGTGAAGAAAAAAAGAGATACAAACGATCCCAGTCCGGAGAATATGACGTGAATTTTTTTTTCGTTTAACGCGAGATGCAAAAAAAAGTAAATAAAAGGCGTAGCATTAGTCATAATATTGTGAATAGGAATTAACGGTAGAGGACTGCAAAATGAAAAAAAAATACATATCGTGTACTAATAACTGTTACAATTTTAAAACGTGCTTTGAATTAGTCGATGGCGATCAAATCTATAAGAAACGTGTTGAGAACTTGGGAGAGGAGCTGTTTGATTGAAATAGTTATCACCATAAGTTGAATTTTTCCCTTTATTTTCACTTCAATTTGAATGCATTTTATTCTATAGTATATGTAACAGGCCCACTGTAATTTATCTTGAAGCATGCATACGGATTATATATATTGCGGAAACAATATTTGTGTTTTTATGGGAATAATTAGAACCATCAGACTTTGGCACGCGGACCATCGTGCTTTGGCGTGCTAAACCATCGGGGTTTGGCGCAGACCATCGGACTTTGGCGTGACCATCGGGCTTTAGAGTCCCATCACACGTTGGAGTCCTACATATATATAATGTATATATATATAAACTTGAGCTACATGTACTTTTCATTAGGGTAAATACTCGGCATAAAGATAATTTATTATATTATGCAGCCATAGGTCAGAGAGAGCTATGCAGACTCTGGGCTGTGGCTTGAAACAATGTCAGTAAGCATTCATCAAGAAATCAATTTATAAATTAAGGCCATATTCATTTGTTTAAGATTATAATTGATTAAATTGGATTAAGTCCTGTAGTGTCTACCATCACTTTAACAAAAAGACAGTCATCTTTAATGTAATTATCTGGAGATTCTAAGATAGAGTGACTGACAAAAAGTGGACATCCAGAGGCAATGTTCATCTCAGCAAGTGGTCGCTTAAAGCTTGAACTGTCTGGGTCCGGTCTAAAAGAATCTGACAAATGTCTTCTGTTTCCATTTTGGTCCAGAATCATGAACGTCACTTTCTGTCTGAATGGCCACGGCAGGAGGGCATCGTATTCCCCCTGCATCACAACAAAAAATATAGAAAAGTGTGTGCCTTTTCCCATCCCATCACCATTCAGATAAGCCCGTGAACACATTTTGTATCCATAACGACTGGTAAAAAACGGAGAGCTATAGATGGAAACAGCTGTTCCAGACACTGCATCCTGTTTCCTTCGTCGGTAGTTTGTGATTTTCCAGATTAACACACCTTCATAATTTAAGGTCTCTAAAATCTGGAATCGGAGATCGAGCTCTGAGAGGCGAGCTTCCTGGAGGCCTAGCTGTCTGGTCTGCTGCTGTAGGTCTGCAAAAGGGTCTGTAATGCAATACACAGTGAAGTGAGCAAAACTTTTAAAAGCGGGCTATTGTTAAAAAATAACTGATCATTTGAACCTCTCAATTAAACCATTAAAGCTTATAAATGTGGAAGTTGTAGGCACATGGGCCACATCGCTCACCTATGCAACCATTTCAAATTCTAGCTGATTTTTGATAAACATCAAAGAGGTGAGCTTACCGAGTTTTACTTTCATACATATACAATGTACATGTACATACATATATAATGTACATGTACATGCAGATATAAAAAGTGTAGTTGTTTGACTGAGTCAATTAGAGGATCAGACAGGTGTCACAGTACCTGGGATTTCGACGGTGCCAACTGCTGTGGCCCCTCCCCCTGATTCCTCCGCCTCTATTAGTCTGTCCAGGCGGTCCCTTAGTTTCCTGACGTTTTCCCGCGCTATGTTCAGATCGCTTGTCATTCCCTGCTGTACCTCCGGTTTGGAGACTTCCTCCAACTGTTTCTCCACACGAATGATTCTCTCTGTCAAGTCCACCATGTCAAGCTGAATAAACAAAAGGTAGTCAATGATTTCATTACCAAAATAATTGTCAAGTTTACCGAAACAATGGTTTCAAAGTTGTTAGGTTTAACAGATTATTGTCATTACATTGACTCTCGATTCCATCTTGTCTTTCTTTTTACTGCAATAACAACCTCAGGCACTTGCATATTTCTAAAATTGTAAAAGTTTACCTCAATAGTAATATAAATTAATAACACTTCGTGTTACTTTTTTATACTACAGAACAGATGTATATTATAGAAACAAGTGCCTGTGGTCTAAACCTTGACTACCGTAAAGTCTCGTGTATAGCACGCACCTGTGTATAATATGCACCCCCAGAGTTGGGTGTAAAATGCTGAAAAAAACCGCTGTTCCTATGTATAATGCGCACCCAAAAAACAAAGAAATTTTCAATCGAGATTTTTGAAAAGTCATCGATGTGCATGCGATGATAATGTATTTAAAGCGCTGAAAAGTAATAACATTTGCAGATCTAAACCAAAACAACAACAAAAGTAATTTAATTTATAATTAGTCCAATTCTTTGATTGTTGTTAAATAAACATTATGAAGAAACGTTTGTATGTCGTATATCGTCATTATCAAGTCGTACAAATGATCAATCTATTTTTAACAGCGTCTATGTAAAACAATAACGTTTAACTGCATAACGGGACACAATGTAAATAAGTTTTAAATCAAAACATAATTATTGCTAATCTTCCTGCACTTGAATAGCTGCAGGTCTGTAGCTCCCGGTCTGAAAAAATTCGGATGGACGACCTGGGAGCTACAGTGCCTCCCGTAGTAAAAAACTGCAATTTACGGCGCACAAGAAATTGTGCTCAAGCCCAAAAAAATGAGAGGGTTTTTAGATTGCTTTCTTTGGTATCACTTAAAAAATTTAGTAAACACTTCAATCACTCTAATATACTCATGCATACTATTCGCACGCTCGATTGACGCTATGCCTTCTTATTCAAATACATGTAATACAATGACCTATACATAGCCGTAACAGTGAAGTCAGGATTTCTTACTGAAGTATACAATTTTATTTAATTGATATTATGTTTATAATGAAAGTATCCCTGACAAAAATGTTTTTAAATGTTTGCATACAGACAATGCTTGGAGCATTTAGCTAAATTATTACAATATTTTTGTTTGAAAGGGTAAATTTCGTTTTTTAAGAAAGGGGCAGGATCGCTGTGTTTAGAGGATTTATTCTTTTGGCTGAAAAAAGATGCGTATTATACACAAGACGGTACTACTGTATATGTATTTCAAATTTAATCTTTCTTTCTTTCAAAACTATGACTCTACATTCTTTTATCTTTTCCTTATGACCTTGATCTTGTGATACAGGTACATCTAAACTTACTTTCCTTCTACGATCCTGACTCCTGACCTCATCTAGCATGTTTTTTATGTCCTGTATCTCTCTCTGAACGTCTTTGACCTTTTGTCGAGCATCTTGTCTATGGACACTCAATTCCTATAGATGTTGGTTCAATGATATAAAATTCATAATTATCCTTTGTTCTCCTACGTACATTCATAGCTAAATATGCATTATCCAGCGCATGCACAGATAATATCCACTAATTCACAACCATCTAAACAAAATTTATTAACAAATATATCAAAGGTTAAATCAATGACGAAAATTATAAGTGAGAGAATAAGAAAGAAGCGGTGTAACCTGGACTTCTTTTCTAATGTCTATCCTGTACAAGTCAACATTAGCCATTTGTAGTGTGGCCTGCTGTATATGTTCTTCCGTGTTCTGTCTCTCGTGAAGCTCCACCTCTTCTGCCGGTCCCTACAATGTCAATCACGTCAGTGTCTGATTAAAACCAGCCTCCCTCCTACCTATACCATTACAACCTGAACATTACCTTTTATTGACAACACATGAACTTATTACTTCCAACATTTAACACTAATCAAAGATCCTTGAAAAAAGGAGAGTAACTCTTCAACTTTAGAGGTGCAAAATTCTTTTGGCACCATTAATGAATGATAGTGGTAGGTTTCTGATCAGTAAATTTAATAAGATTTTTAAAAGCTATTTACCTGAAATGTACAGCCCACAGAGGCGAATTTACAGACTACAGGTCGCTTAGGACAGCTCTCCTGATGGGTGGACATCTGTTAAAAAATTTCAGAGACCAACACTCAAGACATATTTGTGATATTAACAAAGTTTAAATAGGAATTAACATGTCATACATGTACAGAACATAAAGTTCAAGTCCTAAGTATCCTCAATTTTTACCTCATTTCTTGGAACTGGGTCAATGCCACAACCAAATGGACAAGGAATGGGGATTTTATTGCAGGTTTCATTTTTGTGTGTCTACAAAATATATATGTATGTTTAGCTTTATGAACATTATAAATCACCTTTGTCAAAAGTTTGTAAAAAAAAATGTCAATTTTATAACTGGAACCCTAACACAAAATATAATTGAGGGAAACCTACCTGGTACTAGCTACAGGTATCAATCAATCTGCGTCTAAGTTTCAATGAAAAGTACAAACCCTTTCACACTCTCTCTCTCTCTCTCTCTCTCTCTCTCTCTCTCTCTCTCTCTCTCCAATTTTTATCATTAATTCTCCTCCATGCTAATTTGAAAGTACAGATGCATCTGAGGGAGGCTACATGTAGCTAATCTTCCCTGATAAACCTACCTCGAGTAATAACTTGGGCACCAGATCTCCACAGAACTGACAGTTGATGGGAGTATACTGACAGGTCTGTTGGTGCTCCGTCAGACTTCCCCGCGGGACCGGTTCCTGACACCCCCAGTCTTTGTGTGGACAAGGTAGAGGTTCAAACCAACACTCGGTCAAGTGTTTCTGAAACCAGCAAGTTTATGATTCTACTGCAACATCTTTTAAAATCTGGGTTTTTTTAGTTAGTTCAAGAAGAGATTAAATTTAATAACTATGCTGCAACCTTAGTTCTAGGATATAGCATGTAGCAAAAATATATCCTTTGGTTCAATGCTAAGAAAATGTGGATCTGTTGCTTTATATTTTGAGGTAAATTATTGTATAAACACTAGACAAACAAAATACAATGAAAACATATGTAAAGTTAGGGTTTTCGATATGAAGCTATGGAGCAAAAGATTTAGCTACCCTGCATGAAGATTTTAAATAATATCTTATTTCCAGTAAGACATGACTAGACCCCTGACCTCCAGCTCCTTCCATCTGAGGGTTTTCTGGCATCCTCTGGATTTATTGGAACAGAAAACAGGAAGTTGACGAATCTCTCTCCGTGCACTGGCATCTCGTAGAATCTACAAAACATGTCATTTTGACGTTAACATAGATTCTATACAGCAGCTAGGTCATTCTGAGGTAAAGATAGAATCTACAACACAGATCATTTTGAGGTAAAGAGAGAATCTACAAAACATGTCATTTTGAGGTAAAGATAGAACCTACAAAACAGATCATTCTGAGGTAGATAGATTCTACAATTAGTCATTTAAAGTTAGAATCTATAAAACAGGTCATTCTGAGGTAAAGAACAGAATTTGTTGCTGTTCTTCCCAGGTTATTCAATCAACAATTGAAAATGGAAAAAATAATCTGCAGTGATTAATAAAGTTTCTCAGTCTTAAATTTTGGTTGTCAAACATGGCAAATGTTACAAAAAGAGTGGTACAGCAGTGGACAGTAAAAAGAGCAACTACAGGAAATTCAAAGACCATTATGCAGAAAAAGATGTATAGCTATGGAAACTAAAAGTCATTGAAATAGTGACCATCTTAGGTACAGGACTTTATATAGAATAAGAAAGTACTTGTATAGGACTGTGACTTAGTAAGAAACTCAGTTCAAGGTCATTGCATAAATACACTTTTCTTCAAAGTACTCTTTGCTTGAAGTATGAAACAGACTGGAAAATGGGATTGAGATAAAGAATGCTTGAATAAAGAATCTGCTTTGACTTTGAACCCTTTACTGATGAGCATGCACTTTTTGGATGAAATATGACATGCCCACTGATATGAACTGACATGAAGGGCTCAAATTATTTTTTTTTTCATTTGTTACCTGGCATTTCAACTAGAATATTTACTGATCAATTGAGATTATGGTACCCCAATTGACCAATATGTATGAAAAAGATTATGACAAATATATGGTAACTGTCTTATAAGGCAAGTAGTCTTTACAAAGCATAGAAGTCCAAATTCAAAATTTACTGGTCCCAGATCATAACACCATCAATTATTTCAAGCTCTTAGGAAAAAGATTTTACAAATAGATATGCTATAACCTTGACCTAGAAACCTTGTTGAAGGCCGGTAAGTGTATAACCAACAAGCACTCTGTGGGAAGTATATGAACCAAATAAGACCAAGGTGAAATAAATTATATTTTCCAAACGGGTTTTACACCGAGATATTTTTTTCATACCCCAGGCCCAGTGGGTATAAAAAAGAAAGCAATAGGCATTTAAAAGCATACAGCAACACAATAAGCATACAAGAGGCCCAGGGGCCACATCGCTCACCTGAGCAACAAAAGCTGATCAAATCAGCATTACAGTATCGAATTCAAAATATGTTGACAAATAGGGAAGTACAGTAGATCTTGCACAAAAAGTTAAAAAAATCTGTCCTTTGCATTAGTAGTGATTTAAAAATCTCCCCTTTGTGGCCCCACTTTTCTCCAGGGAATCATGGTTTGATTAAACTTTAATCTGCACAACCTATGCTTTCACACATGTTTGAGATTTTCTGGCCATTTGGTTTTTGAGAAGATTTTTCTCTATATCTTCCTATGTATAAATTTGACACCCCTCCCCCCTCCATTGTGGCCCCACCCTACCCCTAGGATTATAATTTGAACAAACTTGAATCTACACGTCTACATGAGGATGCTTCCACACAAGTTTGAGATTTTCTGGCCATTTGGTTTTTGAGAAGAAGATTTTTAAAGATTTTCTCTATATATTCCTATTTAAAACTTCATCCCCCCAGTTTTTGCCCCACCCTACCCCCAGGGATCATGATTGAACAAACTTGTATCTACACTACCTGAGGATGCTTCCACACAAATTTGAGCTTTTCTGGCCTAATGGTTTTTGAGAAGAAGATTTTTGAAGATTTTCTCTATATATTACTATGTAAAAATTCATCCCCCCATTGTGGCCCCACCCAACCCCCAGGGACCATGATTTGAACAAACTTGATTCTACACTATCTGACGATGCTTCCACACACATTTAAGCTTTTCTGGCCAAACAGTTTTTGAGAAGAAGAATTTTAAATATTTTCTTTATATATTCTTATGTAAAACTTCATCCCCCATTGTGGCCCCACCCAACCCCGGGGGACCATGATTTGAACAAACTTGAATCTACACTACCTAAGGATGCTTCCACACAAATTTGAGCTTTTCTGGCCAAACAGATTTTAAAAAGAAGATTTTTGAAAAATACCAACAAATTTTCAATAATTCTAAATTATCTCCCCTTTAAAGAGGGTGGGCCTTTCATTTGAACAAACTTGAATCCCCTTCACCCAGTGATGCTTTGTGCCAAGTTTGGTTGAAATCGGCCCAGTGGTTCTGAAGAAGAAGATGAAAATGTGAAAAGTTTATGACAACAAGGACGCCAACAACGACGCCAACAACAACAGACAATGGACAAATCTTGATCAGAAAAGCTCACTTTCAAGAGCCTTCGGCTCAGGTGAGAGCTAAAAATAAGCATACAGCATTAATACAGCATACAGTGATGGGCCATTTAAAAAAATATACATACACAGCAATCGGTAAAAAAGGGGTACAGAAAAATTTGATACAATTCAGTGGGCAAAAAATGAGCACACATTATGGGCAGAACCCCCTTAATTGATACCTGGTCTGCCTGCAGCATCTCACAGAATTCCTCCTGGTAGGGACATGGTCGAGGTTGTTGGTCTTGTAGATAGGTGTCCACACACGGCTGACAGAGACGGTGACCACACTGGGTCTGGACAGCATCTTGTAGAACATTGTTACAGAGAGTGCACATGTACTTGGAGTCAACTTCTACAAACTCTGGGTGTCCAGGAGGGGTCTGAGAGGACAAGCTGCTGGGGGGAGTGATCTGAGGGGTCAACATCAATGTATATATGACAACCAATCCTGTAATTAATAGAATAGAAAGAACATATACGTACAGCACAGTTATTCAAAATTCTCTGTAGAGAACTTGTATGGTCAGGCAGCTTCATCCATGAATTGAGGCTATGCCTGTCCACTTTACTTCTCTGAAGAGAATTAGTTTTTCAATTGCAGCATGAACAAATTTTCATACTCATGATTTATGGCTATAATGGTAGCTGTTTATTTGATAAATCAATCTAATTAAAATTAGATCTTTGATCCGCTCCATATAGGTCGCTACACAAAGATCTTTGTGTATAGTTGGAGTGGATCAAAGATCTAATTTTAATTAGATATATCTATCTATCTAATCGTAGACTTTTTCTCTTTTGCTGATTTAGATCAATAGATGGGGCTTCTTATCACATACAACTCTCTTTAATAATACTTACCCGTTTTATATCGATAACAGGCCTAGAACAATCTGAATGACAATGAAAACATAATGGGCATGGGGAGTGCCTGTGCCTCATGGCCTCAGTAATGATTTGATCAAATAAGTTAACGGAGTGATGACCTTTAATCTTTAATGACTAACAAATATTTGAATCAATTCAATGTAATTCAATGTAAACACTAAATAAAATTTACCTTTGAAATTTTCCTTTTTATAGCCCACGCGTAAACGGGATTTTCCAAAACTATTATTATCTGGAGGGGAACTAATGTCGTAATAGGTAAAATGTCCTGAGTGTAAAAAGCAGATTGAGAAAATATCTTGCTTTAGTGATATTGGTGGTAATATTTTCTTATAATAAAAACGTAAAATAATTTTAATTCTATTTGAATTATTTTTACACGACAGATAAAAATTCCAGGGATTCATCTTGAATTTTTTGAATCCAGGCTGACAGAACCCCTGTGTAACACAGCGGCCTGCCTAATTGAAGACCTACTAGTAATTGAAGACCAACGGAAGACGAACTGAAAACGAACAATATGAAATCTGATATGATATTCTTAACAAACATGTCTGAAATACATAACAAACATTATAAAGTTACACAGAAAGGGGTTTTATATGGTACTTTTAAAGCCCGGTATGGCGATATGTCAACTAGCGCAAGAACGATAACTCGTGCTGACTTGTAAACGCCTTCACATAAATATGGAATGGAAATGCGAATAAAAAAATTATTTTCATTGTAAATATCAAAATCAGTAACGGCAATATTATTTGTCTATATGTGTCATTTTGCATGGGTAAACTTAAAATTTCCCTGAAAGTCTTAATTATTAGTCAGAATGATCTTTTTTATAAAAATATTTCTTATTTATATTTAATGTAACAGAATAAATCAAAGTACTGAAAGTACTGTTAGACGGTGGCGTCGTTTGAATGTGGCATATTACATGTATGATTATTATTGTCGTCGAAAATCCGCGGCCAGTACCGCATACATTTTCCAATACATTTTGCACATAATTAACGCTTACAAGCAAAACTGGTCGTGAGTTTCCTACATGGATGCTTATGTTGAAATCGTAGTTGTAATCTCAATCCACACTTTACAAAACGTATGTTTCTTGGCCGTCATCTTTGGGGGAAAAACCCATAGATTTATCACATTAGCCTTTGTAGTATAGAAGTTTGTATCTATATCATTTGACATTAAAATCCGTTTTCGGTATGTATTTTGTTTGCCCCAGAATGCCTCATTCAATGTGGGTTGCCACAACGTGTAGATTGGACTATTGTGCTTTAAAGATATTGTAGATTTCTCAGAGTAACTAGAACAAATAAAACTCTGGTATGATAAAATACTTATCAGGTTTTTACTAACTATTTGGGCATACATGTAGTATGTTTATTATTTCTCTCGACAGCATTTTCCCTCAATTTCCTCAAGGGAAAAAAGTTGCAGTCTCGTGGGCCAACCCACTTGCCTTTGTCCTCATAGCCAGTTAATACATGTAGGTGTATAGAAAATGGAATTAGTTTACAAGAACCTGTTTGATAAATTTGGTAAATGCTTTTGGATTGCACGTCATCATGAAACCGCATAGTCAATCAATATTTTATCTTCGAGTGGTTTTCCATTTGCTCCCAACGAAAGTGAACGAAAATTTGAAAACAAAATCATATAATCAGTCGCGGCAGTTTCAATAATCAACGTTTTAAAGCACACTTGTTCTATTGTATTTAGCTGTAGAATTTTTCAAATCATTTGAATGAATTCGGGAAATTCATGTTTATATTTCATCGCTTCTCAGTACTTTAAAACGCATAATTTACCTGCTACATTAAACTTTTCTAGTAAACATACAATGCAACAAATATTTTTTAATTATCAAGCACAACATTTGCTTTACATACATGTACGGTCATAATCAGTTCCTTTGTTTGGAAAGCACATATTTTTTTTTAAATCTTGCATTTAATTTGCGAGATTTTGAAGATTAAAAAAAAATCATTAAAAAAACTGCGTAACGTCGGGTGTTTTCCATTAATATGTACAACATTTACTTTACATACGGTCATAATCAGTTCCTTTGTTTGGAAAGCCCATATTTTTTTAGGTATTGCATTTAATTTGAAAGATTTTGAAGAATTTAAAAAAAACAAATCATTAAAAAAACTGCGTAATGTCAGGTGTTTTCCACTAATATGCATTATTATTACGAGGTCTTCAAATATGCATCCGATTTGATTTTTTTGCATTAAAATAATGTTAATGGGACATGTCAAAAATGTAATAAGAGCGTACAAGCAAAGGGGTCTTCGTAGTAAAGTTTGACCCATGACATCAAGATCATTTGTGCATAAAGGTGTCTACTTTATCAATAAAGGACTCAAAAGATATGGACCCAAAATAAAACTGTTTATATACATGTTGATTTCCAAAGCCGTTTGATCCTTAACCTTTTCCCCGTCCCACAGAACTAATGGCAATATAGGTAAACTATATTCTGTACCAATTTAAGCAAAATGAGCAAAGAAATAAATAATGTTTTCGGGGATCTTTTCAGTTTCTCTAAGTCACGAATAAAACAGTAGTGGTAAAATGAAATCTAATGTTTTAACAGGATAAGTTAGGAAAATTAGATTTTAAAAACACAAAACAAAATCAAAGTTAAACGCACGTTTTTCTGAGCAGTACAGATGTGTGTAAATTAATTTCATTTTATTCTTTGCATGTACAAGACAATAGATCTAGGGTTCGCAAATCTCGGCAATATTTCCACAGACTGAGTGGGTTACAAAATGAGGTTAATCACAGATCAGTCCAAAATTGAACATGTTTACATGCCGTAATGTTTTTGTATGTTTGAAAACACATCCACACTTAAGAAAATTGTGCCATTGATGGGTTGAAGGTCAATAAAATGCAACTTATGTAATATTTATTGTCAGTATCTGTTGTGATTTTTTTGGAATAAGCTAGTTGGTCAATTATCGAAGTGATAGTTTTTGCAGTCCTGATGCAGAGTTTAACATCACAGCTGACAGTTGGATGCATAAATTATTAATACCGTGTAAGCATACAGGGTAACGGCTCGTTAAAAATAAAACACAATTTCATAATTACTTAAATGTATGTACAAAATAATTAGCAACTATAATGCTTAAATTATTTGATAAGATGTAAATGTTCTCAAATTGAAATCGACACATGGTAAAACATTGCCTGTAACATAGACTGGCAATGCCTGTCTGATATGCGCGATATACGATATCTAGACAGAGGACCAGTCTACCAACACTGCATACCACAATTCAGTTCAATTTATTTCACTCAAACCGTCAACGTGACGGTACATGCATGAGGTACATATATATAAACTTATTTACAAATTAGATACAATGTCAGAGGTACAGTATAAATTATAGAAAAAGTGAGAAAAATGTACAAATGTTCAAGAAGGACATACTGATTCATAAATTTCCATAAAAAAAACAGGGTGCTTTGAGTTTTTTAAGTTTTAAACTGATTGAGTTTTTTGAGTTTTAAACTGAGTAGACAAATTATTCACAAAATTTAAAGAATTAATGGTCATTCACAAAATCTAGGTTCTAAGTATTTTTTTCTGCTACATAAAAGAGCATTTCATTTTAACACAAAATGCATTTCATTTGATTATTATTACATTAGACAGAGCGTCTTTCATTTTAAAAGAGGAATGCCTAACCACTGGCATCTGCCAGTTTCTACAGGAAGTCGGCGATTTGACGTTTCAAATTTAACAAATATTTTTCGAAATTTTGAATTTTTATTTTCTGGGCCGGAAAACAATTCCGCCCAGTATGAAACCATTCTAGACTAAATATTAACAGATAAGGGAAACCGTCCGTTTTCTCCATAAACCATATATGATGGAGTACAACTTTTTAAATTCAATATGTCTTTAAAAATTTCAAATGAATACGTTCTACAATTTCCACATTTTCATAACCCCATACTTCACATCCATATAATAATACTGGCATTACAACTTTATCGTAAAACAATCTGATTAATCGAAAAAATGTTGCTTACAGTCGACATGTAAATGAAATTGTCTTATTTTCCATTATTTTTTACATGGCCTTCTGTGCCTGTTTATATAAATGTTTTTTTTTTGTTTTTTTTGGTTTTGGTTTTTTTTTTTTTTGCTTTTTTGAAAGACCCTGAACGTGAAAATATAATTCCAAGGTATTTAAAATCTTTCAGATTTTTAATTATGTCGTTTTTAAAGAATAATTCCCTTTTTATCATTGGAACTTTAGAAAATACCAATATTTTTGTTTTATTTATACATGTATTAACCGTTAACTTCCATTGGTCACAGTATAAATAGAATTCATTCAGAGCATTTTGTAAATCATCAGGCGTTTCAGAAAGAATAACAGTATCGTCAGCATAAAAAAGAATACATAATTATACAAAAACAGTTCATCCTCTATAGGTTTGGTTACACTTTGTAACCCAATTATGTATTTATCAATCAAGAACTTTTCTAAGTCATTAATATATAAGGAAAATAAAAAAGGCGACAAATTTTCGCCTTGACGTACCTCAACACTACAACTGAAAAATTCGGAGAATAAACCATTCATACTAATCTTTGACGTTTAGTTTAACTTTGGGTAGGCAGCCGGATCCTAGTGTCTGCGTTTCAAACCAAAAAATTCTGCGCTCGGGTAACGGTCACACCATTTAAATATTAGTGTTAATACCTTAATCCCTTATACATGCCTCTAGAGGTATTTATAATATGAAGATGGTGCTTTATTATATGAAGATGATGCTTTATTATATGAAGATGGTGCTTTATGTGATGATGGTGCTTTATTATATGATGATGGTGCTTTATTATATGAAGATGGTGCTTCATTATATGATGGTGCTTTTTCATGTGATGGTGCTTTTTTATATGATGGTGGTCACTCGGAACTTCTCCTATTTTTGAAAATTGAGTTGAATAGATATTATCTCGAAATTTTGACCTCAACCAAACGTATTATTGGCAGCTATAAAATGGCTGGATTGACAAACAGGATGAATAGAATATTACAATATTTTGTCAGATTTTCTTGGCATTTTACCTTTGCCTTTACCACCCATAAAAGGGCCTCCCTTTGAGCTGTTTTATAGTTTAGTAAAGTTTTTTCTCTGACTTTCCCTTACTTTGTTTCAAGTCGAATCCTATCACCTATGGTATCAATATGATTAAAATCAGATCCTTGATCCGCTCCTTTATTTGTTTTAAACCGGTTTTGTTTTTAAACCACTCAGAATGTGACATCTTCCTCCAACCCGACACTTAAGGGAGAGAGGAACGGTCATCAATGACGAGGGTCGGCTGGGCGTTGACAATAACAAAATTAAGAGCAGATAAAAAATCTGATTTTAATCAGATTGCTAGAGCATTTACGTCTCATCAAATAATCTGTTCTTCGCTTAAATCTCAAGTACATGTAATTGGTTATTTCAATTTTCTACACTGCAAAGTTCAGGATATCGTGGCTACGCTTTAATTGTTGTAACATTCAGTCAATTTGTAGTTGTCAATTAATTTTATTATACTTTCATGTTAAATACTGAAATCTGATTGGTTTAGACGCAGTTGATAATCCGTTCTATCACCCTCAGCGTTGGCAACACACTTGGCAACGGGTAACACAACGAATTGTTATATGCGCGTAAATTATGCGCATACGGTTCGACGTAGAATTCACGTCATTTCTATATAAAAGCAGTAAAATGTTCTCTAAAATTAAGACATTCACTATAATAAAATAAATAGTGCCTGTTTGGGAGGGTTACAGTTGAAATTGACACCCCCGAGAAAACCATTGTCAACCGACGCTAAGTGGAGGTTGACAATGGTTTTCGCGGGGTGTCAATTTCAACTGTTACCCTCCCAAACAGGCACTATTTATATAATGATACATCTATGTTTGGTTGAACTCAAGTCATATACAGATCATCTCGTTACCTTATTATAAATTAATTATGCTTGGAAAAAGAGGAACTAAATTTGTGTATTTACTTTCAAAATTTCGAGATAATAGCTCTTAAACTCAGTCTTTAAAAATAGAAGTTCCTAGTGACCACCATCACATAAAAAGTACCTTCATATAATAAAGCACCATCTTCATATAATAGATCACCATCATATAAAAAAGCACCATCTTCATATAATAAAGCACCATCATCATATAATAAAGCATCATCTTCATATAATAAAGCACCTTCTTCACATGAAATAACCACAGCATAATATAATAAAGCACCATCTTCTCATGAAATGACCACATAAGGCAGCTATGGTGTTCCATAGATCCCCATCAAGAATTATAATGTATCTGCATTTTATGTTCGTATAGAAATGGTTTTGAAGTTTTATTTCCAGTTTGTTTGCATTCTGACAAAAATTTTCTTGAACATCTCTTTCCTGAATAGAACTTTTCTCGACACTGAATTGCAGACGGACAGTAAGTCAGTGGCCTAGCGCCCTTTACGCAACAACGCAAATGAATACACAGATTTTTTCATATATTATGATTTTATATGTAATTAATTTATTTGATATACCATGGAATAAACGGGATAAATGTTGCTATTTTTATTTTCATGCATTCATTTATTTTATTTTATTTTGTATTTTGCATTTCGGATTTTATTTTATCCCTATATTTAACCGTGCAAATTTTAACTTTATGTAGGTATTAATTGATTCTTCTCCTATCATATAATATTATTAAAAATTCAAGGACAATTTCATAATGTCGATTCAAAGCAATATGAAATCATTTTTGAAAATATCAACAACGAATCCCGAGAAAACCTCCGAGGAAATAATCATCCAAGTGTATCCGCGACCATTCCTGCGGCTGAAAAGAATGAAATTTTGCATAGACCAGAATATCCAGACATCTCCAAGTTATATGAAACAGATCTGTCGAACACACAATTAAAACGTTCCCTGCTAACTGAAAAATGCATGAAGTTGTTCCAAGCTCGATCGTCGAAGTTCTAGATTATACAAACTCCACTCTCTATCCATCTATATCTGTCATTATCGTGGTCCTTTTAACCATGCCTGTTGCAACTGCAACTGTAGAGCGTTCGTTCAGCGTTTTGAAATGCGTAAAACATATTTACGTCCCACCATAAACCAGGAACGGTTATTCTTTTAGTTATGTACATGTAAATGAACACATAATGGCTGGTTTTTATGCTTTTTAAAAGAAAAATTCTTATTTCAGTGATTATAAATTCTGTTTTTTGTTTAATGTTTTTGATGTCAAAGTAAGAAAAATTACCAAACAATGAATAAATGTTTTTATTTTTTATAACTTTAACGTTGTTCAAGAACTATAATAATTTCTAAACAGTCAACATTTAAAAATAAATTTTAACGTGTAACCTAACGCTCCCGTACTATACCATTAGTCCAAGCCAATAACCCAAAGTGTTAAAGTCTCATTAAAGCATAGTAGTTTATATATAATGTTTGAAATTTTAAAGAAACATATTGGAAGAGTACCAGGTAATTAATGTTTGTCTCAAAATTCAGCAACTTAAATTCGTATTTATTGGAAACACAATACTTGAAAATGTCATACTTTTAAGGCTGTTTCTGTCATTCAAATATCATAAAATCCAGGAGCTTCCGGGGGCTTCGCCGTCTAGGCCCCCACCAGGACTCTGCCCTAAACCCGCTGGCTTTTTTTAATACAGTAATATAAAAGCTAGCTACGCCACTTATGTTTCACTTTTTGATATCTCCTTGGATAATCCGGGCCATATCTTTCCGTTGATAGAAAATGACTCTGGCGCAGCCATTTTCCTTTTCTCTAAAACATTCAGAGGCTTTCGAGTTGTGGATAACTTCCACTCGTACCTTGTACCCTCATGCCTGAATCTTCACAATCACTGTTATCAGGAGTTTGGGCTTGACTCTAAGGGACAGGATTATCTGAGGTTCTGGCTTGACTCAATACATCACAGGATGCAGAGCTGCATTTACTTGTTGTTTGGGTTTTCCGTTGTTCTTCATTTTGAAATAATACCTGAGGAATAACTATTTCTCCATTAATTAGTATCAATGAATATTGGATCCTCGGAAGGGGGGGGGGGGGGGTTCAGGTGGAAGTAATTTTTCTGACTGTTTAGACACCACATTAAGATCTAGTAAAAGAAAAGAAAATGTTTTTTTTAGTATATGTATTACAAATAGTCAACTTATTTATCATCGGTTCTTGGTTTGTTCAAAGGGATAAGCTGAAGATACTCAACAATTATTTACAGAATATTGCATGCATCTTCTATGTCGGATTACCAGGTAAAAACCCAACAACAACAAAAAAACCCTATTAAATACTCTTGAAATAGAGTTTTCATTAGTCTAGAACATGTATCGATATTTTTATAAGCAATAGCTGTTATAATTGTCAAAGTTCTACAGAATGTAATATATGCTGTATATGATACCAGAAATAAATTCATGTATTTGAAATAATTTGCAGTATAATGAGGAAAACTATGCTAATTATAATTATAAAACACACAAAATACGGTAAGTCATATTCTATAAACAAAATAAAGGCATGCAAAAAATATCCACATGGCAAGAAATTCTACCACTGGTAACTTTTGTCTGCCAACAGTAGTACTCTGAACGCACCCATGTCTATTCATCCCGGAATACCTCGGTGTTTTTCTAAAGTTTGGAGGAAATCATCCGGATTACCTCGGAAAGTGTGTTATTATGACATTTCGAAAATCAACAAATCCTTTCAGCAATGGTTATTGTTGAATGTTTTCTACTCACGGACTATGCCATATACGAAGACGAGGGGGACTGACTAACGTTCGTAAAGAAAAATCTATGAAGAAATGGCGAACTCATTGGCGCTCTTCCAGCAGCTTCCAGATTCCATTCTTCTTCACGTTTTCTCATATCTGGACGGACCTTCTCTCGTCAGGGCATCCTCTGTGTGTCAGGTACCTCTGTTTGTTCAGTTTACCAGTCATAATTTAATTTATAAAGTTGAAGCCTCAGTTAATTAAGATAATGTGTAATCTGGTAATTGTATTGTTGTTAATAAATCAATGTGTTTGGTTTTAAACTAAAACTGTCATGACTATCGAAAGACTGTATAAATTATTTTTAGTTTGATGTGTCAGATAATTCTTTAGTCAAGGTTTAGTCAGATAAATGTATAAATAGAGTTATATATGTCACCGGGTTAATAGATTTGTGGCTGTCCGTCGACATACCAGGTCTCAGTAGTTATGCGGTGGTTAAAGAGTGCTGGAATGGTGCACTGGAGGTGGCATTGTTTGTCAGACGCCCTGCGTGGAGTCCCAGTTAAGATTTAAGCACACCATTTAGGGTATATATTGTGGCTTATATGAGTAAAGTAGCATTTATATGTCAATCCACAGCAATGGTACGATGTGGCGTATGATGAAGTACTGTGGCGAAACCTCGTGCATCAGAAAATACAGAAACATGCCCCCCTCCCCACGGACAAACACAGCTGGAGGGAAGAGTATAAACGACTTGCCTATCATATCCCATCAGACCTTGCCCAGGATGTGACTGGACATGAAGACGAGATTTACTTCCTGACATTCTCTCCCAGTGGAAAGTTCCTTGCCTCTGTAGGGAAAGATGGAACATGCAGAGTATGACTGATTCTCACATCTCCATACTAAGAGTCGACAGGCATTCCCTCAAGCTTATATAAATTATTTGTCTTAATTATTTTGAAGAAACTGT
>WFKH01006014.1:4037321-4101027 GCA_016163765.1 Magallana hongkongensis | reverse complement strand
TGTTATAGCAAATTGTGTGAGATCATAGCCATGATCAGAGGTACATATCTCTTTAGCAGTTTTCATGTATTGGGGTGAACATATAGAAGCAAGCTAGCAAGAAAATGAAGCATGGTTGAGCAATGAGCCGCATTTTAACACAGAAACAATAATGAATTAAGATCTGTGTTTGTATTGAAGTAATATTGACTGGATGGTTTGGTGTTGCCGTTTAGGTAAACAATATGGCCCATTGGTTTTTGTTTGTTACAGGTACCTGGTATACTCATGTCGTTACCCAACAGAGGAAGATTATGGGTGCTTTGAGAGAGACATTCTTACCGTCGTGTATGACCTGATTCTGGATCAGTGTCAGGAGAGTGTTTACCTGGGAAGTCACGCCACCTACACGGATCACATAAACTACATCTTCCCCGACCTTAGCCGAGATTTTGTAGCCACGTAAGTCTTTTTTAAAATGGTTCTCTGAATATGTTATCTCCCCAAAACTGTTCTTTTTATTCTTCAAAAAACTATTATGATATACTGTACTGTTTAAAACAAAATTTACCGATACCATAGTTTAATTTTCGGAATGATGAGGTTTGTATAATGGTTCATACTTTGAGACCTTTACAGGTACATGTATATCTCACTAAGAACGTCCAGCACACACCTGTGTAACCTGAATAAACTTTATTCTGACTGCTGAGGTCATAAACTCTACTCAGCTAATTATGTCTTATGTGAATTTGTCATGAAAAGAGTATTCAGGGGAAAATTCACTTTAATTTTCTCGGTTGAATTTCATGTAAATTATATTTAATTTTCTGGTTTTTGTGATCTAGGGGTGACGAGGTCGGAGACGGCCATCTGTGGGACAGACATTATGGAGTGGAGCTGGAGACCAACATCCGACACAGGAACTGTGAACAGCAAAGTAGCGGATTCAACGCGGTGGCGTTCCACCCCTACGACCAGGAAACCCTCGTCACAGCGGGGGACGATAGACTGCTGAAAGTGTGGAGGTCCAAAAACAGACAGGCTCAGATAGCGAGGGGGGAATACCTCAGGGAAACTGTGGATTGGTGCGTGATGAGGGCCTTTGGACGCGGAGATTTGGCTGAGGGGGATGAGTGTTCATTTGATAAGAGTAAACACTCAAAGAAGTGTTCAAAGCCTCGTAAACTACTCTCTTTTTTCAAGAAAAAAGCATTGAAGAAGTGAATAATTCTATGATTTCTACTACTGTGATATGTATTAATACATTGTGATAGTCATGGTATTCTTGTGGTTTTATAGAATAAAGCTTGAGTGCAATATAGGTTTATGTATTGCTTTGTTGACTGGATGTTGGAATTTGTTTTATTGAATTCAATTACATTTTTGTAGAAAAACTTTAATTACAAAATGATTTTTCTTGTCATTATTCGTAGTGATTTTGAATTACAAGATGGAATCATAAACAATATCAAGGTAGCAAAAGTTTGCAATGCAAGTGATGTATTAACAACAAACTAATTTATAAAAAAAGAGTTAATTCAATTGCATTTAACTCTTTTTTTTCATGCAAGGTACGTTTGTTTAAACCAGGGTTAAGAAAGGGGTATTATTGGGTGGAAGGATTTTGACATCAAACTACTAGTATTTGGGGAAAAAAAAATATTTACATCAGCGATCATGATCAGCTGTCTTGCACTGATTTGTTGAGTATTGATACTGTACGGTCACCATAAATATATATTGGTGACACGACCAGTTGCGATCCTATTGTCTATTAAGATACGATAACATACATTCTCATAAGATTGTCCAAATAGAATTTGGACAATTTGAATCTCGATCTGAACATCATGACACGAGTCCCCGATTTGGAGCGTTTGTGTACCTGCAAATACGTTACGATACGTTGATCACTAACCGATACGCACCGTTGCGATAGAGCATAACAAGGTTGTTGATTATCAGTGGATAAAACATTGTCAGTTGAAGTATTCCAAGGCCCCATTGTACTGTATATCAATCAAGAATTAGGTCAGTATGACCTCTAAACAGAATTTATAGGCTTTATTTAAATATTAATGGTACTAAGAGACTTAGTACAATAGATTTTAAATGATCACAAGTATCAGAAGAGCACTTTTAGGTTTGTGGACCTATTCTAATTTCAGCAAATTCTCCTTACGTAATGGAAGTCAAGGAATATTTTGTCCTTGAAAAAAATCTAACAAAAAAAGTGCCCTTTATTTTTGGCACTTTAAAAAAGACAAACCTAACCAGCTCCTTTCATGCAAAGTGTAAGGGGCATTTATAGAGATGAATCAGTTACAGTATTAGGAAAAATACCATATCATGAAGCAAATACACAAAATACAATACACTTAAATAGTAATTCTCTAGTGCACCATATACTGAGGAGTAGTTTATTAGTTACATGTATTTTGTACCACTTCCATACAATGTGTTGTTTAATGCATTGTTTAGTACATTCAAAATGTTCTTGTCTTTGTCATCAGGAACATAGGATAATCATTGATATTTATTTTTTAACAGTAAAACAGCGATGTAAAATCAAACAATGAGAAAAATATAAGGCAATAAAAAAGTTTTATTATTTTTTTCTTCCGATTTTCTTGTGTTATATGCACAGAACATATCTACTCTAAAATTACACAGATTTGATGATCATGTCCACAAAATAATATTTCTAAAAAGGAGGCAATCAATTTTCATTTCAATGGATTTGATTTTGAAACTTTCAAATGACTGAAGATAAAGATATGTACAAATCAGTTGCTTCTTGTGGGTTAACTGGCTTGTACCAATTATTATTTTCCATTTAAAGGTAACAAAATTCAAACAAATCTTAATCATAAGGCAATTTAGGCTTTTAATGCAATGCTGCGTAATAAAAAATAATCCAATTGTTTTAACAAATTAATAATTGAATCAACAAATTGCCATATTAGTTTTCATATAACAAATTAGAACTTTTTTCAATACATGTAACTTGTTATTACAAATAATTTAACAAACTAAGAATTTCTTATAATAAATTACTAATTTATTTTTAATAACGTAAGGTATTAATATTTGTTCACAAATAACGAATTCGTTTTAACAAATTACGACTTTGCTTTAACACATTACTTATTTGTTAAGACAAATTGATAATTTGTTGAAAAATGTTTAAAAATACTGCTGCAGTCCTAATGCGCTTCCGTTATATACCTTGAACGAACCTTAGAATTTTTACCTTTTTATGGACTACGCGTATACGGATTTTTTTCAAATCTATAATTATCTGGAGGGGCTCAGGAGTATATAACAATACAATACACTCTGATAATAGAACATTAAACTGTATTCTTTTTTATTCATTTATACAAGACCAAAACAAAACAAAAAAACAAGAGGCCCATAGGCCAAATCGCTCACCTGAGCAACAAAGGCATGATAAAATCAGCTTAATGGAATCATGACATGTGGTGATAACGAACAGTTTTCAAAATCAAAAGTCTAAAGGAAAAATACAAAACAGGAGCAGGGCAAACACGGATCTCTAAAAAACAGAGGTAAGATCAGGTGTCATGGAGGAGTGAGCATCCTCTGCTGACCGGTCACACCCACCGTGTGCTCTTTGTCGTAATCGGGAAAACGGAAAAATCCGTAGACAATTAGATGATTAATTATGGTCTAACAATAAGTATGAAAAACGTTAGTCAGCATGCGACCCAGTGGAAGATTGTATTTGCTGACAAGGTCATTGTATCAACTATAGAACTTACGAAAGGATGACTTCAATCGAGACTGTTGGTAGTCCTGTTTTATCAATTTGTTCAAGTAGCTTGCCTCGTCTTAGAAACTGTTCATACGTACAGCATGCCTTTGCATATCGAACTGAGAGACAAAAACTCCATATGCAGGTGATGAAGGTATATTGCTTCATAAGTAAGGAAAGTTGACCATAGAAAAATTGAAGTAATCACGTTTATCATAAAGTTTTGTTGTTGGGTTACCATCAATGTCCCTTTCCAGTAAAATATCCAAATATGAAACAGATGACGCAGACACTGTGGTATCTTTTATTTCAAGTTCAATTGGATATACCGAGTCGACGTAAGTATGGAAGTAACAAATGTTAATTGATAATACGTCGTCGATAAACCTGATTGTTGAGTTGAAGGCCACAGCGAGTATTTTATTTTTTCACGTAGATGTTTTTGAATAAAGTCTGCTTCATAGGAATACACAAATAGGTCTGCTAACAATGAGCGCAATTGGTACCCATTGGAATTCCAACAGATTGTTGGAAGACATGATTTCCAAAAGCTACATAGATGTTGTCTATCAGAAACTCGAGCATCTTTTTAATATCCACTTCAGAGTACTTGAGTGCACAATCCGAATGGTTTTTAACAAAATAGTTTTGTAAATGACCAATGAATTGGTAAGTAAATTTACGTGATCAATTTTTGTTGAAAAGCAGCTATCAATGATGTCAAAAAGCCTGGACTTTAATTTATCGTGGGGGATGGTTGTATAAAGTGTAAGAAAAGTCGTAAGTTTTGATGCTATTGATTTTGGTACAATTTTGGGGTTTCAAATTTTCTAAAAGTTTCTTTGAACTCTTAAAGGGGCATGGTGACGATTTTGGTCAAATTATATTTCTCTGTTTTTATTATTTACAATGCTTTAAGAAAGCATTTCTAATGATCAAATGTTATATGAGAGTCAGTCGTAGAGTTATAAGCAAGATACAGGGCTCACAATTCTTTGTCATGCAAACATGGCTCGTGTCCTGTTTTTGTTTTCATAGGTTCAATATAGCAGTAAAAAATCGTTTTCAAGCTGATTTGTCTATCTTTTTATTCATTTTAAGCATAAATAAACAGTTACTAACATTTAACACATTCATTATAGGTCTAAAACTGGAATTTTTACTTCAACATTCAAAAAGTAAACAAAAACTTTGTTTACATAGCAAAGAATTGTAAGCTCTGTAACTAGCTTATAACTCAACAAATGACACTCAAATTTTGCTTGCCTATTAAAAATGCCTTACTGAAGCATTGTAAACATTGAAATTGGAAAAAAAATTTTGACCAAAATCGTGACCATGCCCCTTTAAGTATCCACATCCGATTTACACCCTTTTTTGAATATACTGTTGCACAGTACTCTTGAAGTTTCTCCGTTACTGCTGTTAATATTTTTGGTAAGGAGTAAAGAAAGAGGCTTCGTAGAAAATTTACTGGAACCCGGTATATATCTTTGTTTGGAAGGATTTTTATGAAGTTTAGGTATCCAATATAGCTAAGGTAACTCAAATTGATTTTGGTTGTTGGGAATATTGAAAATATTCAAAACTGACATATGTTAAAGAATTTCCTCCTTGGAAAGAGAGCTATGAGTATAAGTTGGACTGCCATTTGTGGAATTGAATCCAAGTCTCCAATATACTTGCAAACAAAGACAACGTTGTTTCCTGCTTTGTCAGCAGGGACCAGTAGAAACTGATCTTGTAATCTATCTATTTCTTTTTTCACTTTTAAATTATCAAATCTAGAAGGATAGATGGTTTTCATACTGCGTTTTAATCGTTTAATGTGAAATTTTAACATGCATCAACACTTTTAGTCCATTCTGACAACATGTCAAGGTCTCTTTTTCCGTGTTTGGCCCATCGTCTGGCCAAAATATCTGGAAAATGTAGTATAATACATGTAGATTATGTATAAATAAAAATCCATTTTCCCCCTAAATATTCTTATGTTTATAATTTAGTCCCTTTTCTAACAGGATGATTTTAAAGTCATATCACATTTTGAGCATTGCAGTTCTCAAAAAGATCCAAAACAATTGTTTTTATATGGGATATAAATTTACATCAAACTCTGAACCCCTTGTGAGGCCCAAGAATCTTCAAGGGCCAAAGTCTAAACAATTTTAGAGAATCAGTAATATGTCAAAATGCTTGCATATAAGTAAAACCAGATATGAACAACATTTCAGTTTTTGTGAGTAATTAAAATGTTTTTCTTTGTAAAATTGGATCCCCAATGTGGTCCACCCTACTCCTTAAGGTTTTGATTATAACGAATTTGAATCTACTGTAACAATAATAAATCTAAGGGTTCTTTTTAACGTATATATATTTTTCCGTAGATACTCTATCTGAGTAATTTGATTGACCTGATTATATAAAGATTTTCCTCTACTCTTCCGTAGTTTTAATGATTCGCTAATAGTAAATGGATTTTACCAGAGACTTTACTGGGTATTCTGGGCAAACTGTCACCGCAGACTTCCTTGTACTGGGTTCCTATTAATATTGGAAACCAGGTGCCTCAATCTTATGCAGATCTACTACGTCCTGATTCCCAAATTAATTCCCCAGATACCAATACTGCTGGTGAAACTATATCTTATTCCTACCCTAGCCTTTCCTGACGTTTACCTTCTTAATAATTTTCTTCTGCTCAGGCTTCTCCGATGTGTCGCCTTCAAGCTTCTCAGTCAGACTGCCTCAGCCGCAGGCTGAGCTGCCTTATATACCCTTGGGATAGTTCATTCTAAGGGGTGTCAGGTCATTCCATTTTTATAGGTGCGTTTAATTCGTTTCACTACATTATCTGAGGTTGCTTTCACTAAATTTACAGCTTTTCTAGGCAAATGGTTTTTTAGAAGAGAATTTTTAAAGATTTTCTTTAATTTTTTTTTAAATTCCTATGTAAATTTTTTGTCCCCTCCCACCACGTTGTGACCCCATCCTACCCCTGGGGATCAAGATTTGAACAAATTTCAAGTTTCAGCTTTTCTGGTCAATTGGTTTCTGAGAAGAAGATTTTTAAAGATTTACTTTATATATTCCTATGAAAAATTCGACCCCTCATTGTGGCCCCACCTAACCCCAGGAATCATGGTTTGAACAAACTTAAATCTACCTTATCTGAGGATGCTTCCACACAAGTTTCACCTTTCCTGGCTGATTAGAATCTGAGAAGAGGATATCTTAAGTTTCACCTTTCCTGGCTGATTAGATTCTGAAAAGATTTCTAAATATTTTTCTCTATATATTCCTATATAAAAATTCGACCCCCATTGTGGCCCCACCATACCCCCAGGATTCATGGTTTCAACAAACTTGAATCTACACTACCTGAACATGCTTCCACACAAGTGACAGCTTTTCTGGCCAATTGGTTTTTGAGAAGAAGATTTTTAAAGATTTTTCTCTTTATATTTCTATGCAAAAATTTGACCCCCAATTGTGGCTCCACCGTACCCCTGGGGATCATGATTTGAACAAACTTGAATCTATATTACCTGAGGATGCTTCCACACAAGTTTCAGCTTTTCTGGCCATTCGGTTTTTTGGGAAGAATATTTTTAAAGATTTACTCTATATATTCCTATGTAAAATTTTGACCCCCCATTGTGGCCCCATCCTACCCACGGGTGTCATTATTTTCAAAACTTTGAATTCTACACTACCTGAGGATGCTTCCACATAACTTTCAGCTTTCCTGGCCAAATGATTATTGAGAAGATTTTTGAAATATTCTCAAAAATTTTCAGTAATTCCTAATTATCTTCCCTTAAAAAAGAGAGTGGTCCTTAATTTTCACAATTTTGAATTCCCTTAGCCTCAGGGTGCTTTTTGCCAAGTTTGGTTGAAATTGGCTCAGTGGTTCTGGAGAAGATGTTGAAAATGTGAAAAGTTTACGGACAGACAGACGGACAGACAGAGGGACGGACAGGCAGACAGACGGACGACAGACAAAATGTGATCAGAAAAGCTTACTTGAGCTTTCAGCTCAGATGAGCTAAAAATAACATTCCATGGTTTGTCGAGAGATTTAAAAGTTTGTGAATCAGACGTACAGAGAGCCCTTGTGTACAAAAACAGTGACCCGTAAAAAGCGGTTAGTATGGTGTATGCTACTACGCAATACTGGTTACGCCTTGAAAATCACGGCTCATTTTACATGGCTGTATCTTTAAATATACAAAACCAACCTCTCTGTGTATGATGTTTTAAATTGTTAAAGTGCGAAATTCTACACATAAAATTTGGTAAGAATATTCTATAACAGCAAAAAGTGCCAATTTCTCAGCGTTACCTGAGTTTTGTAGGCTACCTCTATTATTTGATATTATATAAAGTATTTTAAACTTTAACATTAGAATGAAATGTCTAGACATGTCGTTTCCATTGGTGTGAGCAGTACATTCAGTGAATTTCAGTAACGATAGACAATCCTGGTATGGTAAGTTTAGTAAAATTGCGAAAATTTTTTTTTTTACAAATTATACCTCAGCATTTTTTTAAAATTTTGAGGCATTCATTCGAATTAACAAGGAAGTGTGTTGACATTTCGAAACTAGAAAAAACACCATCATCAAATCATTACAACAATAGTTATTGTTGAGTGTTGTCTATTCACGGGCAAAGACATGTATAAGAAGAAGAGAAGCTAAAGTTAACAACTGAAAGTCTATGAAAAAATGGCGAACTCATTGGCGCCCATCCAGCAGCTTCCAGATTCTGTCCTACTTTACGTTTTCTCATTCCTGGACGGACCTTCTATCGTAAGGGCATCCTCTGTGTGTCAGGTACCTCTGTTTGTTTAGTTTTAACAGTCATTCTTTATTTCCTAAAATTGAAGCCTCAACTGATTATAAAACATAAAAAAAACCAATGGGTTAGTTCCAAACCAAAACTTTCTACTCCAAAACAATTATCTAATTTGATAAATCAGATGTTTTCCTGTATTTTAAAATGTCTAGTTAGATAAATGTACAATAGAGTCATATATGTCATCGGGCTAATAGTTCTTTGATTGTCAGTCAAATCGTCTGGTCTCGGTAGTTATGCAGTAGTTTGTGAGTGCTGGCTAGGTCTAATCGAGGTGGCGTGGTTTCTCAGAGACCCTGTGTTCTAGTTTGGTGTAGACTTGATTTACATTGCTTACTTGTGGTAAGAGACGAGTAAAACAGCATTCATCATACCCCAAGCAGCAAGTTGCGAGTGATATAATGTTTGACCGGTGAGTTAGTCAGTCGGTGAGTCAGTCGATCAGTCCTGTTTTATTGTAAGCGCAACTCTTCTTAAACCGCTGCACATAACTTTGTATATATTTGGACACTGTGTATAGATGTCGATAAATCCAGTAAATTCTAATTCATTTAATTTCTGAGAATTTTGGCCCTTTGAATTTGGAAAGTTTGCCATATATTGAAAATAGGAATGAATAATCTGAAGGTGTTACTCCTCTGAAACCGCTCCGCGGTATTTCGTATTAAGGACACAATGTGTAGAAGTGCAAATCGGGAAATTCTAATTTCTTTATTTGTCCTTTTAAACTTAGAATTTTGCCATGATCAATTTGTTGGTTTAACTCCTCTTAAACCGATGCACGGCATTTTATAAACTGTGTAGTAGTGACACACAACGTATAGATGGTGATATATCCAGAGTGTTTCAATTCAATTATTCTTTATGCGATTGTTGGCATTTTTGAATTAAGACTTTTGTTTTAGTTAAAAAACAAAAGTGTATTGGGAAGCGTGGGCTATGTGACTTTGTTCACCTTTTTTTATCAATCCACAGCAATGGTACAAAGTGGCGAATGATGAGGCCCTGTGGCTAAACCTCGTGCATCAGAAAATACAGAAACACGCCCCTCTCCCCGCGGAAAAACAAAGCTGGAGGGAAGAGTACAAACGACTCGCCTATCATATCCCATCAGACCTTGCCCAGGATGTGACTGGATATGAAGACGAGATTGTCTTTCTGACATTTTCTCCCAGTGGAAAGTATCTTGCATCAGTAGGAGAAGATGGATCTTGCAGGGTATGACCATCACTTCATTCTCAAATGTCCATAGTTACACTTACGAAGTTGATGATTGTTTTCTATCAAACTTTTAAAAGATCATCCATTGATATCTTAGAGTTCAAATTTCAGGTTTGGAATTATGGCAGTACAATAACCCTGCAATATACTGTTGGTCCATTCTCCAACCCCCCACTAAAGACAATTTTTTGTGAATTTAACGAATCGGAGACGTTACTACTGATTGCAGGACTTAACGATTTTTTTGATTTTGAGCCAATGTTTGTTACTGTTTTCTCTGTACCAGGTAAGTAAGTGGTGTTCATGATATCAAAATACTCTCCGCAGCCACTGTATAAAGGTATTCTTATAGTGTAACAAAGTATTGAAAGTACTGATATCTAGCCGTGCAGTCATATTTTGTTGGTTTGGAATAAGACAAATGAGATTACATTTTAAACGCTTATTTTCTATTAACTTTAAGAAAATGATTGTCGGTTTTAAAGACCCAAACATCTGATATGTTTTAAGGTATTTATATGAAACAACAGTTATCATGACCACAATTAACTTAATTTGTTTATTTGGGGTAAATCATTTCTTAGAAAAACCTACCTCATGGCATAGTGTATCATACGAGAACATCTACTGGGTCGTTATGGAGTAGATTGAGGTGTACAATGAAATAGTAATACAATTGGGATGAAAATATACATACCTAATACATACATTCAGAATAAATCTACTATTTTTAAAACTGTGTCATCACTAGTTTCAGGGGAAAATTCTGGCATCTACAATTTTACCATTTGCAACTATCAGTTAGTTTCTGTTTAAAATAGAGGAATACTTTTAGTATTGAAAAACATATCTTTTTCTGATCTTTATTAGTAATCGAGAAACAATTTTTTGCGGGACAAGGGGTACACTTCCTCTATTCTTGGGTAAATTAACATTAAAATTTATTAAACTTATAATACAATATTTTTCAAAGAGATATCTTGGTCTTTCTTGATCTGCTTTGAAAATATACCAAGGTTATGAAGTAAAAGCTTAATAAAGCAACTTCTCATAGTAAAAATGTCAAACTCATATTTAGATGTACTCAAATAAGTGATTATATGAAATATTTATACAATGCAAACTCACAAAAACATGCCTGAATGCAGTGAAGTATATTGATGATTTCATTCTATATTTTGCAATTTTTGTCTTAAAATATTTTAAAACGTTTCAGTGTACATTTGGTAATAATCAGGCCATACGATGTGCACTAAAAACCAATGAAATAGAAATCCATGTTGTGTACTGCCAGAAAAATAAAAACAAGATTTTAATTTCTGTGAGGGTGTCATTTTAAATTTTATGCGGATATCAATTCATTGGCTTTAATTTGGAATATACAGTACATGTTCAAATTCACAATGTATTATGTAATCTTGAATGCTTGTATAGATAAACAAGGGACCAACAGGCCTTAACGGTCACCTGAGTAACATAGCCATACACAGATCTGTCAAGGAATCTCATATATGGATTTAATTAATAAGTTTTAGTATGAAGTGAAAAACAAAATAAAACATACCTCCTTCCCTTCCTGAAATCTTGCAATCACCCGGGTTTTATAGGGAATGCGACAAAGGAGTAATTAGGGAACTTGCCAAGTTAAAAATAAAAAAATCCTTTATTTCAATATATTCAGATATTCGCCCTGCATGGTGGTTATTTCAATGTTAACTGTCCTGCAACCAGGCAAAGCAACTTACCATTCTACCACCTGGCTATTCTACCTGGCTCTTCCACTTGGTTTAGCACCTTAGTTTAACAACTGTCAAACTTGACACGACCACTGGAATGCAACTTGCTATAACACAGTATTGTTTATCAATACAAAATTTCTACCAATTTTAATGTTTAGCAAATTTTACAGAATATACCACAGTGTATTATATTCCTATGCAACACTTCTGCATTCAATACTCACTCTAAGGAAAGTTTGACATACAAGCTTCAGCTTTCAGTATTCATCCTTGCATCCCTACACGCTGCATTTTCTATCATAGAAATATAAAGCAACCTATATAGTGACGCCATTTATCAAAATATCATTGTACCATGCATCAGCGTTTTCGACTAGCCAATTATTCATTTACTATTAACAAGTCTGACTAGAAACTACAAAGATTGTTTAGGATGTTTTGTTTCATATAAAAAAATGTCTTGTGGACCTCTTTTAATCATTCGACCTGTAATTAACGTTATGTACAACGATTACTTATCATATGTGAATAAACTCGCCTTAAGGGGTTACATATAACTATTAATCATTTTAACCTCCTCCTCCCAAAGACTGGGCTTTCCCCAACGAAGCAAAGGCTTTCATGATAACTTAAATTTGATAAATTCAATCATTCTCTTTCTCAATATGTATTCATCGCTTATTAAAATTCAACATCAGAATAAAAAAAATGACATATGGTGATAACGAACAGTGTTCAAAATTAAAAGTCCAAAGAAAAATACAAAACAGGACTAGAGCAAACACGGACCTCTAGAAAAAATTAGAGGTAGGATCAGGTGCCATGAAGGAGTGAGCATCCTCTGCTGACCGGTCACACCCGCCGTGTACTCTTTGTCGCAATCGGGAAAACGAAAAAATCCGTAGACAATTAGGTGATTAAAATGGTCTATCAATAAGTATAAAAAACGTCAGTCAGCATGCGACCCAGTGGAAGATTGTATTTGCTAACAAGGTCGTTGTATCGACCATAGAACTTACGATTTTTAAACATAATAAAAATCCCCCTCTCTGAGCCAGAACGGCTGTAAAGTCATAGATTTAAAGAAATTTAATAAGTAGACAACTTGATGGTCTTTCCCTTTCTTAATATGCAGTCAGTTTATATTCTGTGTCAGTAAATGTGAAGAAGAGTAGTAGATAAACTGTTCTCGAACCATTAGAGGTCTTTCCACATTATTATATTTATGTCCAAGGAGAGTTACAGAATACCTAACAGCTTGCTAGATTGCTCAATAAGGCATACAATTTGGTCAGCCAGATATCAGAATTAGGTCTGTATTTTGGTCATGTGATTACTCAGGTATGACATCAATACAGTGAGCTGAATCTAGTAAACATTAGTACTTTTTGTTCTGAACAGAACAGATGTGCTGGCCAGGTAAACATTCTTTTCAAAAGATTTCAAATAGAATACCTAACAATAGAGCAAAGTGCTTTCGAGGCTAGCTGTCTTTGTACAATATGAAAGGGTTGATTGTAAAATAACAATTTACACTTCAGTAACAACAAGACCTTGATGTAATACCTGGCTGACCAAATTGTATACCTTATTTAGCAATCCAGCAAGTTTTTGAAAACTCTTCCGGTATTTTGTAATTCGTTGTAAAACATTTTTGTTTCAATAGAATTGATGAAATGCTTTCCCTTTCTGTTGACTTTGACCTTCATGTTATTTTGTTCGGCCAAGGTAGAGGCTTCAATCCTAGGGGGTTCAAAGTCTTAATGACAAATAGAAAGAAGTTAGAAATGATTTTATCGAAATTTAAATACTTACAAGGGAAATAACCTTTAGAAGGGGGCCTCAATTCCTTTTGGCATAAATAGATTGAAAAAGCCTCTTATTGTACATAGGACATTGGTAAAAGTTCCAAGTCTCTATCTCTTATGGTTTCAAAGGAGTAGCAATAACAGGCTTTCCTACTTAAAGGGCAATAACTATGTAGCTATTTCAAGGTAGGGAATAAGGACCTATACTTTGAAATGTCATAAGAAATCCTACTACATCCATGAGAAAGTTTTTCTATACCACTCTTAACCAAAGAGATATAAAAACTCATTAATAAACAGATTTCAAATGACCGTGATCTTTGACCGTTATGTCATTTTGTTTGGCCAAGGTAGACGCTCCTATTCCAAGTGGTCCAAAGTCTCTACGACGAATAGTAAAAAAGTTATAAGTGATTTTATTGAAATTAAATACTTTCAGGGGCAATAATTGATTGAAGTTACAATAGGATTAATGAAAATGCTTACTCTGCATTACTTTATGAATTATTTCATGAAAAAATAATATGAAAAGATTTAATATGGTTTTTTATTGACCTTAACTTTTGATCTTTACGTCATTTTGATTGGACAAATGTCAACTTTTCATTTTGAAGTGATCCGATGTATGTCTACGACGTATGGTTCAAAAGTAGCAAGTGTTTTTAACAAAGTTAAGAAACAATAACTACTTTAAGGAGACATCGGATCCTTTTGTTATAAAAAAATTGAAAGATTATCCTTAAAGTCAACTAAAGACATTGGTAAAAGTTTTAAATCTCTTTCTCTTACGATTTAAGAGGAGTACCGATAATAAGTAATTTGTACAATAGGGGCAATAACTCTATAACTAGTTCACGATAGGGGCTGAAGGGCTATTTTTTGAAATGTCATAAGAAGTCCTACTACATTCATGAAAAATTTTTCCTATTCAATTCTAAACAAAAAAAAATATGAAAACTCATTATTATACAGATTTTTGAATGACCTTGACCTTTGACCTGTATGTTATTTTGATCGGCTAAGGAACACGCTTCCATTCTAAACAATCCGGTGTCTCTACAACATATAATATAATAGCTGTCCCGGGAAGAAAAGAGAAGAAAAAAAATAAAAACGTAAGAAATACAAAAGGTCATTCACCTGATAAGTGGAATGATCTAATAAAAAAAAATCAAGAGGTCTTTCACCTGAAAGACCTTATTATAAAACAGTATATACATTAACACTGCATGCCCATTTTGGCTACATTCTGCAGTAAGAACAACTACCCTGAGGTCATAGAATTAACAATTTTTGTAGAGAACTGCATAGTTTCTATTCAGTTCAGTTTCTATTCAGTAACAGTTAAAATAAAGAAAATGATTTGTAAAAACTAAATACAATTACACTGTGTGACCGTTATGGGCCTGCCCTTGAATCAGAACCCCTACTTTGAGGGACTTGCAATTTCAACTTTTGGTAGATGGCTTTATGGTTTTATTAATATCCAATCAGTTTCTATTTACTAGCAGCAGAAGTTTAAGACTTTTAAACATCATATGCAATTACACTATATGACTATTTTGGCCTCACCCTAGTGTCAAAAGCACTACCACAGGGGGCATTTAATCTACAACATTGATAGAGACTGTTATATTTTATCTAAAAGTTGCAGTCAGTTTTTATTCAATGCCAAAAAAGTAAAGACGATGATTTTTTTTAACATTATATACATTTACACTAAATGCCCTTTTTGACACCACTCTAGTGTCAGAAGCCCTACCTAAGCGGACCTGAAATTTTACAATTTTGGTAGACAGCTGTATGTTTTTTTCTTAATATTAAGCAAATTCTAATCAGTATCAGCAGGAATAGAGAAAAAGAGTTTTAAACAGTATAATTATATATAAAAACTATTCACCATTTTATTCGCGGCCAAGAGTAAAAACCGTGTGCCGGGGACATGGAATTTACAGTCTCGGTAGAAGGCCTGGTATTCTATCTATGCTCTTTCCCAAGATTTCCTTGATTCGCATTTTGCTCAATTATTCGATATTTATTTATGGTTCAAATGATGTTCATTCAAAAGTATGAAAAATTTCCAAAATTTTCGTTTCTGTGAATTTCTCCGAGTGAAAAATGATAATGTGTGAATACAATTATCTTGGATATTTTCCCTTTCATCTATTTTAATTGCACCTCTTTCCCATGTATGTGTATTTTAATAAAAAAAAATGTCCAAACGCGATGCACAAATATCTTGGGCAGACTATATATATGCAGTCTGTTTTTATTCCATTCCAGTAGAGGAAGATCTGATATTAGATTATTCTGCCATGAGACAAGTTTGCGATCATTTAATTGATAGCTACAAAGTTGACAATATCTTTAAAATTCTGTGCATTTATGGCCAATGAATCATCTCTGCAGATTTCATGTTACAATATGCTATCAAGGGAGAGTACACAAACTTCAGAGGAGCCTGGCTGAATGACACGCATTTTCTTGTTGCAAAACGATTCTTTACGGATAGAACACACTTTAAGCTGGAGGCTCATGAGGTGTGTGAATTTAATCATCATTTAGTCCAAATCAGACCCACTCTCATATTTTGATTGCTGTTTTTAGGATGGTCGAATTATGAGAACAAAAAAGAGATGGGATTTTTTAATCCAGATTTTAACATGTATATAAGGGGTAAATATCTAAGGGGAATGATTGTCAGATTATTGATTTGAATATTATACATGTAAAGCCTGTACGTGTTTAGTTCTCACTTTTAAACAGTACGCTTCCCCAAAAGTTGGAAAAAAAATGAAGGAAAACCCTGTTGTTCCTATATATAGTATATACCCAAATGATAACGACTATTTCGATGAAGATTTTTGTAATGTCACAGACATTGTTTTATTTTGAACATATTTATTAATAATTATAACGAAAGGAACGATTTTGGAAAAAGCTCTTCCAATTTTCCATTTCCTCTCCTCATATAACATTTGTAATTAAATGCCAACAGTTGTACATATTTTACATTAATTAATAAATGGTTCTTAAAATTTATACTTTCAGGTAAAATTGACATCGAAAAATAAAAAAAGAAATTTAAAAAAGCTCTTCAAGAAGTGCAAAAATAAAGGGAAGGGTGTTCTTGTTACTTATTCGTTTCCTTCTAGAAACGACTTTATACGAGTGATCAACCCCAGGAAATGGGGGGACCTAGGACTATATTACCCTAACCCGACGGATGTTGTATTAGAGCCTACAGGCAATGACAACGGTCAGCCAGGGGAAGGGCAAACAAAGCAACAACTATGTAAACCTGACACAGACTCCTCAGAGAGACAAACAAAGCAACAACAGGAAAAGTCATATGCAGACTCCCCAGAGAGACAAACAAATCAACAACAGAGTAAACCTGATACAGACATCTCAGAGAAACAAACAAAGCAACAGCAGGGGAAGCCATATGCAGACTCCGCAGAGAGACAAACAAAGCAACAGCAGGTTAAACCTAATATAAATTCTTCAGAAAGAAAGTCAGAGGATGAGCAACTTGACGGAGAGAATTTCAAAAGTGATGATCATCAAGTGGATGAAGATTCAAGTGATGAAAACAATTTAAGTGACGACGATGAGCTAACTGAATCTGATATTGAGAGTGATAGAACCAATGCTGTATTATAAAATGCTCCGTAGCGCGTGGTATAAGAAAAACCGGTGGCAGCAGACGAGAAAACATGTCCCACCTATGAAGGACGAGAGCTCCCAGCCCTACCCTCAGGTTCTGAGGCAGATTCAGTCACAGGGAGGGAAGATTGTCACAATGGTCCGTGACTCAGACTGCGCAGAGAAGTTTGAAATTGCTTTCTTTTCTGTAAAAGACGACGAGGAAGTGTGTGCAACACCGTTCAAAGTTCTCAAAGTGGATGCTAAGATCATTGGTCTGAGAGTTAGCCACGATCAGAGGTACATAACAGTGAATAGTTTAAAACTATAGCCATGATCAGATGTATACATCTTTTAAACAGTTTCAATTTTACATAGAAATGTATATAAATTTTGATTCGTGTTTGTAAGATCAGGTTTTGTCGTTAATGTGAGCGATGTTGCCTATTGACATGTGTTTGCGACAGGTACCTGGTTTACTCCTGTCGTAACATAATAGAGGGCGATGACGTTGAAGATGACGACGACGACGACGACGACGATGATGATGACGACGATGATGGTGAAGATGACGATGACTTGACCTTTCTGAGTGACATTCTCACCGTCGTGTATGACTTGATTCTGGATCAATGTTTAGAGAATGTTTACTTGAGATGTAACACCCGCTTCACGGACCAACTAGGCGTTATCTTCCCCGACCTCAGCCAAGATTTTGTGGCCACGTAAGTCTTTAGTTTGAATTCGCCATTCTTTAAACTTGTTCCTTTTATTCTTAAAAAGTTATGTTGGATGTTCTGCTTTTTCCATTTGTTGTCGGTATAATTTTGTATAATGGTTCATAATTTGAGGCCTTTAGTTATATCTCACTAAGAATATCTAGGACTATTTGTCTTTTTAATGCTATCTATCAATAAGCGTCAGGATGTATTGCAGAAAGATTAAAACTTTTCTAGGTAAATTAAAACACAAAGATCAAACAGGGCTTATTATGGCGGCGTGGAAGGGCCAGGTAAAAAAATAATCTTATTTGTCCGGACAAATAAGGATTGGTTCGAACGAATAAGCTGTTTTTCGGACGAATTAGGATATTTTCGGACGAATTAGCTATTTGTTTAGACGAATTAGAATTTGTCTGGATGAATTAGCTGTCATGTTGTAAATTTTGAATTTACTGGGTGGGTGTAAATACAAAATTTACCAGTTGTCATGCTGTAAATTTTGTATTTACACCCACTCAGTAAATTCAAAATTTACAACATGACATAGCTATTTGTTCGGGCGAATTAGGATTTGTTCGGACGAATAAGTAATTTGTTTATCCGAGGAGTAATTCAGACTCTCTGATCTGGCAATGATGTAGATGAAAAGGAAGGTGTGATCAAGCCACCACAATACGTCACAATAAGCACAATGCTGTCAAATATAATAAAAGGTAAGCAGATAGACATTTAAATGACTTGACTAGCCTTTCCTCTGTCAGTGTGAACAAAAAAGGCAAAAGTGTAACACTATCCCGAATATTATTTGGCAAATATCATAAGCATATGACCTAAAATACTTGAAAAGTGCTGCTAGATTACTTTGATTTATCGTTGTAAAGAATATAACGTAGTATTTGCAATGAAATTAAAGAAGGTGAGAGAGTTTGTGATAAATAATGACATTTCTTTTATGCGATTAACAAAAGGATTCTAGCAGTTATACATGCACTAATAAACATGATGTGTAGTCTGTCCTAAGATGTTAAGTCAGCACATTTGGACGATTTTTATTAATACTACGCGTACTATTAAAAGAATTGCAATTGAAATAGATGAAAGGGAAAATATCAAAGTCTTAGATGAAAAAAAATGAAAATGTGTGAATGTAATTATTTGGAAGATAAACATCATTTTTTCACTCGGAAATAGTGATCTATTTTTAACGTGATACCATGGCACAGCAGCTTCAAAGAACGACTCGATTCATAGGTATAAATATGATTGTTTAGTAAACACATACACTTGATATTAATATTCAGCATTGTTTTCATAAAATAATTTTTTAAACAATGACCGTAATATCTACTTTCATTAAGCTCGGAGTTGCCTCAACCTACCCGCGTGATGGCATGGAATAGAAAATATCACGATACGCAGATGATACCTCTTGAATTTGAGTTGGCGACCTTTACCTATTTCAGTGGATGGCATTATTAGAATGTTAGATTATTTTGCAAATATTTTAGGCTTAAAGATAAATATTTCAAAAAACAAGTTTGGTAAGGGAAAGCATTTTTGTCGAAAGATGTTTTCATCACACAAGGTAGAAATTCGATTGTATTAACATTTTGAGTTATTAGGCATAACATTTTCAATTAATTTATATTAATATGAAATGTTTGATTTCATTTGAACTACATGTGTATAAGACTAAACTAGACGAAATAAGAAGGGTCAATATACAATGGACATGTAGAAATCTTACTTTTATAAGAAAATGTAATAAAAACACTGTTAATTCAAAAGCTTAATCATATACTGCTCACACTTCAAAACCCCAAAATTGAATCTATAAAAGACCGATAATGACTTGTACAATATTTTGCAGATTAGGAAAAATCACCAGATATAAAGAAAATTATAACTCAAGAGCATGCAAATGGCTTTCCACCCCTACGACCAGGAAACCCTCGTCACAGCGGGGGACGATAGACTGCTGAAAATGTGGAGGTCCAAAAACAGACAGGCTCAGATAGCGAGGGGGGAATACATCAGTGAAACCTTGGGATGGGGAGTGATGGATGACATTGGATGCGATTTGGCTGAGGGAGATGAGAGGACGTTTGGTAGGATTAGTCCCACTTTTAACCTACTCTTTGATGTAAAGAACAAATCATCAAAGAAGTGACACTATTATGATTTCTTATACTGTAATTTGTTTGAATTCATTGCAATAATCAAATTATTCTTGTAATTCTATAGAATAATGTAGCTGGGGATTGAATTTTAGATCCAGCCCATTGTTGTATTTTCATGTGTTCACGTGATTTAAAGGTAGAATGAAAGAATGTATAAGATGAACGATGTTCTCTAACATATATATATTTTCACCTTACCTGTCCTCTAACTACATGTACTAGTACGCGAGCAGCCGTCTAGGTTGTCACCTCGAATTGTCACTACATAGCAAAGGATGGTGGTCAGATGTAGGCTGGTAAGATGCATTTCATTATCTCTTGATATCTATAATTCTATAATTGATAGTTATTAATACTGAATAAATTACAGTCCGTAAAATGGTACTGTAATATATAGATTACAGTACAGAAAACATTTATAAAATTTTGAATTAGCGAATGCTGTGATTTGCGTGAAAAGTGTATTCAGTAAGTTGTATGAATGGTTTAGGACTTTTAAAACTCAAAAACAGAATTCCTCTTCGTTATGCTCATACCGACGGGTTACATAAAGCTTAAGTACAGAATACGTTTGTGTTGCTTTAACAATTGTATGCTGAATTTCTTTTATTAAACGCATTATCATTTTTCTATTTATAATTTATTGTCTTTGATCCATACATAATATTGGTAAATAATTATGAAATTACATTAATAAATTAAGTTATTATAAATTTTAATCACAGGTATTCTTCATTCTCCCACAAGTACATGTACGTACATTTTTCAATATTAATGGTATAAAGGGGTTACTTTGCTTTAAAAAGGTAACCAAAAAAAAAAAAACAAAAAAAAACCCAAAAAACAAAAAACAAAAAAAAAAACCCAAAAGGAACAAAAACAAAAAAATAAGAAAAATAATAACATAAATGAGACTTATCTAAAAATGTTCAATGAAAACAATAACTTTGAAATTGTGCTGTTTTATTTTTAGATAGCAGCATATCTTTCTATATGACAGACTATTCTTAAGTGACAATCCAAAATCCAAAAAATAGGCATTAAATTATGCATTAAAGAAACTGTAAAATAGGCACTAATTTTGACGACGAGGAAACTTTGACTATATTGAAATTTTTCATTCCTCGTTAAAATATCCAATCTTCAATCTTATCATTTTACATAACACAAATGCAAATAACCCTTAATATTTTACCATTAAACTTAATCATTTGTTCATCAACAATTACATCATATTTCGTTACAATGTACACTGAAAGTATTTTCACATATCATGTACATGTTACCTGACTGTACATTTGGATATAAGATAATTTAAATGAATTTGCACTAGAAACAACCGTTATAAAATTCAAACCTCTAACTTATAATAATTATCACATGTTTGAACTTCTTTGTCACCTCGGGCGAATGATCTCACTAAATGAAACCATAACTCAAGACAGCAAATTAATTAATTTCTATTAACCGTCAGGAACAATTTCTAACAATCAAAGATCCTATGAGCGCGAATTAATGATTTTACTCAGCCTACCGTTAATTTTCTTACGGTATTTTCAAACAGGAACAATTCTTAAAACGTCTTGTAGTGATACCGTGTCTATTCCGTATGGCATAAACTTTGTTTCCCACTTGAAGATTGAAGGTTCAGCGGTGTACATAGGAACAAAGTATTTGTAAGCAGGGTGTATGGGAGGCAGCCCCCACCCTAAAAGCACATTTTTTATACGGCGGCAGAAATTTTGATTTAGTATTAGTTTAAATACATCAGTTAGCCATTATACTATAGTATTTTAATTGTACTTACAGAACAAGCTCTATTAGATATAAGGTCACAGTCACTCTCTATTTTATTGATGTTTTGCTTTAATAGTTTGATTTTGTTTACAGAAAATCAAATATCTTGGACCAAAAGATCGTCTCTGAAAAATAAACAAAACAATCTAACAGACACCAAAAAATTAGAAAAGACATCTAAAAAAAACCAAAGTTCTTTTTGTACTTGCAGATGTACATGTATATATGAAGAAAGGACGCGTACGACTAACAATATGGCGGAAGTAGGACCTTTGAATAGAGAGAGGTTTTTGATAACTAGTTGCAGTATATCTCAAGCAATTTTATACCTGTGTCTTTTTTTCTAATAAAGGAATAAAATTTGTAATTTACAGTTACCATATGTTGCAATCTATATGAATTTACAAAATAATGAGCATTTAAGTATCTTATTTCTCAAAAGTATACTCTAAAACGGCAGTATGGCTTCTTTTTGTTTTGATTCGGATTAAGGGGATGTGCGGCCATCTTTTACATTTGAGAATAAAAAGGTAAACATTTCTTAAACTGGCTTGTGCCTGCCCAAGACTGACTAAACTGTTCTCAAAAGATAAAAAAGCAATAAATATGACGTTCTATATGTTGTTTTGTATGCAAATTACACATACAAGAGCAGAACAATGCCCTTTTTAATCACTTAGAACTGCGCAGCTACAGACTTAAATTCAAGATTTAAAAATCTGAAAAAATATGAAAGGAGGTCATAAGTGTCCACAGTACAACCATTTGTTGAGAAAAAGGTCAAAGTTTGCTTATTTAAGTTGTAACTTTGTCTCAAAAGAGGGTACCCTATTCTTAAAATGGGTCTCAAAAACCATCAATTCGCACGAGATATTTTTGTGTCTATGGAGGAACATTGAAGTTATATTTTTATTGAAAAATATATGTATATATTTTGATTTAAGACAATTCATTTTTTGGACCCCTACCCTAATTCTAAAAAGATTTAATTTTAATTCATACTTATAGAACTAAAAAAACTATTGGAACTGGTAAAGAGATGTTTGTCATATTCAATTGTTTTGAATTGACTTTTTTTTCATTGAAAATATAATGGCATTGTGCCTCCATGGACACAAGAGTTCTAAGTATAGACTGGAATTTTCTTGTTCTAAAAATAGATCCCATGCCGACTGATAAAAATAGGGTACCCTATTTTGAGGCAAAGTTACTACATTAAATGTGCAAGATTCAACCATTTTCTCAACAAATGGTTGTAGAGAGGACACCAATGAACCACTTTCTTATTTTTTCAGATTTTTAAATCTTCAAAATAAGTCTGCAGCTGCGCAGTACTACAGCTGTTCTAAGCGATTAAAAAACCATTGTTCTGTTCTTGTATGCGTATTTTGTATACAAAATTACATATAGAACCTCATATTTATTGCTTTTTTATCTTTTGGCAACAGTTTTGGCCAGTGTTGGGCAGAAACAAGCCAGTTCAAGGAATGTTTACATTTTTATTCTCAAATGTACAAGATGGCCGCACATCCCCCTTAAGTACTGAGTCAATTGTAATTGTAAAAATATTGCACAACTTTACTCTTTTTTCATACAATGATTAGATTAAAAAAAACAACAACCTGGTTTGTTATCTCTTTTATATGAGAATTAGAGTGAAATGTTATGAAATTTCTTTTTCAAAATTCGGAGAATAAGTAATGATATCATATAACAAGTCCAAGATCTTTCCAAAAAGCATTGTTTTCTTTCAAAACACATTTAGGCACAAAACTGTCTCCCAAATCATACAATTTCTGTAAAAGATCTTCTCCATGGACAGCAAAAATAATATCCATCCATGGTTTATATATATTACTCTTTTCAATCCATAAACATATAAGAGATGTAATAAAATTCATAAAAGTAATGCATTCATGATTGATCCTGGTTTGTTGTTCAAATTTCCGCAAGATGTAGTTTCTTTGTACTTAGCGTAAATTATTCCCATGCGGAAAAAGTTGTGTCCACTATATAAACCTTAGATTCTCTCAGTTTTACAATTAAACCTTTTCCTCAAGGCTATGAATACCGCATAAGATTGAATTCTCTCTGGTTGTGAAATTCACATAAAAGACTACCATAAACGTGTGTTCATGTTTTAAAATTCTTTTAACAACTCACAAAAAAAAAAGAATTGTGTGTTCTTTTATAACGACAGAATGTCACTTCAGAAAATTGTTCAGATAGTTTATGGAGCCCTGTGTCACATGATAGGGACTCCAGAACAGGTGGCTTCCAGAAGAGAAATAGTGGATATGATGGAGCTATTTGTTAACCTTAAAAAATATTGCAAATACAAAACGATGGTCAGTGGAGGCATAAAAGAAGGTTTTAGATTAAGCGACTCTGACCTGGCTAGATAACCACCGAGTGATTTTGGACTTTTCTCAGTCTGAGTTTTACAACCTACACAGACAGGCACTAATTCTTTGTGACAGTTCCGAGAGTCCACCAGGATTTACTTTACTCTGGTTACCATTGGATAGAGCCAACAGGAATGTAATGTATGTTTGTGTATGTATAAAAGAGAAACTTGTTTTATCGAGTTCTAAATACAGAGAGTCACACTTTCTGATCTAAGACCAAGTTCTAGAATACACGGACCATGTGGCAGTGGAATACTTGGTACAACAGAATACGATGACGCTCATTGCTTTGTCAGTGATGTTTGGCCTCCTTCTGCTTCCTCGTGGATAGACAGGTGTCACTCTTGGCCTCCTCCTTATGTTGTAAATGACATCGTCAATAATGGATGTCACTTTGTAGCAATAGGACACAAACTAGGAAACCATGAAGACAACAGTTTCTCCATCGGGTCCTACCTAATTTTCGATCTCTGTGTGCCCAGACCCTCGGTTAATACGAGCGAGCGATTCCTAATACACGAGGCAGTGTATGATGGTGAATTATTTAGAGATATAAGTATTTATGATGCAACACACACATCACACTTACGGGACTGTATGAGATACCTTCTGAAAGTGGAACAGTTAGTGGGATCATACCTGACTCAGTATCATACACTAAGTTTACAGAGACACACGGCTACCACCTTTCAGTGTATTACCTTTATATTTTATAACAAGTACTCTAATAGATGCGTCAACAAGCAGGTGTACACTATTGTAAAAATGTGCGTTTACATGTTGAAATTCGCTGCTAGTTTTGGTTGTATTTCTGACATGTTGTACATTGCCATGTATCATTACAATACATTAAGATGCAAGGAAGTTTATCTGTTATAGAGATGACAAAAGTTAAGTTAGCACAGCCATTTCTGATAGTTAGAGAGAACGTTGATTCGGAAAGGTATACTGAGGCTGTAGGGGGCAAGTCTTTGTCTATAAAGATCAGACATGCTGTAGCAATGGATATTAGATTAAACACTGAAATCTGCTATATCAACAAATAAATACCAGAACAACAGTCCAGTAGACAAAGCAAGCTTACCAGAATGTATATCTCACCCATCCTAATGTCGCATATGTTGGAAATTTTTTGCTGTAAATATATTGACCCCATGAAAGCACAGGAAACTTTAGACGAACTGCAAATCTTAGTTCGCAATGATCCTAGACAATTAATAGGTGTCTCATTTGGAGACATCTCCTGGGAAATCTTGGGGATCTGTCAACAAGTATTACTGAAACCCCGTGCTGCCATATATTCATACCAACAGTCACTTAGGCAAAGAACACAGAATAGCATACAAAGTGCTACTAGACAGAGAATCAACTACTTAACGAGGATGGATTCATCAAGCTTATACAAGCGATTAATGTCTTAATATTCTGACTGTTACATAGAACACGTTAAAATTATTTAGTTTTTGTTTTGATTCTCTTTAACTTCGAAAAACATAGGTTGATTTCACAAAATTTACACGACGTACAACATTTAGATTTTACATGCCTTCTTAATAACATTGCAAAGTTTATAATTCTCAACAAGTCCTTGAAACGGTGGTGGTAGTCTTCTATGCACTGTAAACGTGGTAATTTTGACGACGTGGAAATTTTGACGATTTTCGTTTCTTTTTTATTATTTACATTACAAATACAATTGACTCTTGCTATTTCATCATACTTTCAGGAACAATGAAATCATATTTCGTTACAATAATTATACCGAAAGTATTGTTAAATTGCATATACACTGGACTTGAAACTTTGGAGATTAAATAATTTAAACGAATCTGTGCTACTATGAATAACCGTTATAAAATTTAAAGCTTTCAGGAATATACTAATTATCACATGCTTGGTGTTATTTTGGTCAAAATGGCATTTCAAAAAGGTCAACAGCCAGATTTCATAATTCTCTTTTTAAGCCTTTTAGAGGGGTAAAATGTGCAAGTATCATATTATCCAAATGTGCATCTGACAAATTAAATTGGAACACTTTGACGAATAAAAAACCCAAACAGTTTCACTCCTTACAAAAAATAATAATTTTCTCCGTTTTATATTGTTTAGGCGTATTTGATATTTAAACATTCTCTGTTCATGATTGTAATATCCTTCTTGTTCCTAGACCTTTCTGGGGTTTTTTTTATTACACTTTATTGACGATTTCTTCGATCTGCCGTAGAAATAGTTAAAAAGATGTGGAACATCCTGTCAGGTCATAAAATGCGACAAAATGCTGACAAAGTTATACAGAGGGGAAGTTTTCTGCACTACACTGTGGAAAGGGTGTTTTAGGCTTAAAAGACATCGGCTTAAGACGCTTGATGATAACAGGTGCAATCGGCTACTTGGGAACAGTGTACGGCATTAGAACTATTCTAGTGTCTGTCTGTCTCTTCCTTTAACGCCCTTATGACAAATAAATTTGACTAATATATCATCATATGCACAGGAAAAGCTCGTGATTCAAAGTTTGCCCCAAATCAACATATCGGACAGATTTATATATAATGATAAGTATGCGCAATATGTATTGGTCAACCCGAAGAATTTTACTCTTTTCAACATTATTAGGGTCAATTTATACCTTGTATAATGAGTAAAGCTGTCTATGTCTTCGTTAAGGATAAAACAAACTCTTGCAAAATTGTCAATATATGTTTGGCCCAAATGTGCTGAGAAAATCAGCAAGAAGCAATTTGTGTCTTTATTCAGAGGAAGAGGTTTTTTTTTATGCTAGACCCTGCCAGTGTCGATTTGTAACATATCCTCACAACTAAGCTTGCTGATGGCTCTTTGAACCTCTTTAAAGCCGATAAACATCCATGTCAGTGCTGTTGTAGAGAAAATGTTCCCCTCTGTAGAACTTCATATTAGCATTTGGTTCATTTCATTCACTGATATGGTGTGACACATCTTATTTCTACAGCATATCGAGGAAATCGACAAAGTGTACAGAAACAACTATGAGAATAGGAATTAACTGGTCAGAAATCAAAGAATTCTAGAAATTCTTCAGTTATATGTATAACAAGACAAACTGCCCACTGACACGGTTCAATTTGCTTCATTCATAAAATCAAAGCGCCCGAAAATATGCCCCAACTTAGGATATGCCTTACGTTTGCTAATGAAACAAACACACTACAAGGTAATATGATTGGGAGACAGGCATATATAAGCATGCCCATATTGCCATGACCAGCCGAGATGGGATGAAAGTTTTGAGTGATGGTTGTTTGCTGCTGGAATGAATGACCTACGATCTTGATCCTGAAGCTTTCTTAGATTTGATAGCTTGCAACTGCCCCACAGATTGTAGAACCTTTCTGTGTAAATGCAAATGTGCCACTTGCAGTGTATAGATATTTGAAAATTCTAAATCCCGAACGCATCATTCCAAAAATGATTGTAAAAATAAAATATATACTGTAGCTTAATAAAACAAAGCAGACAAAAATTAGAACTCTTTCAATAAAAAGCTGGGTGAAGTTTTTTCTATTTGTAAAAGTCTTCAAATTTAATTGTTACTTACATATACAATTTGGTATCAATTGTATAATACATGTACTCACACAATTTTCCTTTAAAGAGCCCTTAAGATAGATTAATTAAATTTTGCTATCCGCCAATTTGAAATGCCATTTTGACAAAATTATGAAGTATAATACTAACATTTTTAAGAGCCCTTAAGAGAGATTGATGAAATTTGGCTATCCGCCAATTTGAATTGCCATTTTGACAAAATTAACGCCATTTCCGTAAAGACCAATACATTTCTTCAGACTTGGCCCAACTTAATTACAATAAAAATGTTTGCTGGACCAATTAATGATATGATATTGTATCGTTATATTTTTTAAGAGCCCTTAAGATAGATTAATTAAATTTGGCTATTTGTCAATTTGAATTGCCATTTTGACAAAATTATAAAGTATAATACTCGCACATTTTTTTCCTTTTAAGAGCCCTTAAGAGAGATCCCTTAAGACAGATTAGTTAAATCTGCCAATTTGAATTGCCATTTTGACAAAATTATAAAGTATAATACACATTTTTTTCCTTTTAAAAGCCCTTAAGAGAGATTAATGAAATGACCGTCCGCCATGTTTACCTATTTACCGCCATTTTTTTTAAAGATCAGCATATTTTGTCGTACTCAGCACACCTTAGATATGATAAAATACCATGCTGGACTAATTTGTGATAGTTTGTTTCCTCAATTTATAAGACTTTAAAAGAGAATTATATAAAAATTGACCGTTGGCGATTTTTACCGCCTTTTGACCTTATTAACGCCATATTTTCTCATAACCAACATATTTTTTTTTCAGACTAAACACGCCTTAATTATGCAAAAAACTTTGCTGGACTGTATTATTATTGTTTCTCTCATGCGTTTTCCCCTTTGAGAAACTTTAGAAAAAAATTATGAAACTTAATCGTTATTTTGATCTCATTAACGCCTTTTTGTGAAGGCAAGCATATTTTTACAGACTCAGCACATTTTAGGTATGATAAGATATAATGCTGGACCAATTTTATTATTGTTTGTCAATAATGAAGAGACTTTAAGAGAAAAATATGAAGTTTGGTTGTCCGCCATATTGAATCGTTAATTTGACCAACTTAACGCCATTTTCATGAAGGCCAGCATATTTTTTTGGACTCAGCAAACTTTAGTTATGATAAAAAACTATGCTGGACCAAATAATAATAATTTGCCGTTAAACGTTTTTTTTCGACTTAATCGGACAAAGTTAAGAAACTTTCAGGGGCGATAATTGCTTTAAGGAGACATCGGTTCCTTTTGGTATAAAAAAATTGAAAGATCCTTAAAGTCAACTAAAGCCATTGCTAAAGTATTAAATCTCTTTCTCTTACAATTTAACAGGAGTACCGATAACAAGTAATTTGTACAATAGGGGCAATAACTCTATAACAAGTTTACGATAGGGGCTGAAGGGCTATATTTTTAAATGTCATAAGAAGTCCTACTACATCCATGAACAAGTTTTTCTATTCAATTCTAAACAAAAGAAATATGAAAACTCATTATTATACATATTTTTGAATGACCTTGACCTTTGACCTTTATGTTATTTTGATCGGCTAAGGAAGACGCTTCCATTCTAAACAGTCTGGTGTCTCTACAACAAATAATAGGTGTCCCGGGAAGAAAAGAGAAGAAAAAAATAAAAACGTAAGAAATACAAAAGATCTTTCACCTGAAAGGTGGAAAGATCTAATAAAAAAAATCCTAATTCGTCCTAAAAAATAACTTATTCGTTCGAACAAGTAGCCAATTCGTCAGTACAATTAAGATTCATTTTTTTTTCATCTGGCCGATCAACGCCGCTTAGTTTATTAAGGGTATGTTTTTTGTGGGATATATGAGACTATATACGACATTATGCATTATAATCAATGAATCAAACGCAATTCTTAACTTACGGATTATTGAATATATTCATAAAGGAAATATTTAACAATGGATTAAGAGGTGAAGATAAACTACTTTGTTCATATCACGTGAAAACAGGCATTTTCTGGGCCATTCAACCAAACATGCTTCTACACTGGTGTCCACAAAATCTTCTGGTAGGTTTCTGGGTCTGTTTTAAACTTCTCCTAAAATGGGTTTATGAAGGGGTGTGTCCCAATTTTTTCATTCCACAAAACAACATGTTCCTGAACAATATACATGGCGAAGCACAATGAAGCTTGTTCATGCGACTTTATAGATGTTATGAAAAAGGAATAGCTTTCCTGTATCACAGTTTGTCTATCGGTTCATACCTCTTTTTTGATCTCTGTGTACCCAGATTTTCGGTTAATGCGGACGTGCGATTCCTTATACTCGAGGCAGTGTATGATGGTGAATTATTTAGAGAGATAAGTATGTATGATTCAATACACATCAGACTTAGGGGACTGTATGAGATACCTTCAGAAAGTGGAACAGTTTGTTGGATCAAGCCTGACAAAGTATCAAACACTAAGTTTACAGAGACACTCGGCTACCACCTTTCAGTGTATTGCCTTTATATTACATAACAAGTACTCTAATAGATGTATCAACAAGCAGGTGTACAATGTTGTAAAAATGTGCGTTAACATGTTGAAATTTGCTGCTAGTTTTGGTTGTATTTCTGACATGCTGTACATTGCCATGTTTCATTACAAGACATTAAGATACAGGGAAGCTTGAGCTGTTATAGAGAAGACAAAGGTCAAATTAGCACCGCCATTTCTGATAGTTAGAGAGAACGTTGATTCGGAGAGGTATACTGAGGCTGTAGGGGGGCAGTCTTTGTGTACAAAGATGAAACATGCTGTAGCAATGGATATTAGATTAAACACTGAAATCTGCTATATCAACGAATTAATCCAGAACAACAGTCCAGCAGACATAGCAGAATAAATATCCCACCCGTCATAATTTCGCAAATGTTGGAGATATTGTGCTGTAAATATATTGACCTAATGAGAACTCAGAGGGCTTTAGACGAACTGCAGTTCTTAGTTCGCAATGATCCTGGAAAATTAATAGGTGTATCATTTGGAGACATCTTCTGGGAAATCCTGGATATCTGTCAACAGATATTACTAAAACCTCGGGCTGCCATATATTCATACCAACAGTCACTCAGGCAAAAACTACAGAATAACATACAAAGTGCTGCTAGACAGAGAATTAATTACTTAACGAGGATGGATTCATCAAGCTTTTACAAGCTATTAATGTCTTTATATTTATATATTACATAAAACACGTCAAAATAATTTAGTTATTATTTTGATTCTCTGAAACACGCGAAATTGTTAAAATTGTATTGTAAAAACACTTGCGTACTGCGGCCGATCAAATTCCGCTAATAAATAAAGAATTAAAAAAATACACGTAAAAATGATAACATCCAAAAAAAAAACATTTGTATTTCACTCCTGAAATTTCAACAGTGATTAACTGTAATAAAATTATTCGAACCATTCATTCAAATATTGATTCTATGTTCTTCTGCACTTGTTCGTATACACTGGTCAAACCTAACCCGACATCGCTTTTCTGACCTGAAATAACATTGTGTGTATGTAGTCAAAATATCACTATTAATTTCTGGTAATTCCGTTAAAACATACCTGTACATGTAGCAAATTTCTTTAGATATACACAATTAAATGTACACAGAAAGACCATTGCTTTTAATGGAGAAGTTAATCATTTGATGGACACGTGTCAGTTCGTCACTATATGGTTGTGACTTAGCAGTTGTTTTAAATGTGGGAAAACCTATTTAAAAAAACCCCGGCGATATTCTGTTTGCACATGTACCACTTACTGGTAATTGATTGAATTGTATTTAAGTACAGTGTACATAGTGATGGTCATTATATACATGTATGTCCGATTGACCGGGTGAATTGACAGTTTCTATTGAACACTTGTAATATATTTTTTTTCATTAGCATAATACATGTCATCTACCTAATAACTCACGTAGTTGTTGTAAACAGGATACGGATAAAGTACCCGGTAATCATGAATGTTGAAAGTGATAAAAGATCTAGCAGAAAGTATGACAGTGAGAAAAAAGGTCATGGATCCGCAGTGCAAGAGTGAAAACCACGAAGTCAAAGGGAAATGATTGTTAAATAATTTAAAATAAGAACATTTCTCTTAAATATGGATTAAAGAGAATATAAAATTGAAATGTTTTTATTCGATATTTTTCACTTAAATTGATTGACAGGCAAGGCACGTGGGGTCCTGAAATAAAATCTCCCTCAAATGACCGACAACAGAAATTATAAATTAGTTAAAGCGAAAAAATTACGTTCAGTGTTAAAACTGTAATTTGATTATTATTAACATACACGTTCATTCTCTCTCTCTCTCTCTCTCTCTCTCTCTCTCTCTCTCTCTCTCTCTTTGTGATTCACGCAGTTTTTTAAGTACAGGTTATTCCAACAGACCCTTTGAAGTCCAATTTTTGAAATTCATGTGATTATGTAAAACTATTCTCATAACATGAATATACCCTGATACTCGTAGATAACAATAAGAGTAGGAACTGTTTTAATTCATTTTGTATCTCTTATGATGTATGAATTTCGGGTTTACTCAAGTATGCAAGTCTTAAGGGGGATGTGCGTCCATCTTGTGCATTTGAGGATAAGAATGTAAACATTTCTTGAACTTGCTTGTTTCTGTCCAAAGCTGACAAAAACTGTAGCCAAAAGATAAAAAAGCAATAAATATGAGGTTCTACAGGTTGTTGTTTATGCACATTATGCATACAAGAATTAAACAAAGCCTTTTTAGTTACTCAGAAGAGCTGTCGAACTGCGCAGCTGCAGACTTATTTTGAAGATTTAAAGATTTGAAAAATATGAAGAGGGTTCATTAAAGTCCTCTCTACAACCATTTGTGGAGGAAAAGTTTAGATTTTGCACATTGATGTTGTAACTTTGCCTAAAAATAGGGTACCCTATATTTATCAGTCGGCATGGGATCTAATTTTCGAACAAAAAAAATCCAGTCTATACTTAGAACTTCTGTGTCTATGGAGACACATTGACGTTATATTTTCGTAGAAAGAAATAAACGTCAATTCAAAACGATCTGTGTTGAATGTGATATACATCACCCAAGTTTGTTCTGTGGGTTTTTTTTTTCATTTTATAGGTATAAATTTAAGTAAATTTTGTTACAAGTGGGGTAAGGGTCCAAAAAGTGATTGTCTTAAATAAAAAAATGTACACATATTTTTTTCAATGAAAATATAACTTCAATGTACCTCCATAGACACATACAAAATATATCGTGAGAACTGATAGTTTCCGAGACCCATTTTAAGAATAGGGTACACTACTTTGAGACAAAGTTGCAACCTAAATAAGCAAGCTTAGACCATTTCCTCAACAAATGGTTGAAGAGTCGACAACACCGACCTCCTTTCATATTTTTTAGATTTTTAAATCTGTAGCTGTGCAGTTTTAAGTGATTAAAAAATGCATCGTTCTGCTCTTGTGTGCATAATTTGCATACAAAACAACATGTAGAACCTCATATTGAATGCTTTTTTATCTGTTGGCAACAGTTGTGGTCTGTTTTGAACAGAAACAAGCCAGTTCAAGAAATGTTTACATTCTTATCCTCAAATGTACAAGATGGCCGCACACCCCCCTTAACAGGGACAACAAAAATGTGCATGCAAATTTATATTTTCAATTAGTACTCGGATTTAGTTGCATTAAACAAGTTAACAAATAAATGCTTAATCTTTTTTCAGGAATATAATTGTGACTTCATGTACTTTAGGTTGGGTTAATTGTTAATTCATGTGTGAGAGTAAAATAATATCTTATATACTGTAAATGTACATATTACAACGACTCTTATTTTAAAAACAGCACATTGCTGTGGCAGAAGGAGATAGAGCCGATTATGTAATCAATAAAATATCTAATAACGCCTGGATATCATTATATCATCATGTGGTATTTTCAGAAAGTTCGCCTTAAAGTTAACGAGAGTATTATGCATTATATTGTGTTGGATTGAATTGACTTCCTCATTGCATTTATTAAACTTTCTGTTTGTAGTGTTTGTAACTAAGTTAAAATGATTTATAAAGTTATTCTTTTTTACCCAATTTTTACTGAAAAAATGATGTTACTGAAACAAAAACAAATAAATGTAGTAATAACTAGTATGCAATAATAGCAAATATACAACAATAGCAATAACGGTGGCAAGTCGACATTATGATTCTACTTGTTGTTTTTTATTCTTTTGAAATATTTTGTTACTACTTTCAAGTCTTTTAAGTCAAAAGAGTCACATTTCAGCATTTAACTATGTCCCTAGACGAATCCTTGCATTACATTATGCATTATTATTCGATATTTATAAAGACCTTAAAGTTAAAAAAAAGTATGAGAAATTCTAGTAGGTAGGTTTTTGAAGCCGGTTTGAATCCCAGAGCTAGCTATACATACGTTATTTTCATTATCTGGTTGCCTAGAGAGTCAGGTTAACGATTTTAAAGCAACTCAAAGAAGTGTGTTAAAGGCTTGGAACTGGTGTGATATATATATATATATATATATATATATATATATATATATATATATATATATATATATATATATATATATATTTTTTTATATATTAATATAAATACTAGTTTTATCCCATTTCGACGTGCTAATTTAATAAAACAATAGATGTTGATATAAATATAAATATTGAGTAAGCTTTAAATCCAAAGTTTTATTTTGATTATACGGATGCTGGGGATGTGTAATTTTTTGTGTAGAACAAAGTAAGTTTGAATGTTGGAAGAATACGCATGTAACTTTGGATTTGAAACTAGAAAATACTGTAAGATATGAAAATAAGACTGCCTTCAGATTCAAAGCCTCGTATAACGAATTCGTAATAATCAGTATAGCGAATTCGCTACATACATTTTCCTTCCACATTACTACCATTATTTGCTTATCAAGGCACATAAAATGAAATATCTTCACTGGAAACCTAAAATAATCGGATAAAAAATTGAAGGATCCATGAGAAAAGAAATTGTTCCAAACAACTGTGTTAATTGGTATTCTTAAGCTTTAAAATCATGAATAAAATCGCCGTAAAAGGTGTAAAGATTGATATTTTTCACCTCCATGGGACTAAAAATCAGTTCGCTTTATCCGTAAATTCGTTATAACCGAGTCTGCTATATATAAAATTGCTAGGATTTGTTAGGGATCTTCACGGGGGCTCCGGGGACTCGGTTACGTCGAATATTATTTTACATTGTTTTCTTCTCTCTTTTTATGTCAAACTTTTATTGTGTTTAAGAAAGTCTAAATAGGCTTTTTACCTTGCTTAGATATTACGTAACATTGCCAAAAAGTATATCATACAGACTGGTTAATGTGTCTAGTTTCTGCTAACAACCAACTATCTGGACACGGTCGAGTGTCTCTGTTCTCAAATTACTTCACACACGCCTAATCAGTGTAAATGAGGCCAGGCCAAAAGCCAGGATACTGTCTTCGTGTCAGAACTACAATAAACAATATTGAATTGTAATCGCAGTTTATTCAAATCACCTGAAACGTAATAGTTATAAAGACAAGGTTTTGCTAGACTGACTGACCAGTGTTGCTAAAATGTACTCTTTTGATCCAATTCGATCTAAACAGAGATGGGAAATCCTCGGGAAATATGAATCTGCTTTTGGATTTTCGTGGGAATATCTTGTAGTCATTCATAGTCTTTTTCTAAAAATTAAAATTGACAACATTGCAATGTACAAAGTTAATAATACATAACACTTATTTAGTGTCATTTTCCGGGAGAAAAGGTCCTACTTAGTATCAAACTTTCGGGTAAATCTTTTTATACCTGTGTTTGACGACGCTGTTTGTACAGTATCACGGATGTGCTCATGTACTTAAACGTATATATCTACTCCCTGTAAGGATTTCCTCATAATAGACATCGTTCATTTTGTTCGCTGTTTCCGCATGAATGTTGTTTCTATACATGTACTTAGTGTTCACAGAATAAATCTAGCCTCTCGCAGTTTTACAATAAAAAGACTTTCTTCAGGGCTATGAATATCACAGAAAATTTGCCCAGACTGTGAATTTAGATAACAGAATAGGAAAAACGTGGATTCATCTTTAAACATTCTGTTAACAGCTCACCAATGAATAATTTTAGTGTTCTTTTATATCGGCAGGATGGCACTTCAAAAAATGGTTCAGATAGATCACGGAGCGTTGTGTCAAGTGATAGGGACTCCAGAGCAGGTGGCTTCCAGAAGAGAAATATTGAACATGATGGAAATGTTTGTAGACCTTAATAGAAAATATAGCAAGTACAAAACGATGGTTAGTGGAAGCATAAAAGAAGGGTTTAGATTAAGTGAGTCAGACATAGACGTTATGTTCTGGCTAGATAACCACCGAGTGATCTGGGACTTTTCTCAGTCTGAGTTGTACAACCTACACAGACAGGTACTTATTCTTTGTGACAGTTCTGAGAGTCCACCAGGGTTCACTTTACTCTGGTTACCATTGGATAGCATCAACAGTAAAGTGATGTATGCTTGTGTGTGCATAAATGAAAAACTTTTTTTATCGAGTTCGAAATACAGAGAGATCACACTTACAGATGTACGAACTAGTTCTAGAATGCATGGGCCATGTAGCAGTGGAAAAATAGGTACCACTGAATACGATGACGCTCATTGTTTTGTCAGTGATTTTTGGCCTCCATTTGCCTCTTCATGGATAGACAGATGTCACTCATGGCCCCCACCTTATGTTGTTAATGACATTGTTAGAAATGGATGTCACTTTGTAGCAATAGGACACAAACTAGGAAACCATGAAGACAACGAATGGAGAATTTCTTTCTCAAAGGCAGAATATAAACTCGTGTACTCAATGAATCATACGCAATTCTTAACTTACGGTTTGTTGAAAATATGCATAAAGGAAATATTTAACGATGGATTAAGAGATGAAGATAAACTACTATGTTCCTACCACGTAAAAACAGCCGTTTTCTGGGCCATTCAACAAAACATGCTTCTTCAATGGTGTCCACAAAATCTCCTGGCCGGTTTCTGGGTCTGCTTCAAACTTCTCCTAAAATGGGTGTATGAAGGTGTGTGTCCCAATTTTTTCATCCCACAAAACAACATCTTCCTAAGCAGTATACATGGCGAAGCACAAAGAAGCTTGTTCATGCGACTTTATAAATTTTATGAGAAAGGAATAACATTCCTGCTTTATAGTTCTTCCATCGGGCCCTACCTCATTTCCGACCTCTGTGTACCAAGACCCTCGGTTAATACGGACGTGCGATTCCTAATACTCGAGGCAGTGTATGATGGTGAATTATTTAGAGAGATAAGTATGTTTGATGCAATACACACATCAGACTTAGGGGACTGTATGAGATACCTTCAAAAAGTGAAACAGTTAGTTGGATCAAACCTGACAAAGTACCAAACACTAAGTTTACAGAGACACACAGCTACCACCTTTCAGTGCATTGCCTTTATATTACATAACAAGTACTCTAATAGATATATCAACAAGCAGGTGTACACTGTCGTAAAAATGTGCGTTTACATGCTGAAATTAGCAGCCAAGTTTGGTTGTATTTCTGACATGTTGTACATTGCCATGTTTCATTACAAGACATTAAGATACAGGGAAGCTTTGTCTGTTATAGAGGTGACAAAGATGGAGTTAGCACAGCCATTTCTGATAGTTAGAGAGAACGTTGATTCGGAGAGGTATAGCGAGGCTGTAGGGGGACAGTCTTTGTCTACAAAGATGAGACATGCTGTAGCAATGGATATTAGATTAAACACTGAAATCTGCTATATCAACGAATTAATGCCAGAACAACAGTCCAGCAGACAAAGCAAATTGGAAAGAATGTTTATCCCACCCGTCATACTGTCGCAAATGTTGGAGATATTGTGCTGTAAATATATTGACCCTTTGAAATCACAAAGGGCTTTGGACGAACTGCAGTTCTTAGTTCGCAATGATCCTGGAAAGTTAATAGGTGTACCATATGGAGACATCTCCTGGGAAATCTTGGGGATCTGTCAACAGATATTGCTGAAACCCCGTGCTGCCTTATATTCATACCAACAGTCGCTTAGGCAAAGACCACAAAACAACATACAAAGTGCTGCTAGACAGAGAATTAATGACCTAGCGAGGGTGGATCAATAAAGCTTATATGCAATTTTGCGTTTTTATATTCTGACTGTTACATAAAAATCGTAAAATTGAATTAATTGTTCTTTTGATTCTAGTCAAAAATTCTGAATATTCCGTTTTTAGGTATCAATGCGATAAAATCGGATAGAACATTACAACCATCTTGGCACATTATTAAATAGCCTTCGTCTATTCCATCAAATTTTCACGACATTCAACATTTAGATTTCAGATGCTTTGTTAACACCACTACAAAAATTCTAAATCTAAACAAGTCCTTGAAACTATTCCGGTTGTCTTTGTCTGTGTTGGCTGTTTCACAAACGAAGAAAATGTAATAAATTAATATTATAGAATGATAAAGTACTTTGAGCAAAAACTGTTTTAATGCAAATATCACTGTAAACTCAGGCATGTAGAATCAGAGGGAGGCCAGGGGGCCTGCCCTCTCTCAAACACTTTTCTCGCAACAAACATTTTTTTCTTAAATTTACATATAAAAAAAATTAACTTTATAGTAATGGGGCTCAAAGCTTTTCAGGTGGAGATATTGGAAAATTAACGAATTTAACCTTAACTAGAATGTTAAGGTTGTTATTGCTCTTTGTCCCCCTTACGCCCCCTCCCCCTAAACACGGATTTTGATTTTAAAGACTTTGGGGATTTTTTGGGCGGAGGTGGCAAGATTTTGGATAATTGCTCCCCCCCCATTCTTTAAAAAAGATTCTACATGCTTGAAATTGAAATGTTGCTTCATGCTTCAATGGGGCAGCATCTGTGTAGTGTTAAATTAGAGTTAATACTGTGAATGTGTTTCCAGAATAAAAATTGAAGAGAAGAATATTATATTTTATAAAAATTGCTATTTTCAGTTATTTTACAACAACGTTACCTTTTTTCATTTTAAAATTAATTTTTTTTTAAATGAATTAAACTTTTTGTCTCAAAGAGTCGTAAACATTACAAAAAAATTAGAAAATTTGAATAGTTAACATCCTGGAAAATAAATCCTTCTCAACAACGCCATAATGATTATTGTTATCTAACATTCATGAATGTAATTTGGCTGGAGTCACATACATATCTATACTTATAATTTAAGACATTTTGCAAATAGACTACAAAATGCCTACACCAGAGAAACTGCTTTCACCTTTGGTATTTAAACACGCGTGAGATGTGTCCGTAAGCCATAAAAGAATTTTAACTGATAAGTAATTATTGTGAAATTAATCAAAAACCTACTTTCATTTTCGATAAACAAACCCGAAATAGCAAAAATGAGAGTAAGGTGGTGGACAAGCGTTGGCGGATCCAAGTCAGGGATAATTTGTATCAAAATATATACTCGCAATGGAATAATATTGAATGATTACCTGAAGAACGAATATATTTACTGGTAACTTATTTAGAGTATACATAAAAGTTTAGATTTGACAAATGTTGAACAAATAAAATGAGCCAATTCGTTTTTTGAATGAGCGATTTTAGTTTTGACGGATAGAACGCTTGCGAAGCACGACCTCTGGTGAGAGAATGGAATAGAACTTTCCAGAACGGGGTAACCAAGAACGCGGATTGACTAATTAACGTCATGGCGAAAATTGTAGGACGAGTTCATCATTCATCGCGGGCAGATACCTTGGATCGGACATCTCTGGTTGATACAAAAATAGTTAATAAATAAAATGGAATAATTTAATGCCATTTTAGTTTTGATGGAAAAAAACTTTTCAAAATGGTGCCCCAGGAACGCTGGTTGACTAATTAACGTCATGGCGGAAAGTGTAGGGCAAGTTAACCATCGGGTAGATAACTTTGGTTTAAAATATGCAAATAAATATGCCTACACTGGCGTTTTTTTTAATTTCATACATTTTTATACCACGACAGATTGGTAGTCAACCTTAGACATTAATTTGTAAACAATGAACAGATTGTGTTAAGCATTAAACGTGGAAGTTAAATAAGGGGGGGGGGGGTGACCCCACTCTCCATTTTTTTAAAAACATCTTTCATCTGAAATTCTTATTTGTTACAGGGATAAAAATTATCATGTAATTTGACCTAAAGAACAAAATTTAGAGATACGACGCACTAAATACCTACTCACTGGTTTGAAATAAAACAAAAAAAAGGAAGGTTTTCAGTCCTGCAACAAAAAAAGGGATAGTCTCTAAGTTCTGGGTGTATTTTTTAGGCAAGAAAATAGTAACTACATCTGTAGAATGCATAATTAGGACACAATTTATTGATAGTAACCTCAAAAGATATTTGTTAATCAGTAGAATTAAGTAAATACTATCACCTCATTATCGCTCGGCATGATTTCCGAAGATAGCCGACTTCACATGAAGATGCTGACCCCCGACAAAGTGATTTTTGTTATAAAAATTGATTCAAGTCTAAGCTTTATAAAATAAACCTTAAACAACGGTTTATATCTGTTAAAACACTACTCGTCCTGAACTTAGTAACCTCCATTAATTAATTTATGTGAGGGGCCTCATAAGGGTGAACTTAAATGAATACATGTAAATATATCAATGTTTACAAAATAAAAATACAACTTTTGTGGGGTTTTTTAACATACAATTTCAGCAAGGTTTTGATAATTTTACATTCCTGCTACATTTCAAATTAATATACATGATAAATATAGGCTTGTGATTCAGATAGTATGTGATAAATAAGGGATTGTAATTTTGATGTATTATATTTTTCATTCTCGTTATATTTTAAAATCAATTTAAACATTACTCTACATAACAAAAGTTTTTAAAAAAAGGGATCGTAATTCTGACAGTATTACATAATACTTGATATATACATTATAATATTATATATTTGGATATAAAGTATGTGTGTGTATATTGATAACATGTAATGTTGGTGATTAAAACAAAAGATGTATACAATAATTAGAGTATATATATATTACCCAGTAGTATTTTTTTATCTGGATAATATAAACACTTAATTTCTTCTAGAACTTTAATGCATCATCGCAAGGTCTTCCTCCCCAGAGTCCTCTTCTTCCTCGGATTCAAGGAGGATAAGGGGGCGTGGCAGAGGGGGCGGAAGAGGAAGACGCCCTGGGGGTGTCAAAGCAAGAGGTGCGCGGGGTGTAAGGGGAGCAGGTGCTCGAAGACGAATTAATCAAGAAGCCGCTGCTGAAAGAGTTGCTGCTGCTAGGGAGCAGAGAGATATTCAGCTCAGGGTATGTCGAAGATAAAAGGCAATCTTTCACCTTAATTCTGATTTTTTTAATACACATAAATGTTAAAAGCTTTAAATAGATGCCATCTTGTATTGCTTGTACAATTCTCACACCACTATCGTAATCTTTAGGAAACTATGGCCACACTTGAAGAGCAAACTCTGAGGAACCTTGTTGGAAGGATATGTGAACGGGACCCATCTTTTGTTTTTGATATTCTAAATGAGGCCTCACAGAATGAAAGACGACAAGGATACCACCCCCAACCATCAGATGGTGTTCCGAGCTGGTGCACCTGCAACCATTGTCGAGAGATGCCCTCAGAAATTGAGAAACTCTGTTGTGGACAAACTCCAACAAATTGCTATGCAATAGTTCCTGTAAGATCTTTAAACTTATGTACCGTTGATTGAATATACCGTACTGAATTTAACCAAACTCTGTACTAAACAATGTTTATCATGTTTTCAGGATTTCCAAAGGGTTGTCCTTGATCACCTTGTCTTACTTGTAGCAAGACGCTACAGGGAAGACATCATAGCTGCAGCCCCTGATGCAGATTTGAACAGAGGGAATAGACATGCAGCATATAGGCAGTTTATCCTTTGGCACCATGGCCATTTAGGTGCAAGAACCGTGAGGTAATTCCCAGCTGTTGTGTCTGGAGAATCAGGGACAAATTTCCTGATGCTTTTAGTCAGTATAGAGGATTTATTGGAGGCGGACTAGGATAAAGTAAGCAATCTAAAAATGCAATAACTTACATATGTGATCAGTTCAAATTTATTCAATTTTTTTTAGGTAAAAATAAAGTTATCATACAATAGTGTTAAATTAACATGTAGCACTTTATAACTTATGTTTCTCCACTGTCTTTTTGTAATTAAATGAATCTTGACTTCTGTTCTAAAGCAAGCTGATCTGTTGGTGGTGGTGGGAGTGGAGCCAGATGAGAAGACAACCTTCTTGGATCATCTGCTTCCAGTACCACTGGTTGGTTCATCCCCATTTCATCAGATACCCTGGACAGAATAATTTTTCAAGCAGAGAGGACAAATATGCAAATGCGTTCTTCTCCTTTACAGGGTGGACCGCCCATCTTCCACTTTTTTTGTTGTAACTCCTCTGAAATCTAAACATATGTATAAAAATTATCTGGCTTTTATTTTTATTTTAGTGTATGAAAAAGTGATTGCAATCTGAAACCAATAATAAAATACTGAGCATTTGTGTTTATAAGTAGCTTACTGTGTTAAGCAATCTTTTTTAACAAGAATGTTTCTGTTGATATGATGGTTATGGTCCAGGGCAGCAAGTCGATTCCTGCATCTATATGTGGGTGGACTGTATGAATGTCGCTTGGAGGCGTATGCATTTACAAGATTTTGAAAATTTTCAAGCTCTGCTGTGCTTCTGTAATAAAGAAATTGCATAAGTAATTGTTTTGCCAGCAAATTCCAAAACTTAATCAAGAGATATAAGAAAACTAACCTGCAGTTTAGATAGTAGGTTACATTGTTCTGGAGACGTCTATCTAAAACAATCTCGCGAAGGGCCACATGAGCTGGAGAATCTTTTTCCAACCATCCTTTTGTCCGCTCTTCAGTCAGTGGTCCATGACTGCATTCATTAATGTTGCTGTAGGACAAAACCCAGCTATGAACATTAACTGTATGGTGTAGGATTCCTATCCAGTTCCCTTCAAGAAAAAATACAACTTAATTAATTAAGACCACATTTAAAATTATGTTTCTAAAAGTCATAAAATTTAATACCTGAAAACTTACAATAAACTCTTCCTTTATGTTGGAGATGCTAGCTGTGTACCAGTAATGGTTGACAATATCCTTTGTCCATGACAGTAGATCTTTCTTGCTTTTATCTTGGCCAACCTTAAAGGTATCATAAGTATACAAGCACTGCGAAAAGAAGTTTCAAAAAATTCTGATGGAAGGTTTTATTCAATAAACAATAGAAAGTATAGTACATTGAATGGTATAACTACCTTGATGATTTTTTTGCCCAAGTTTTTTGTCCCGTGCCAAATATCGAAAGAATGTCTTATGTTTGGGAAGTCTTTTTCTGAAATATATAAGGTATATATTTTCTTTAGTGCATAATAAAGTACCTAAAGTTCATTACAGACATACAATCTTACAATAAATATGAGATATATTATTACACGTGGTAATACGACGACAATTTTTTATTAACTTACTCATTACTGAGGCCACCTGGACATGTGCATCAGTCACAACCTCAACAATACGTAGTCCCTTATCGAGAAGAAAGCGCAAACCTTGAACAAAGCAAGCCTTCTCAAGATTTGTGCTTTTCTTCTCTGTAGCACGCTTGTCCATGGTGAGAATGTACAATATGGTCTTGGTATCATACTCCATAAAAGTGTATGAACAATATTGAGCTGTGTGACCAGGGCTATCCATTCTACCATCCCCTTTAATGAAATACAATGCAAACACAATTAAAAACACATTTGAATAACAAAGTGTTTAAAATTACCTATAATTTCTTTAAAAGTTAACACACATATTTACCTAAGATTATTATATCTCTTCCGCGAAACTGGTTAAAGACAGTTTCTTGATGCTCTGTCCAAAATTCATCAACACCTGGAATCAAGTAGGTTCTCTGAATTTTGTAAAAAGAATGTTTGCTGATAAAAGGAAATATCATGAATTTGGCCATCATTGAAACTTTCTGAAAATTGCTTCCGGAAGGTAAAATTGAAGAAGAGAGCATCAGATCTCCTAGATGCATTCCTCTGTTTAGGACAGGTTGTGAGCACCATTGCTGTACTTGGTGTCCTTCAGCACAAACCTACAAAATTTTTAATGCAAATTAATACGTGTATGATTTTTCAGAAATTAAACACATTTCAAGCATGATACTACTGTATAAAGTATTTTATGCATACACATTTTAAATAGAGTGCTGATCCCACAACAGCTTTTTCCACAGACACTTGTTTATTGCAGGTTTTAATTTGACAATTTGGCAGGTAATGCATTTTAGCCAGTGTCAGTATTTGTGACAGATAGACAATGAAGGGTTGATCTTCTTTAGCATCTTCAACATCCTCTTGCGTTAAAATTTTACTAACACCTGGACCTGGTTGAACATCAAAACCCGGTGACTCCTCATCAAAATTTTCCTCATCCTCTGACTCCTCAAACATGGCCTCAGTTTGTGTGTCCTCTCTAAAATTAGTAATAAAAACTTATTATAAATATGATTCAGAAGATATTTATCATTTTGATAATGTAATGAAAACCTTTTCCAAAACACACCTTATTGTCCTAATGTAGCTTGGTTCATACTCTTCATCAGAGGAATCCTCAGAATCTTCACTAGTGAAGTTTTCTGTTCAGCAAATTGAAAGACTACAGAAAAATATATTTTTGTAATTTATATCACTACAAAAGAGAAAATTCACTCATGCTGTATTTTATATACTTACTCGGAAGGATTTAAAAAACTGTTTGAAGTTTTCTGTATTTTATCAATTCTGTTGAATTCTTCAACACCAGACAAATCTGAATTTCTGGGGAAAAAAATCAAAATCATTATTTCAAGATTGCCTTTACGAATTGTTATTGTGGGGACAAACAACTAATTCAACATGTCTTTACCTGTCTTCCTTTTCCTGGTCTGATGAAATTTCAGAAACATCTGAGAAATTTGGCGGAAAAATTGTAGCTCTAGGTCCTGGAGTTGATGTCTTAGCATTTAACTGGATTTTCATTCTCTTTGCAGTGCTTTCTAATGCCAAGTTTTCATTTCTAAAATCATAGTTTATATATTAGTAAAATTTTGAATTTGTATAATGAATGAATGGAACCACACTCACCCCACTCCCTTCCATTAAAAAACCCAAATCATACACCCCCCCCCCCCACTTCCCCTCCCCAACACCCCATCCAAAAAAATTAACACAGAGGCAGACAGATTTAGCATTTAGAGTTTTAAGTTTAAGATGTGTTTGTTGGTTCATTTATAAAATGCACCTAAAATTTATTTACAGACACACTCTCTTCCTTGGATTATTATTAACGATTACCCTCTATGGGCCCCTTTCAAGCAGCTTCAACTGTATTCGCTATCTCCAATGTGTTTACATTTTTTTTTTTTCATTTGTTAATCCTCTTATACTCTTTATAATTACACTCATAGATAAAAAGGGGAGATAAAGATGCTTTCCAAGTCTTAATTTCTTTCTCACAGATAATTATCTATTCAACAATTTTGTGGAAATTCGGTTTTTCAAACTTACCGATCAAGCAAGTACTCTGCAACATCAGCATGTGATTTTAGCTGCAAAGTCTCCTTAAGTTCCATCCACCGATCATACTGCCCACCTATAGCTATTCTTCCTTGATTATATTTCGAAACAACCAGACTCCTGTGTCGTTTTCTGGCTGAATCGGTTAAAGATCGCTTTCTCCCACGTGTTGATCTCTTCTCTTCTGACATCTTCATCTAAATGACCGGCGGTCAGTGTTGCGCACTGTGTTCTACGAGCAGGGTCAGCAGGGGTCTTAATGAATAGAGCTTAGATAAAAGCCGAATTTTTGTGTGGATGACAAAAATTCAATCCGGCTCTTTATTTATTGAATTAAAAAAGATAGAAGTATGACATATCAGTGTTATTAGACATGGACTATTAATCAAAATGCAAAAAATTGAATCTTATTTTTTTCATAGAACCTTAGATACTATCCCTTTAAGGCCACGTACATGAATATAACATCAATTTTAGTTTAAGTTTTTCAACCCTCTCAACCCTGTCCGCTCCTCTAAATATCCAGCCATGCAGATAGTTTTTTTATTTCAATTTTAAAGAATATGTTAAGAAAGAAATTAAGAAATTAAGAAAAAAATTGGACACAGTAAAAAACAACAAATAACAATAAAAAATATGGTTCAACATATTAACATTGTATCATATTAATGTGTAAAGTGTTAATTCCCGCGCTTGCGCGGGATATCATGTAGTCGTATATATATCAATATATTAATTGCTGTTTTGTTGTCAGGATCTAATTTTTACGATTTGAATCTGGTCCAAGATTCATGAAGACGGACAATCATGTGATTTGGGAAAAATATTCTTATACAATGAATATACATATGTACCCTGAAACTCGTTATAAAACAAAGGTAATGTTTTCTAAAGTTCAATGTTATCAAAGAGTTATCTCTCTTAATCAAATAGTTGTCCTTTCATTAGTAATTTAGAGTTATATTCCCTGATTATTCACTTCCTGTTGAATCCTTGTGTGACCCACACAAGGACAACCAAACTGTTGATCGTTAAAGTCTATATGCTGCCTCACACTGTACGTAAACCTGTATTTCGATGTATTTCTTGTGCGAATATTCATTTCATATTTGTCTGCTTTGATATGTTTATATGTGCATATTAAGAAAAAACTCATTCTCTCTAGAACGTATAGAACATCGTTTTGTTTTGAATCTTTTTATCTGTTGATTATTTCATAACTGATTATTATGATAGGTATTTTGTTACGTTCATGTACATTGTTAATAATTTTTAGAATTATGAACATTTCATACTTTGTCTCTTGTTTCAGTTTTTACTCCTACAATACAATAAACGACGCACCTATATTGTGTGTGGTTATGCTATCTGCAAGTCAAGACAGAATAACAAAAAAAAAAAAGCGCAGGAAATTATTATAATTCCCTGTATCTCTATTATGATGTATGAATTTCGGGTTCGCCCAAAGACTGTTTCAAAAGTATATTTAAAATCAGTGCTAACAAGCATAAATTAGGTCCAATCAGGTGCAACAAATAAGTACATGCATCAATTTTTTAATGTTCAACTAGTACTCGGATTAAGTTGCATAGAAAAATATTAACTAATGAATGCTGAATCTTTTTTCAGGAATGTGCTTTTGACTTCATGTACATTAGGTTGGGCTTATTGTGTAATTTCTTTTGTTAATTCATGTTTGAGCTAAAAACGTTTGCATCAGCATGCTTAAAATAATATTGTGTATACTGTAAATGTAAATATTACATTGAATCTTATCATACATAGAGCACATTGATGTGGCAGAGGGAGATAGAGCCGATTTCGTAACCAATTAAATATTTAGTAACGCCTGAATATTATTATATCATCATTTATTGTTTCCAGGAAGTTTGCTATTCAATTAACGATAGTATTTGGATTATGTTGGAATGATTGACTTCCTCGTTGTATTTACTAAATTTTCTTTTTGCGTTGCTTGTAACTAAGTAACAATGATTTATAAAGTTATTATTTTTTTACCCAATGGTTACTGAAAAACATTATGTTAATGAAACAAAATAAATAAATGCAATAATAGCAAACAATAATTTTAACAATAGAAAAGCTGTCAATGTGACAACAAAACGTTTTCTTTTGTGTGAACAACATCCATAATCCATTTGTCAACCCTGAATTGGACAAATTGTATAATCTCTGTAGTTAGTTTCTGAGTCTGACAGCAAAACTGACATTTTTATATTGTAGATGTTTATCGAGTCTTACCTAGTTTTTGAATTGATTAATATCTATTATAAGTGGAGCCTGAAGATCATCATTTCATCATGCATTGTTTCCAGGAACCATTTAACCAGATAGATGGGATTGTGAATCTTATTCAGTCTGATCAAATTGACTTTCTGACAGCATTCAAGTGTGCTTGTAACTATTCTACGAATCATATTCGTTTGTACTTGCACTTTATAACAACAATATACATCAAATAACAAAACAATAATTTTGGTTTTGTATTGCATATATTGTCGGGCTGAAAATCATTTAAATCTTCAACGTCAAATACATGTTTTTTCAAAAATTCTGAAGTTTTCACTCTGACAAACAGCTTGATCCAATCGTCACACAACCCGATAAGCATCTTATCAAGTAATGAACTAACACTCAATAATAAATTGTAAACATAAACTTTCTCGTGCAAAGTTTGAACGCAAGAATAAATAACATTCAAACTATAAAAGAAGTTATTATATCCTAATTTGCCCAGTTCAACCGAAATACTTTTAAAATATTACAAAATCTTTTGTACCTGTATGCTGGATTACCCAATGTTAACTGAAAAAATTAAAATTACAAAAAACCCATATACACATGTACATGTACATTAACAGAGTAAGTAATTAAGGGATAAGGAATCATATCGTTGAGTATTATGAGATGATAATTTCGGTCGGGGCGTGATCAAATCCAATAAAGCCTAAAATGCTTTATGATATATTTGATCACGCCCCGACCGATATTATCACCTCATCATATTTAAAGAATGATTCCTTATTACTTATATTCATATAATTTTCAGCAATTGTACGATTAAATAATTTGAATATAAATAAGCAAACCCCGCTTGTGCTCCAATTATACGGCATTCAGATTCAGATTCATTTATTTCAATCTCAAAACCACTTTACAATGGTATAAAGAAACTATAAAATACATACACTTTTAAGATTTTCTAACTAAATAACAACGGCATACGTGAAAATACAAGTATAAATAAAGGTAGCCTCATGTTTTAATAAATGTGAAGTATAGAAACTACTGGGGAAGCATATTTTGTTTATTTTCCTAATAAATGAACATAATTGTCTTAAAAACCAGTGTTTACTGTTAAACACTATATGTTAACAACATAGTATTTTTTGTTTTGCTATAACTTGCTGGTAAGTATTGATTTCTTTCTTGTTGTAATGATGGACAATTAAGAATATAATGAAATTCATCCCCAATTTCGTGTTTTGTGCATTTTTCACATATTCTTTCATTTCTAGGTGTATTACACCAACGTCCACTTTTAATGGGTAGGTGGTGATTACAAGTTCGAAATCTACAAAATATGATTGCATCTTTTTTGTTAACGTATCTAAATAAATTTCAAATTTTAGTTCTTCCTTGTATAGTCTATAATTTAAAGCTTTAGCAGATGATTTAAGTACTGATTGCCAATTTTGGTTAAATTGATCAATTAAAACATTTCTTACTTTTACTTTTAACCACTTGGTATTTTGTATATTTTGTTCAAGCCAAATATTAGAGAGTCCACATTGATTTAGTGTTGTTTTTATACAGTCAAGCCAGTCAATTTTACCAATTTCTTGGTTTAGTTGAAAGGCCAAGAATAATTTAGAAAGTTTGGTTTCTTTTCCAGTTAGTCATTTTGACCAATATGCAATCATGCGTGTTTTTACTTAAATTTCTAAAGAATATCGACCAAGTTCCCCATATATCATGAAATCTGGAGTTGATTGTTTTAAATGAAGCAAAAGTTTACAAAATTTGAGGTGTAATCTTTCTATAACAGTGATATTCGAAAACCCCCATACTTCACATCCATATAACAATATTGGCTGAACAATTTTATCAAATAAATCAAGTTGACAATGTATTGATAGGTTGAGAATTCTTCTTTTTCTTAAACTTCATACACTGCTTTTGTTGCTTTTTCGGATAGTTTTTGTATTGCGACTTTAAAAGACCCTGATCTACTTAAAGTTACTCCTAAATAATTAAAATCTGTCACTACTTCAAATAACCTGTTGTCATATCGTAGCTGTAAATTTTCTTTCTGTCTGCCTCTGCTGAAAACTAGTATTTTAGATATATCTACATGTATATTCATTTTCAAATTCCATCTTCTCCAATAAATATAGAAGTACATGTAATTAAGTTTTTGCAATTCTTCAGAAGATTCTGCTAATAATACAGTGTCATCTGCGTACAAAATGGCAAATAGTTTAAAAAATACATTCAGCTTTGTATCAAACATTTCAGATATAGTGGATAAGCCTTGAACATTAGATGAATTTAAAAAATCGTGTAAATCATTTAAGTATATCGAAAATAAAAAAGCTGACAAATTTTCACCTTGTCTAACACCATTTTCACAATTGCAAAAAGGTGAAAATTCGTTATTATAAACAATTCTTGATTTAATTTGGCTAGTTACATATTCAAAATAATGTCATACATTTCACCTCTTATATTGTTATATAATAACTTAAACCATAGCGCTCTCCGCCATACATTATCGAGCGCTTTTTCAAAATCTACAAACATACAATAAAGCTTTTGTTTCTTAATTTTCATAATCTCAAACAGAATATGTATTGAAAATATATTATCATTCGTAGAATAGTCCTTTCTGAAACCTGCTTGATTTTCATACAATAGAGAGGTTAAGCATTTGAACGTGTACGTCTACGGGTACGTGTGGAGGTACAAGTATGTTTACACGTATACACGTACCAAAATTTGGGTTATGTTTAATAAACTGTACGTGTAAGTGAACGTGTAAAAAAATTAGATTAACATTTTCAACATGTTCAGTTTACTCTCATCCTTTATAAAATAATTCTATGAATTTGATGAAACCAAAAGCACAGTCGTCCTCAATTTATCGTCTGCTTTACATAAAACAACGTTTGATATACACAAAGTCTGTATTTCTATTTTAAATGCTACAAGTATTCACCTCCGTGTACTTTTGATTCTACACGTTTTGTACAACTTGTAGAATTACGCGGTATGCGGACACTATGACGTAATACACATAAAATTAGAAGATTCCCCTAGTTACACGTACTCGTACACGTACACGTTCAAATGCTTAACCTCTTTATTATACCACATTCATCAGAAAATACATTCAAACGTTCATTAAGTATTGAAGTGAAAAATTTTCTAATACAACTTAAAATAGTAATAGGTCTATAGTTTTGTGGATTGTTTTTTGCACCCTTATTCTTATATACGGGCATAATATTCCCTTCCAGCCAAATGTATGGAATTTTACCAGATGAAAAACTTCTGCAAATCTCTCTTTATATGGCCAGGTTTGCCGCAAGTTTAACACTTCTTAGGAATTACTGGCACATTGTCGGTTCTATGAGATCCCTTCTTTTCATGTTTTAAATCATTTATTTCTTTCTGCAGTTTAACCAATATCTCCTTCATCGAACCGACAGTTTCTTCCAAACTTTCACGCTTTGGTTTAGGCTTAGTTTGATCCCCAACTTCTCTAAGAAATCCGGTTTCTTCATACTTTTTACGCTCTGTTCCAACAAATGCATCAAGCTCAACTGCGTGTCTGATAGCATCGTTGAGATCCTGTGGCCTAGATTGTTTTATCCTCAAACGCATGTCTGCGCTTGTAAGAGGATCAATGAAATACTTTTTAGCGAGAGTTTCACAAACATCCGCTGGGGCAGTAGGATAGGCCAGCCGTGTCAATCGTCTCACATCTTGTCCGAGCTGTGGTATGGTCTCACTAGCTTTTTGTCTTCTTTCTCTGAGCTGAGCTCTATATAGTTCCGTTTGGTTGCAAATTGGCTGGGGAAAATCTCTCCTCTAAAGCTTTTGATAGTGCCTTGAAATTCATCTGTAATGTTTCAGCAAGGTTTCCGAGCACTCCTGCTGGATCTAGTATAACTCTAACACCAGCTGTGATCTGACCCTGGAATTAATTAGACGTGATGTCTTCTCATTATGGAGCTGAGGTGGGTTGTTGCTTCATTAATATCTCATTAATATTTCTATGAGCAACGATTTAATTTGTTTCCTTCTAAGTACTTATATATGCGGGCAACTGTCTCTTAAATTATCAAACGAGTTCGCTCAATTTACATTTAGAAAAGTATTTTTATATAAGTTAATGATTTTGGACCAGAACTATAACTTTAAGCTAGTTTGATATTAGTTGAATAAAATAATATCTTTTTCGCCTTTCTTATTTAAGGATTTTTCAGTGGGCTAAAAATAGAAGGATTTCTTATCAAAACCTTTGTCGCCATTCTTATCTAAGGGTTTCTCAGTGGGCTAAAAATAGTAGGACTGTTTTGAGTAGCCTATTATACACAAATCAATTTACCAGTCTAGAGGTGTGAAACCCACCTTTGTTTACCAGACATGCATGTGTACCATGTGTATACATACCCCAGATATACACGTGTCTGGAGCAGTAGCTCCGTTAGTTTACCTGTTTACCTGTGTCATTGTCTCGGATCATTCGCGTGTGAAGTGATATTATGTAATCAAAAACTGAATAATGAACATATTCTGCCCATGCAAGTGTTTTAAGATATCGTAATCATCGGAAAAGGGGCGAGGATGATAGCATATTTTAAAATCCTTTTAAAAAAAAATCTGACTGTAACAAATATATACGGATACAAATTTCTGAATCTACAATACTTAAAATAACTAAATACGTCAAAACATCAGACCTATATCAATCATTTTGGCTGTAAAATCGAATTTATTTTGTATAGCTTTGTATGGAAATTTTCCTCCTGTTGACCTCGTGACGTCACTTCCGCTGAAGCCTCGTTATCGCCTAATTCTATTTTCTCTTGATTGGATTTCTCAAAGCAGGTAAAAATAGCCACTTTGAAGCGGCGTAACTCTGTTATTTTTGCATCGATTTCGATGCGGTTTTTTGCATTAAATTCTGGTAAATAAATTCTATAACATAAGTCTCACATGGGTTTGGCTGCAGGTACCCTTTAAATATCTGATCAGAACCTCTATCGCATTCAGTACAGTGGCGGATCCAAGATTTGTTGAATTCTTGAGGCCCCCAGTGGGTCCAGGGCAGAGCCCTTCTGGGGGCTCAGGGGGCGAAGCCCCCGGAAGCTCCCAGGTTTTGGGGGATTTTAAAACAATTTTATGAGCTATTCTAGTTGGACTTTACATATTATAAGAATGATAAATAACAACAAAAACTGATTTGAAATTATTTTCCTATAAGTCTTATATTATTTTTTTCAAATTTTGATCGTAAAGCCCCCCACCCTCTTAATCTGCCAGAGCAGTACAATGTAGAAAAGAACCCTATGAATTTAATTTTTTTTTCTTTTTTTTCTTTTTTTTTTTTTTTACATTTTTAGCTCACCGAGACGAAGTCGGGGGGGGGGGTTGCTATGCCCCCGGCGTCGGCGTCCGGACCTGGTTAAAGTTTTTGTTGCAGGTCCTGTATTTAAGTTAATATTTGTCCTATCTTCACCAAACATGTATGGATGATGCATCTGGGCCAACTTATTGACTTGAAAGACTTGGATGCTGAATCTGGGCCATGAATTTCAGATGCTGGAGGAGGTTATGGTTTTTGGAGCAGGTTAAAGTTTTTGGTGCAGGTGCCCTTTTGATAGCAATTTCTAAGTTACTACTGGTCCTTCACCTAACTTGCATGGAGACTGATGCACCTGACAGTCTTAAATGCTGAATCTGAGTCATATGTTTCGGATGCTGGAGGAGGTTAAGGTTTTAAGAGCTGGCTAAAGTTTTTGGAGCAAGTGCCCTCTGATGATTATATCTTAGTTATTACTGGTCCTTACTTCACCAAACTTGCATGAATGATGCTTCTTATGATATTGATGTACCTGACAGGCTTGAATGCTGAATCTGAGCCATAGGTTTCGGATGCTGGATGAGGTTTATATATAGCGACCGAGGCCTAGTATAGGATGCGATATAAAAATTGCCATGTTATGATTTTTATATCATATACTTATAGAAAATATTAGAGAAACAATAAAAAACATATGATGAATGATTATTGCTAACAAATCGCCCCATGTCTATAAATTCCATCTCTAGTAAACTTCCCTGAAATTTTTGCGCCAGCTGTTTGTATACCAAGATGACGTCGATGTAACTTTTTGACGTCATACTCGGAGATCGGCGTTGAACGACGCATACCGAACTCTACGTCATAATAGTCGATGATTAACAGAAAGGGGTGTGATATAACATCCGAAGATTGCCGGAGAGGAGTGTGATATAAATCTTATATCACACCCCTAGGGTTAATATCACACGGGTAAGCGAATTTTCTGTTTATATCGCACAGTGCGGAAAAGGAAAAATTAACGATATAATATCATATTTTGTATCAAATATGATACAATACATACAAATAATATCATGCTATATTATATAATATAATATCATATGTTATAATATTGTGATGTATTATATGATATGATATTGTATCATATAATACTATATTGTATCATATATTATATAATGATATTGTATTATGTGATCAAATACAATAATGTATAACACGATACAATGTCATATGATATGTTACAATATCATAATGCATCATTATTTATTACAGTATTATATTGTATTATATGATATATATTGTAAGTATCATAGGATGCAATATCATAGTTTCTATTGTATTGATAAACATTGTATCTAATAATACCGTATGAAATGAGCATATGATTATCATACAGTTTTTTAACATATGATATACGATGTTGTGTAAACACAGTATCCATGAATATCTAAGATCATTAACTATGATTTTCATATTATATAATAAAGGTGGTCTCATAAAGCTGTAGCCTTGTCTCGGTGTGCTTTGTAATCTGTGATTACCTATGTTTTTAATTGCAGAAAATGTTTGCAGACCAGAAAAGGTCTTTGTCAGTGTATATTGGGTTGTGTCTCAAAATAGGAACCCACCAACAGGTGGCTTATAGAAGGGACATGGTTGACATTGCAGAACACTTGGCAAATCGAGTAACACACTATAATCAAAGTAAAACTATGCAGAATGGTAGTCAACCCGAAGGATTCAGATCATGTGGGTCAGATTTTGACCTGATGCATTGGGCAGATAACATTCGAGTGATCTGGGACTTCTCACAGTCCAAGTTTGACCACAAACTCAGACAGGGGTTGCATCTTTGTGACAGTTCTGAGAGTCCACCAGGATACACTTTACTTACGTTACCATACACAATAGCTAGTGATAGTGTATTTAATGCAACGGTTTTAAAGAGCGATGGGGTACTTCCTATATCAAGTTCTAAGTACAAAGAGGCCGTGCGTTCTTTTTCTTATCCCAACTCCACACGGACCATGTAGAAGTGGGGTACTTGAAGGAACACTTATATACGACGAAGCCTATGCTTTCTTCAGTGATTTTTGGCCTCCCCCTGCCGCCTTATGGAAATACAGATGTCAGTCATGGCCTTCGTCCCAGGTGGTCAACAAAATTGGCAGAAATGGATGCCACGTTGTAGCAATAGGCCACAAACTTGGAAAGCATTCGGACGATGAATGGAGATTTTCTTTTTCTCAGGCTGAACTGAAGCTTGTGTACTCAATGAATCACACACAGTTCCTGACTTATGGTTTGCTGAAATTATTCTTAAAGAAAATGATCAATAAAGGATTAAAGGATGAGGATCAACTGCTGAGTTCCTATCACATAAAAAGAGTCGTGTTTTGGGCGATTCAAAAAAATACACAGCATGATTGGTGTCCACAACATTTCCTGACCGGTTTCTGGATATGCTTTAAACTCCTCCTTAAATGTGTATATGATGGAACTTGTCCTAATTTTTTTTATCCCACAAAATAACTTGTTTTTGACCAACATTCATAGTGCTGCACAAAAGAGTTTATTCAAGCAACTGTATGGAATGTATGAGAAGGGTATAGAATGCCTGCTACAAACTTTAAGGCACTCATTCAGAACCTATATCACTGGTAACCTCCGTAACCCTCGACTTACAGTATGTTCCGATGAACATAATTTGATCACTGAAGCTGAGTTTGATGTGAAATTGTTTCATGAAATACAAAGAAATGATTCACTACACCTACCAGGGTTACAGCACTGTTATTATGCCGTAAACACATTAGAACAAAATATAAAATCCTCCTGTTACAGAAATGTACGTCTTCTATATTTCAGTCTACAGCTTTTATGCTTCAGAACCTGTACAGTAACAGAGAATCCAACAAACAGGTTTATTATGCTAACAGAATATGCTGCGGCACGCTAAAATTAGCAACAAAGTTTGGGTTTGTTTCTGACATGTTGTTCATTGCCATGTATTATTACAAGACCTGTAGATTCAACGAAGCTTTATCTGTAATCAAGATGACAAAGGTCAAGCTAGCACAACGATATGTAATTAAAGACTTGAATGTAGACGAAGAAAGGTATACTAAAGCTGTAGGGGGAAAGCCCTGGTCTACAATGATGAGAAAGACGGTTGCGCTACATATCAAAATTGAATGTGGCATATGTTACATTAATGAGTTAGTACCCGAACAACAAAGTAGAAAAACGAGTTCGCCTTTTTTGATTGTCTCACGTTGCACCCTTCATATTGTTACACATGTTAGAGTTTTTGAGCTCCAGACATGTTGACAAAATGAAAGCACAAAAAGCTCTAGATGATCTACAGGTCCTAGTCCACCATGATCAAGACGAGTTAGGTGACTACAGCGACATTTCCTGGGAGATCCTGGGGATCTGTCAACAAATAGCAGGAAACCTCCAGGCTGCCCTGTACTCATACCATCAGTCACTCAGACAAGATCCCCACAATGATATACAAAATGCTACCAATAAGAGAATCCATGATATACATTCTTACTTACTTAACAACTAAAAGACATGTCTTGGGGGATCCTGAGGATCTGTAAACAGATCACAGAAAAACCTCCAGGCAGCCTTTAACTCATATCCACAGTCACTCACACCAGGCTGAAGCTAGTAGCCACTAACAGCAGCCACTCGGCCCGTATATACGTAGAAGCTAGCAGCCAATAAGGAAAATCATCAAAGTACTGAGAGTACTCGAACAGCAAATTATATTTTACTTTATTATCGGCATACTCAAATTAATATCAAGAAGATTTATGCATGAATAATTTGTATGAGCATTGACAACTTCGAGGCAGTAAAGCTAATCACCTAATCAACATCGGGAGCAGTCTCGAACAAACAGAACAAGAAGCACATGGGTCACCTGAGCAACAATAGGCATGATAAAATCAGCTTATTGGAGTCATAATACAAAATATCTGGAAAATGTAGTATAATACATGTAGATCCTGTATATATAAAATCCATTTTCTCCTTCAATTGGATATTCTTCTGTTTATAATACTTGAATATTCTTATGTTATAATCAAGTCCCTTTTCTAACAGGATGATTTTATAGTCATATCACATGTTGAGCATTGCAGTTCTCAACAAGATCCTAAACAATTGTTTATATATGGGATATAAACCTACATCAAACTCTGAACCCCTTGTGAGGCCCAAGAATAACCCAGGGGCCAAAGTCTAAACAATTTTAAAAATCAGCAATTTGTCAAAATGCTTTCATATAAGTAAAACCCTATATGATAACATTTTAGTTTTTGTGAATTAAAATGTTTTCCTTTGTAAAATTAGATCCCCACCCTACTTCTCAAGATTTTGATTTTAACGAATTTGAATCTACACTACCTAAGGTTGCTTTCACTAAAGTTACAGCTTTTCTAGGCAAATAGTTTTTAAGATTTTTAAAGATTTTTCTCTATATATTCCTATGTAAAATATTGTTGCCACACCCTACCCTCAGGGATCATGGTTTAGACAAGTTTCGGTTTTTGAGAAGAAGACTTTCAAATATTTACTCTATATTTTCCTAGGTAAAAATTCGACACCCCCCCCCCCCATTTAATCTACACTAGCTGAGGGTGCCTCCAAATAAGTTACAGCTCTCCTGGCTGATTGGTATCTGAAAAAAGATTTTTAAAGATTTACTCTATACATTCCTATGTAAAAATTCGAGCCCAATTGTGGCCCCACCCTACCCCCAGGGGTCATGATTTTCACTACTATGAATCTACACTAACTGAGGGTGCCTCCACACAAGTTCAAGCCTTTCTGACTGATTAGTTTCTGAGAAGAAGATTTTGAAAGATCTACTCTATATATTCCTATGTAAAAATTCGACCCCCCATTGTGGCCCCACCGTACCCCAGGGGTCATGATTTTCACAACTATGAATATACACTAGCTGAGGATGGGATGCTTCCACTCAAGATCCAGCTTTCCTGGGTGATTAGTTTCTGAGAAGAAAATGTTTAAAGATTTACTCTTTACATTCCTATGTAAACATTCGACCCCCCATTGTGGCCCCGCCCTACTCCTGGGGGTCATGATTTTCACAACTTTGAATCTACACTAGCTGAGGATGCTTCCAAAATCGTTTCAGCTTTCCTGGCCAAATGGTTCTTGAGAAGAAGATTTTTGAAAATTTCTCAAATTTTTTCAATAATTCCTAATTATCTCCCTTTGAAAAGGGGCGTGGTCCTTAATTTTCACAACTTTGATTCCCCTTTGCCTAAGGGTTCATTGTGTCAACTTTGGTTGAAATTGGCCCGGTGGTTCTCGAGAAGATGTTGAAAATGTGAAAAGTTTACAGACAGTCGGACAGACGGACGACAGACAAAATGTGATCAGAAAAGCTAACTTAAGCTTTCAGCTCAGGTGAGCTAATAAGAGACGGATGATAGTTCTGACTATAATAATACAGAAAGGCGAGAGAATAATACTGAAAAGTTTTACTCCTGTCTAGATTCATTATGCCAAAAATTATTTGCAAGATGCTACAACCTTGAATGAATACAGTAGCAAATCTGTATGCTGCAAAATGTGAACATTTTAGAGAGTCACATAACTCCCTGATACAAAAGTCATCTCAGGAACTGTTGATGTCCACCATCAACTAGCAAGAGCCAACCAAAGAAAGGGATATGATGGTGCTATATTAATCTCCTTGTGATGAAGAGCTTTGTATAAAGATACCGGAAAATGTTCAAATTTTTAGGCTAATATATTGGATTTTATCTGTACTCCATAATAGTTTATGGCCAAGCATATCATATTTATAACTTTAAAGCAATTTGGTGGTTAATTTGTAGACCTTCTTTAGTCTAACTAAAAAAAAGATCTGAACAGTTGTAGTGGATTTTATATTGGTTAACTGAATCATAGATATTTCTGCACCTTTTTATGTTTTAGACTGAAGCCCTACAGAGGTCAAAAAAGTGTTTGTCCAGGGTGGGTGGGGGGTGTTGGGGATGTCAGTTCAAACAATCAAAAATAAAATTAAAAATTCACTTTTTATTAAAAAGCATTGCAAAGTTATATCATTAATGATAGCAGTGAAGTTCTTGTGAGGAAGGTTTATTTTTCCTACAAATGTGTATGTATATATTGATACCTTTGTAAAATATTTGCCCCCTCTTTCCAGTGTGGCCCAACTTTACACTACCTAGGGATGATTTCACACAATGCTCAATGGCCAAATGGTTTTTAAAAGATTTTTAGCTCACCTGAGCTGAAAGCTCAAGTGAGCTTTTCTGATCTTTTTTTGTCCGGCGTCCGTCCGTCTGTCCGTCCGTCCGTCTGTCTGTTTTCGACTTCTAAAAAACTACGAAGTGAATTTTAACTTAACTTGGCACAAGGCATAAATGGGTGAAGGGGATTCAAGTTTGTTAAACTGAAGGGCCACGCTTTTTTTTCAAAGGGAGATAATTAAAAATATTGAAATTGTGTTGGTATTTTTCAAAATTCTTCTTCTCAGAAAGAATTTGACCAGAAAAGCTGAAACTTTTGTGGAAGCATCCTCAGCTAGTATAGATTCAAGTTTGTTCAAATCATTATTCCTAGGGGTAGGGTGGGGTCACAATGGGGGTCTAATTTTTACATAAGAATATAAAGATTAAATCTTTAAAAATCTTCTTCTCAAAAACCATTTGACCAGAAAAGCTGAACCTTGTTTGGAAGCATCCTCAGGTAGTGTAGATTCAAGTTTGTTCAAATCATGATCTCTATGGAGAGGGTGGGGCCACAATGGGGGTCCAATAATTACATAGGAATAGATAGAGGAAATTCTTTAAAATCTTCTTCTCAAAAATCATTTGACCAGAAAAGTTGAATCTTGTGTGGAAGCACCCTCAAGTAGGGTAGATTCAAGATTTTTCAAATCATGATCCCAAAGGATACGATGGGGCCACAATGGGGGGTTGAATTTTTACAGAGGAATATAGAGAGTAAAATCTTTAAAAATCTTCTTCTCAGAAACCGATCGGCCAGGCCAAGCAAATCTGTAATAAATATAGAATAAAATCTTTAAAAATCTTCTCAGAAACTGATTGGTTACAAAAAGCTGAAACTTGTGTGAAAGCATCCTCAGGTAGGGTAGATTGTAGTTTGTTAAAGTCATGATCCCCAATGATAGGGTGGAGCCACAATGGGGGTCGAATTATATAGAATAATTTGTTTAGACTTTGGCCCCTGGACAATTCCTTGGCCTCACAAGGGGCTCAAAGTTTGATTTATAGATTATATCTTATATTTAACAGTTGTTTAATATCTTCTTGAGAACTGCATTGTTCAATATTTTGATTTGACTATAAATCACCCTGTTGAAAAAAGGGGGCTTAATGATATACATTAGAATATCCAGGGGAAAATTTTTAAACTTTTTTTTTATACGGAATATGTTAAACTACATTGTCCAGATAGTTTGTATATGTCTCCATAAAGCTGATTTTATCATGGCTATTGTTGCTCAGGTGAGCGATGTGGCCCATGGGTCACTTGTTTTTAAATGCAAACAAATTTTCAATAATTGATTTTTTCTCCCCTTGTACATGTAACTGTAAAATTTTACAGAAAGATGGATGCTGGACAAAAGATGATAAGAAAAGATCACTTGAGCTCTCAGCTCAGGTGAGCTAAAAAGCAACGAGCTAAAAAGCAACTGTTGTCAGATGGATTTTCTGCAGATAATTGTATAATTAATGAGAATGAAAAATGTGCAGAAATAGTTCCTTCTTCAGAATCAACGTTTGTAAACATTCAGTAAGAGAGCATACATGTTTAGAAAATTTAGTATTTATCGAAAGAAAATTTGAATTTTGTCTGATGTTTTGTAATTGAAATTGAAATGAAGAAAAATTGCAAAAAACATTAAACATTTTAGGTTCATGTCGAGCTACACAAATCTTTATTTAGAATACTCATCACTTATTAAAAATTCTTAGATATGATATGTTAATATACTTTTGAATTACTATATACATGTAGCATGTACATGTAATATTTGGAAAGACAAGTTTGACCTTTTTTCACTTTTCTCCAATTTCAAATGAATGGAATTTCAAAGAATGTTAGTATTATAATATTATTATGTCTGTTGATTCTTCTTCTTCTTTTTGTCCAAACTTGTTATTGTATGGTTATTTGTTTAATGAAAAAAATATGCATGCAAGATGTATTAAAAATACTAATATTTTTTTTAGTACCCCTTCCCCCCCCCCCCCCCCCAATTTTGATGAATTCTTTAAAAACTTTGCTATTAACTACATTGATATTAGTTCATATTCTATTTTTACATTCAAAAAACAACTGTGAACAACCTCAGGAACATTTTTAAATTCTTTTGTATATTAGTTTTGTCTTCTACACTTGCAGTATTGTTGCACGTTTTCGTTGTAAAAATGGGACTCTAGTTTTGATGTTGATAAGATACTGAAGAAGATATTTGCCATCAGCCAATTTTTCATATATTGTACACATTTGATTGGTAAATAATAAGCAACAAAACATTTGAGATTAAAAAATCTCCACTTTGAATTCTATTGTTTATTTAAATCTTTATATTTATATCTACCGAGTATGATTCCCTCTATTTCTTACGGAAACTTACAGTTAATTCATAGCTCTATAGAAACAGTCAAACTGAAATCTACACGCCCTGTTTATCGATTGGTCGAAATCTACAGTGACCTAAAAAAAATCACGGACTGTACGAAATAATCATGATGATGTCATACTCAAATTCCCATAGGAGACAATTTGGCTGTTTCTTTTAGCTAACATACTAATGTACATAAACAGTAATTTAGTGAATTTTACTTACTTTTAATTATCAATTTATTAATTGGTTAAAAGAAAGATGTAAATATAAACAATAAAATGCTTTCTTCGGTGATTCATGCGGGATATGAAGGTGGCGACATTGCAGAAAAGCGTTAGCGGGTTATGTAAATTTTTTTCTGCAATGATCGCTAATTTAAATAAAATTGATACTTTTTCCAGAGTTAGGCACAATGCCAATTTCATGACCCTTTTGCACGAAGTCTAAAGGAATGTCAGTTGTATTGACTATATGTTTAAGAAGTACTAACCTGTACCTTTTTAAAAACAATAAAGTATTTGTATTTATTTCAGTAATGCATTTTTATTTTTCCTCCCCAAATTCACTAAAACAGTGGTATCAGAGTTCTTATTTTGAGCCCTTAGTGCTATTTTTAGTAACAGGCCATGCAGCCTATACCTTTATCACGAGAGCAAAAATAATTTGTATAAATTCTATACATATATACTATATAGATATTGCTCACAAAATCTAAAGTAAATCTGAGAACCTAGCTACTGGGCCATTTTGCATGTTTTTCTCTTAGACAAGCTCTTAATAAAATAATGTTATCGATCACATTTCTTGTCTTGTGTGTGTGACAAGTACATTCAATATGTAATATGTTATTTTAAAGAGATAAAGATATGTGTTTTTTATTGACCAAAGGAGTCACGTGGCTCATTCGTACATAATATATAAATATATACAATAAACAGGAAAACGGCGGATGATTCTACAGTTTTAAATGTTTGTGAAATAATCATATAAAATTCCTGATATATCATACGAGATAATATATATATAGAAATAATATATGACAGACAACATGATGTGTGTGCGTTTGTGTGTGACCAACATTTAATACATCTTTATTTACTTTTTAGATGAAGATAAACATCTAATTTTGTTCCTATCATATTGTACCAGTCGTTTAAGAATTTTCTTTTATACTCACATAATATTTTCGAGCTGTACATATTTTAAATACGACGTCATATTATTTAGGTTATTATAGTAGTAAATTTTATTTAACGATACATATTATTGACAAACAATTACAAACCATATTGTATTTGCATAACTTTTGTATAGAATTTCCTTTGTATTAAGAAATTGTAAAGTTAATGAAAAATGAAACTCTTGATCGGGGCGCATCATCATAATGGGGTCTGCCCAGTAGCCCGAAGGTTCATTAGTCCGAAGGCCCCGTAGTTCGAAGGTTCCGCGTCATTAGTCCGAAGGCCCACTAGTCCGAAGGTTCATTAGTCCGAAACTCGATGTAGTAAATGTTGTGAAGGTTAAAATAACTACAAGGGTCAGGTTTGATTAATCAATGTTCACCTTAACAAGTTCTTGGAGGTTTAGAACACAAAATACTATGAAAAAAGAGTACTATAATATGAATTGTTATCTCTATGTAGATCTGTCAGATTATTTTCGTATACCTGTATGTATAATAATTTTTTCTGGTATTCAGATTTCTGCCTCTTCGATTTGACTTTATTTCTCATTAACGTTATTTCCAAAATAGGAATGATATGTTTCGAAGTGGAGTTTTTCGAATAGGAATAACAAGTTACATAATTGCTTATAAATCATATGACTAAAGAATAAGAGTGATGCAATTTGCGGATAACAAAGATGGAGTCATCGAAAAGGCATCTCCTATTTTGAAATAAGGTTTAAAAAATTATCTAACATTTTCTCTCTCTCTCTCTCTCTCTCTCTCTCTCTC
>WFKH01006014.1:3982147-3999647 GCA_016163765.1 Magallana hongkongensis | reverse complement strand
GGCGACCAATAGAACATCATATACTTTTGCAGAATTGGATATGAAAGTCAGTTTTAAAGCACACATGGTTTTGACATTTACATTATTTATCTACAATGTACATGTACTTTGTTGTTCATTAAACGAATTTTTTAAACGTATCTAAGAAAAATGACTAAGTGTAAGAAATGTTTTAAAGCTAAGAATTCATTATGAAAAGATTGTAAATAAAACGCCAATTATTATCCCAATTCCCGAGGCTAAATAAGATACTTTAATGATTAAATAACTTAATTGATAACCGATCATTTCTAACGATGAATGTGCCAAGAACAAATATTTAACGCTATTGGAAGTATGTGTACTTGTACAAAATTCTGTATTAGCAAAATTTCCTTTTATTTTCCCCACTTTTCTTTAAATAAATTGTAACAATCAACTCCATTTATAAAATAAATAAATATGAATTTATATTCATTAATCTCTTAAAATGAATAAATATTCATTAATTCCCTCAATCATATTTCCAGCGCGAGGAGAATTGGGGGAGGTAACTCGCGTTAAAAACAATAACAGTTTTCACCTGAGACTGGTTTCACAAAACCACGACGGTGTGGACAAGGTGAGAAGCTGTATCGCGAGGATGCGCGGTTTTACCTGAGTTACCTGTGCTAAACCGCGATCAATTTCACACCACGAGGACTCGCGGTAAATACGCAAACCGCGTTGACCGTAGTGTACATCAATTGATGAAAATTTTTGATATACGATCAATTTCTACATATATACCGTGGACTCCCAGATTCATCATAGTTCTTAAAAGCCTCAAAGAAGTCAGTGTGAGCCTTCTCATATTCTCCCTCTCTCAAATGCATCTTCCCTCCACATTCTGAAAAGATACACAAAGTGATAAAGAATGTGCATCTAATCCTGTTACACTAACAGTACATGTAAATTATCATGCACAAATCTCTCATCACATTTTTTGACTACCGGTAATAAGGTTTGTAGAAATTCAAAGACTTTTTAAACAACAGACATGAACATCTCATTCAGAGGTAATGTAGACCTGTCACAATATTTTACAGATTGACTGACAATGCTGTAGATTTTTCACCCCTTCAAGCACCTGCTGTACTTGGTGACTAGCAATGTGAAGTGGACACTCACCTCTGATAACCCCCATGATCAGGGGATGAGGGATGGCAGATTTGATGTGAAGAGATTGCTCATACAGGGTCTGAAAGTTGCAACAATGAATAACATTAATTAATGAATTTTATCAATTGCTACACATACTGTATATAATTATCACATAATATATCAATACAAAACACAAACAAATCAATGAAGTCTCTAACTTAGAATTCAAGCAGAACTTAAAATATTCCTCCATTGAAAATCTATAGAATTATAAGATGATATCGATTTTGTTAAAATAAATTGACAACAGCCGGTGGCACCTTGAGTTTTTTGTTGTTTTTCTGGGCTGTGTACATCTGAATCTCCAGAGCATAGATTTCCAGCAGTTGTGTGCCCTTCTTCAGATCATCTTCACCATCATCTGTCTAAAAAACAGAGAAGATACTTTCACTGCATGAACTTCACATCAATTTACAAACTTTGGTAGATTGTATTTTTATAATAGTAGAGGTTCAATTCTTGAAAACAGAATGAATGTTCAATACTAAGCTGTTCTAATAGAAATGTCCACAGTCACACACTACAGTAAAATATGTTTATAGCGAACACGCTTATAATGAATTGACGCTTATAGTGAAGTGATTTTCACTCCCCATGGGTTTTAAACATATTGTGAAGCTAACTGATATAATGAATTACCTTTAAAATGAAGTAAAATAGTCTGTCCCTGACACTTCGTTATAAGCGTGTTTTACTGCATTTACAATAAGGAGCCATAGAAATTTCTATGAAGGACAAGTTTTGGATTTTATAAATACATGTACATATATATATAACCAATTCAAACTTCAGTCTGGACATTTTACATGTAATTACACAAACTTAAATCACAACAGGAGTTTATGGATTGACAGATACTGTACCTGACAGCATCCTGATTTTTCTGTTTGTCAGAACAAAGTGCTCTGAATCTCTCTGTACCTGATCAAACTGTTAAATAGACCAGGGAAGAGAGAGAGTTGTACATGCTCCAGTACCTGACAAGATTGGTGAAGCTGTTTCAGTATTTTCTGTAACTTCTGGTAATCTCCTCGGTCAAAGTACAGCTTGCCTAGCTTCGTGTTGGTCTTGAACCACAGCCGCTCATTCTTGGCTTCTTTCAGGGCATCTAATGTTGTCTCATAGAAATTCTGCAACAGTTCCATCTGTAGGACAAGATTGGAGTCAGGTTCACAGATTCAAACGGAAAATGTACATGTGTTAGAAATGGTTCTGAATTGTCCTTCTCCGAAATAGATTCTTGTAAATTGTTATCTAGCATCAAGGATACCCTTACTGTACAAATCATGTTGTAATAACAATTTTTCAATGAAAAGTCTTCATGTGACAGTTTTTTGAGGCACTCCAAAATATATTGTAAAGAAGGAATCAATCTGTAGATCTATTCCTTAGCCACATGTATAAATGTACAGGTTAAATATTTATTCTCCCTCCACTCAATTCCTACCTGGCTTAATGGATGGAATACACAGAGTTGTGATACCTGTTTGGAAGTGGAGATGTAATCCAGAATAGAATTAATTGATTTCTCAGAGTAATTCCTCGTGACCGCTGACTTTATGTAAGTCAGTAACTGTTTGTACCGCTTCATCATTTCAGGGAAGTTCCCCTACAATCAACAACATCCGTACATGTTCTTTTACATCCAAGTAGTAAATAGAAAATGTTCAGAAAGCTTCTATCATTTCTAAAGTTAGCACAGAAAATAAATTGAAGATGTCTGGAATTTAATTTTAACTTAGAGGTAATAAGAGACCCACCAGCTTGAAATTGATTTTAATCATCTGTTTGAGTGCCTTGAAGCCCCATTCTCCTTTGTCTTTTCCCTCCAATTCTAATACCTTTATGCAAAAAAAAGAGTTAATCCAATAATAGTCATTTTAAATATTCAAAATTGAGTTAAGATCTTGTTAGCAGATAATAAACAAAGAGAAATTTTAATTAATTACAATTGATGATTAAAAAATGCTAATAGTATCTATAGCATATGATGGCTAAAATTCTTAATGCCAATGTTTATCAAAATAAATTTCAAGGATTATAAATCTCCTTGACAAAGCTTAGAATCGTAGACCACTTTTGCTAAATTTTATTTTGCCGTGACTACTGTTGTGTAATAATAATAAGCATGACATATTTATAGGAGTAACTAAATTTTCTCAATTAAGTAGCAAGTTGCACAAGTTTATGTTCAAGAAGTAGGTAGCCTAATACTGTCTTATACAGACACATTCTCTTACTTTTTGGAAACTTTCTAGTGCACTTCTTGGGTCATCTTCTTTGAGAGCCTTTGAATTGTAGTACTGATTCTCTAAATCTACATCAGGTTCCGAATTGCTTTCCTCTGAATATTCCTGCCATCAGAAAAAATAAGGAATTTATCAAAAAAAAAAAAAAAAAAAAAAAAAATTAAGAAAAGATGGGTGATATAAGATTTCAACTATGAAGTAAAACCAAATTTGTGCACACATATTGGTGAATATATTTAAATTCTTCCTTGAGAAACAAATTGTGTTTACTTTATAATAAATACATATCTACAATCATTTCACTCAATATCTCTTTGTAACTGCTATTTCATTGCTAAAATCAGCAAGTTTACACTTGTATAAACTTTTTACAATACATATCTACAACCGTTTAATTCAATATCTGTTTGAAACGGCTATTTCATTGGTAAAATCTACAAGTTTACACTTCTATAAACTTTTAACAATACATATTTACAATGATTTTATTTAATATATGTTTGTAACGGCTATTACATTGGCGAAATCAAAAATTTTACACTTGTATAAACTTTCTCTATGATGTTGAATTCACTCACACTGAAAAATGTATCAATTCACATAATGTTACATTTAAAATTTTTACAATTTAGTGTTATTTGTAGATCATATTCATCTTAATTTTTGTTCAAGGTTAATAGAATTTTTACTCATATAAACTGGGTTGGAACAGTTTACGTTTTTTTTATAAACTGTGTTGCCGTTTATGTAGCATCAACTGTCCAACCCAGTCAATACTCAATGACATATAAATTCTGTACATGTAGCTATTGAGTTTATTCCTACATGTATAATAAATTTTTAAATATATATAAATAACACAACAGCTTTTTATTTTTCTTGTTGTTGTCAAAGGCAGAAAATAGATGTTATATAAACTACAAGTTCCAATGCCAACCCATGACTATAACATGTAACACTTGAACAGGTTGGGACCAATCACCCGCTTGGGATATAATACCCCAAATGGGATATACATTGGAAGTGCAAAAAAATCATTTTTTAATTTGGTAATTTTTATATAAATCCGCAAAAATGTACATATCAAATGCAACTACCATTGGTTAGCAAGTTTTCCTATAAGCCTATAGTTTGTAACTTGTAAGTTTGATCCCCAAGAAGTTTAGCATATACTGAGGGATCAGTCTCTGTAACATTGGTGTTACAGAAAAAGTTGTTTTCCCAAAGTTATTACATTTCATCTATTCTAATGCGGATTTACCATATTCTTGGCAAAATAAAAATTTTCTACATTCTGCACTTCAAATTAATATCCCATTTGGGATATTGTATCCCACACGGGCTAAAATATCCCATTTAGGCGATTGGTCCCAACCTGTTGAAATATCAACATCTTTGAAATCAACATTTAAAAGGCCGGTCCTGAACATTACACTATGTACCGAGCAGAGCTAGCGTATAACGACATTTGGAGCTGTCGTACCCATACTCACTAACTCGGGTTAAAATGAAGTTTGCATGAGAACTGTTATATACATGAACTTGCGGTAATTTATAGTTTTCTCACCAAATCATACTCTTCATCATCGTACATACATTCGTCGTCCGACATTTTGTTTGTTTATATTTCGGACACAGAGATGGAACGAAATATTCCGGAAAATATTTTTCCGGAACTGATATCATACCAGGTTTTAATATTATATAAGAAGTTAACGTCAAATGAGATGAAGATGGTAAGAAATGCTATATTTTTGGATAGAGTAGTTAATTGAGTGAAATATGTCAAAGAATCATCTTTTTTAAAGATTTATGGATGTTTCTTAAGTCATCAAAGTCCTCAGGTTTAGTCAGTAACTCATCATCAACGTTTCTAGCCAAACCTTCGGTTGAAATTTGATTCATATGGCACCATCTTAAATTGTGTAATTAACGCAAAATTGAATAAGAATTAATATTATCAGATTTTTTTTCTATTTTCCATTTTTTATTTTTATATTGTAAGAAAAGTGCGTGTTGTAAATTTTAGTTCGAATTGCCTCTGTGCATGAATTACTGGCTCCTCTCTGATTGCTCTTTGAATTTTTTTTTCAGGCTGACTTTCTGAAAGAACTACCAAGTCATAATGAGGACAATTTTACCAGATTCCACACAGATTCCAGCTGTAGATCAAATGTTAGTATTGTAACACTCCCAGCATCAAAATCATTCTCATAACCAGGATCAGTATACATGTACAGTACCGACCAGACCCAACCTAACACCAGAGCAGACTCCAATTAAACCCTGGGTTTACTTTCGGGGGAATGTATGTTTGTTCGCCCTAAAATGCGTTTGCCCTTGACACCGTTCCCCCTAGTTTTTGTTCGCCCTAGGTCCATTTGCCCTTAATTCCGTTCGCCCAAGGTCCGTTCGCCTTATTTTAATACAGAATTGATAAAGTTGTATCTTTTTTGTATTCTGATCATTTTAACATTATGAAGAGAGAACAACACTATTATAGCACCTTTACTTAATAATAACAACCAATTGACTGACCTGATAACGTTACAATGACTTATTGTGAATTATATATTTATGGTTCACAGTAGTTTGATACAGTTTCATGTTCCATCTACAGATATATCTCATTTAGCGATCAATGGATTGTGTTGTGCTTGGGTATATAAATTCTTCAGAGATAGAATAGGTGCTAATTGGCTGCTGACCTTCTAAATTAATGTCTCAATTTCTTTAATTGTTTAAAAACATCAATCGAATCATTACAAAAAACAGCAAGACAGTTCTCTATAATTTACGGCATTGAAATCTAACAATTAGACCAATTACGTCTATTTGAAGAAATAAAATCATAAAATATAAGAAATGAAATAGTTATTGGAAGTAAAGCAATTTGATATAAAAGTAAATATAATTTATAATTTATCATTTAAAAAGTAAAAGAGCATATGAAATAAAGATTTTTATCTTAAAATGATGTGGTGTATGAACGAGATTTAGGTGGAGCGAACAAGGTTTAGGGCGAACAATAATTAGAGCGAACGGACTCTGGGCGAACAGACTCAGGCAAACAGGTAGATAGGGCGAACGAACCCGATACACTTTCGGGGTTTACTCGGGGTCTGCTTTTTTAACATTTGCATCCACTCGGGGTTTACTTTGGGTCCACTCAGGGTTTACTCGGGGTTTACTTGGGGTTTGCTTTTGGGGTCCACTTTACGCACTGAAGTGTGAAGCAGACCCATCTTTTATCTTACCATCTTACCACCTGTAAGCCCCACCCATTGTATATTCCAAATACACATGTAGCGTCTGCTTTCAGGGGTCTACTTCTGATTGCGTTTTACTCTCTGTGTCCAGTCTGGGTCTACTCTGCTTTTACTTTGGGTTAAATCTGGGTCTGCTCTAGTAAACCCGTGAGATTTGTTGAGACTGAGAAATTTTGACTGACATCTAGACATCAGTCAAAATTTTTCAGTCTCGATGAATCTCGCTGAGATTACATAGCAATAAAACATCACTATTCAATATGCAAAACTATTATGACAAGAATATGTTCTTGGTGAGAATTTTTCCAAGGCCAGTATAGTTTATATAGAATAAGCAATGAGTCAACTTCTGTTACCTTTGAAATTAAAAAAGAAACTCATTTGCACAGCTAACTTCATCTAAGGATTAGCCTTGTCAGATGTCCTTACAATATTGTACAACTATTGCCCATAGATATGTATCTAAGTCAGTGTGCTTGCTCAAGTAGTTTTGTAAACAATGTTCATTACACACTTCCCACACTTTTAGGTTAAAATGAAATATTCTCTATAATTTGGTTTGACATAAGTTGTTCATTTACTTGCTCTCAAAGTGGAAACAAAAAACAAACTTTCATTAGTCTTCAAAATTGAACTACTGACAGAATACAGTATTCATACTTATCAATCCACACGCTACAATAGTGGTTGATAAAACTGAATCTTTCATTTTGAATTTCTGTCAAATTATGCATCATTCCTGTCGGACCATTTTCTGTATTTTGAATTTTTTATCACAAAGTCTTTAAACTTATTTTAGTTTCTGTAGTTACTGCATTTTTACATGTATGATACCAGTAAATATTTTTCATTTTTTCAGATGAGAAAGCCAGCAGTTTATATATCTACAGTAGATCATCCCTCTGAACAAGGTACTTAAAAAGTGCATCAGACATTGAACATTGTCTTTCTAGGTAAAGATGAATCACAGAGATTGTATCAAAAATGGAACATTGTCTATTTGGGTAAAAATGAATCAGTGTCTGGCCTTGGTATTGGCCTTAAAGATAAAATCCATTACTTTTTACAACACATATATGCAAATTTGAAAATCAAATATGAAATACCCAATCTAATTAAAATTAGACTTGTAATTCCGCTCCTCTACGATGCGCTATACAAGATCTAACAACATCCCGTACGGGGTCATCTCAGTGTGACCTCAGATGTTGACCAATCAGCACATCGCCTAGTAAATTTTCGGTTCGGTCTTGTTCTTTCGGAGATATGTGGATTTTAAGAAGCGTCTCGTGAATTCCGAGTAAACAAAAAAGATGGCGGCAGGCATTGTTTCTTCGCCGAGGACACCAAAACGAGTATATAGCTTGAGTGATATGTGCTTGTATAGCCTATCGTAGAGGAGCGGAATTACAAGTCTAATTTTAATTAGATTGGAAATACCTCTCTGATATCTTGTCTTGGAAGTTTTTCTATTTTGAAGTTAATTATTCAGAGTCTTTTTTATGTTTAATCTTAAATAAAACTAGTACTGGTTATAATTAAAACATTTAGAAGCTTTGTCATCCCACCATTTTTATAACATTACGAAATGTTTCCTAAATATAAGTATGAAAACTTGTATGTATTTTAATTGCAGTCATTACAACAGAGAAGACAAACATTTTGTTACGCTATTTACACCAGCAGTGGGACAAAAAGGTCAGTTAAATTATAATGCAATGAATTTTGAAATTAAGTAGTTTTAGATTTATTTTTGACAACATACATACTGATTGTTATGTTTATGAAGGTAGCTGCGATTTTTACATAACTAGTTTTTGCTGTTGTGTCAAATAGAGTTTATTTGTCTTGCAAAACAACATTTCTTCAGTCTTTTTAAATTACTTATTACTTAATTTGTGATTTTTTGGAATAGTCGTCATACGTACATAAAATTTTGTTGATGTGGCAAATTTTCCTTTACAGAATCAGAATAAAAAGAGAGACTTCAGTCGAGCTAGTCTAGACTCTGCAGAAAGCAGTTCCTCATCCAAAATGCCTAGGCTGAATACGGATGATGTATCATAAACAGTGTAATACAGATAGTGCATCAGACAAATCCAAACTATTCCTGTGTCCTGTGTGGATAGATCCGTCGTTCCAGCTACATTGTAGCTTCATATTAAGCAACAGTCTATGTTCACACGTTTTCTGTGACATACTTATTACTGAGATAGTGCTGGAGGGAGGATCAAAGGCAGTGTTTGTGTTTGTTTGTACATCTGTGTATATGTTTATTGGGGGTGTATGTGTAAATGGAGGGCAGGGGAGGGGGGTGGGGGGCTAAGACAGAGAAATACAACCCAGGCGTTTGTTGATTCTATGCTTGAGAGTGCCTTTGTTATTCATTACGATATTTTTGAGAAAATGCTCTGTATGTTTCATAAGGCCTTTTTTTTAAATATTCGAAATTTTTGTTTCGTTCATTGCTGCTTTGCAACAATTTGTTGTATTATTTTCTTAGAGAACAAATGTCATTTGTCGTGTATGAAGGATATGTTGAATGTATGAATTGTATATTTTTCTCAAAAGTTGAAATTGTCAGCTTTCAATTGTTATAATAATGATCTGTTTATGTAGATTGGTTAGAATAACTTTCATAAACTAGCAATACATACGTATTAATCATTTAGTTTCAATGCCTTAGTGTTAAGGGTTTCCATTATTGCTTATGTACATCAATTCTAAGCCATGTGTACGGTGTATGTCAGATGGTTTCTCCCCTTCATGACCACAGACCACACACTAGGGGAGTCTCAGGACACATAAGCCATGTTTTACAGTCATCACTAGAGAAGGATATTGGATATTTTATGGTGTATTTGTAATAGTTAGTTAATAATTATTTAATGTACCAATGAAGTCAAACATCACTGAATTAACAATATAAAGGAACTATGTTCGTACCTGCAGATTTGGATCATACAATCATAGGTGTACTGTATTTTGTGAACTCAGTGAAGCAACACACTTGATGTTACACATCAGATTTTTTAATTGGTTTGGAATCAATTCACATTAATTCTTATGAATATATAGACACATGTTATAAGAAGAAAATATTTCTGTGAACAATGCACATTCTGATCACCTTGAAGGGGTCTTATTAATGAAGTAAAACCAAATGTATATCACTGAATATGATGCTCTAATTATCTGATAAGCTGAAGAACTCTGATTTCATTACATATGAGAGAAATAAAGCAAACAGCTAAATCAGTTCCTGTTATTTTTTATATTTGTGGGGACTTGGTTGGTGTAATCAGAGACAAGTCTTTTCAGGGTTTAGGCCATGTTTATATATTTTTGACTGTAAATGATGAGTTATTGTGCTATTCTGTGATGAAAGGCACTCATATCATGCTGCTAAAAAGGCTTTCATTTTTACCAGGAAATTAAGCATTGCTTATTTTATTAATGGACATAAACTACTTTAAAATCATGATGTTAATATTAAGATTGCCCCTTCTCTTCAAATCATAAATCTAGAAAACCAGGAAATGGGCAGACATTTGACGAAAACTAGAGATTAGATGGAGCGTTCCATGCTACAAAAGAACTTACAATATAGCTGGAACTGGTAACCAATCAGTGGGCTAGATTGTACAATTGACTATTTCTTGCTTTTAAGCTCACCTGAAAGCTCTCAAGTGAGCTTTTGTGATATTCTTTGGTCCAGCGTTGTAGGGTAGGTCCAATGTTAGGTTAATATAAGGTTTTAATTTGTGAAATTACGAATTACATATTATCAAAAGAAGCTAGTAAGATGTTAGATATATTCACACAATGACTGAGTGAACTACATTTGGGTTGTGGGTGATACTTTTTATTTATAGATGTGCATGCATTTGTATTGTATTTAAAACATAGTAAAGTTTTCATCTAGTTCTTTTTTGAATCTCTTTTCAACCATCCGTATAAAGTGGGTAAAATATGCATGTAAATCAAATTATCGAATTGTCAATCATTACATTGCATTAGAAACACAGCTAATTCTTCCATGTATGGAAGGTTCACTCGGCTAGCCTCGGCAGATTCGTACTTCATAGATGAATCAACTAAAGTTTGACAAACAGTGTAACTATTTGGATGTCTTCCGTCAGTCCGTCGCACGCACAGTAACCCTTAAAAGTCACACCATTTAAAGACACCATTTAACAAAACAAGAGATGTTTGTGAAACACTTAAATATGCCCCCCTCTCTTGGACCTACATTTCAGTATGTGCAACCTAGATATTCTTATGATGAATCTGTATACCAAATTTCATTTTAGTATGTGCAACCTCTACGAAGGAAATGAACGAAAACTGCAAATAATTGGAATTTTTTTAAGTCCAAGGGGCATAACTCTGTCAAAAATTGCTCAATCGTACCCAAAACAGAACTTAACTTAGATATTCTTATGATAAATCTGTATACTAAATTTTATTTCGGTATGTGCAACCTCTGCGAAGATAATGAACGGAAACTGTTGATGGACCGACCGACCGACCGTTAGACAGCAGCAAAGCAATATGCCCTCCCTTCTTCGAAGGGTGGCATAATTAAACATTATTTAATAGTATTTAAAAATATTATGTTGTCACTTTATGAACTGAACGCAGTTATGAACCGTATTTCCTTTGAAGTTAATGAACTAGTTAATCCGTGCAGTTCTATGTATAGCCCACTGGGTAGTTCATCCACTGAAGAGATAAGGAGCTTAGTCTGTCTGGGTCTCTGAAGAGGCACTCTATAAACATCCTCTCAAAGAAAGGACAGGGACACATTTAAAGATTCACGACGATCAGTCTGATCAAAAAAGGACATCACCCGTCAACAGTCGTAATCATATTTCTATCAAAGATCAATTTAAAAAAAATATATTGAACACGAAACGTGTGAAATACATTAAAAAGTATTTGTTCAAATTAAGATCAAGTATCTTTTTATGCATCTTATAAATATTGATTATCCGAATAACACTTTTAAAAATTTAATCCGAAGTAACTACGTGTGCATTTAAATTTAATCCGAAACGATAGTTGTGTATTGCCAAAAAACAAAACCAAAACAAATAAAAAAAACCATGGAACTTCTTTCAAAATTGATATTTTAGAATATTCTATCTATACACGTGATTTGATGCACACGTTGTATAAAGTATTTGTCAAGAGTATCATTCAATGATGCCATTGGATTTTTTACAGATGCATCCGATATCCATATATTATCCAAACACATGGCGAGAAATAAGATGTAGGGCACTGACCAGCGCTGGTTCCTCTCTTACGAGACCGTGAGCCCGTTTCCGTCTATTCCGGGGGCAGAGGGGGGTCGACGGGAAGTAACCGCATTATGCACTTAGTAAGTACTATTGTAATCTGCAGGTAAGGCCCCGAATTCTTGTCGGGGGGGGGGGGGGGGGGAAATGCCCCCGCGGACAGTGACCCGGCCTCTAGACTTCAGAGGTTCTCCTCCCGCTGTATTGATTAGTGTCGCGACCTTGGATGACTCGCGGCGCTAGTCCCGTCCTCCGATGCTTCTTACGATGATATAATAACGTCAATGAGAAGCAACATGCTGACGGAATATATCTAACTGCGTTTAAGGTAGGACTATCTGTATTAGTTAATGAAATTGAGTTTCATTTGAAATAAAGAATTGAAATTGAACTGAAATGAATGATATGTATTACAAGTATAGATAAACAGTGATTATTTAAAGAAGGAATAAGCAGAAAATGTAATAATCCCACAGAGAACCCAAAAACAACAAATACTGAAAACCCTGGACAGAATTTTGAAACTCATGCAGTTTGTTATGTACAGTTGTTTTTAATATAGGAAAATCACAAATGACAGCAATCTGTTAAATTCAAGGGTTAAATCTCCAACAAAGTCAATGTCATTTCTTGTTGACTGCTCTTGTTCCTCATTTAAATGCATAACTTTCAAAATAAAAGTACAAATTAAAACAAGACCATGTTATAGTTACACAGGCAATCGTGCCACACACGAATTTCATGCGAAAAGTAGATTCATGTCATACAATTGAAGCGATTTTAATGTTAAGTACATATAAAAGTGCATATTGTATTTGGCACCAAAAAAAAAAAAAATTCACATGAAATTCAGTTCAGTTTGTCCTTAAACGTACATGTAGTTCTATATTATACTTTAAAGAGGCTCGGTGGTCGATAAATTAACCTCATATCTACTTTAAATTCTTCAGAATAATTTATTTAGCTATATATTATTATATTTAGTAAAGAAAAATTAAAAAAAAAAACTTTAAAATAAATTGAATATTTTTCTATATCTTTATATAGAGCTCCATATAGAGATTAATATAGTCTAAAAATGGCCACGACCACCCAGCCCTCTTAAGCTTTGTATCGGGGACATCGCTTTTCACGTGACATTCACGTGATTTGCAACGAGTATTAATTATATTAACATTTAGGTAAACTGAAAATAAATAAATTAAAACCTAGAGTTTAGTTTGGCGCTTTGTTTTATTCTAAATTGGAAATAATTGTCATTTTGTAAATTTTGAATTTACCGGGTGGATGTAGATACAAAATCTACAATACGACAATCACACACCTAATCATTTATTTCTTTTTACATTTGATAATTATTTCTAGATAAAAAATGAACGTCATGCAAAATGTCATGATAGTCAATGATTTGCGCAATGGGGTAAGGGTGGGGGGGTGGGGGGGGGGAAAAATTCCGAAAAGGGAAACAAAAAAAAAATAACTAACATGTAAACATGTAAACATATAATTTTTTTAATGTATATCAATTGTTAGAATATACACCTATCATTTAAAAACCGGTTAATTTCAGTGATTGAGCCCAGTTAGTGCCGAGTGTAGAACTTCACGAGGTAATCAAAGTACTGATGCACCGAGAAGTTTTGTTTTTTTTGTTTTTTAAAGCATCTTTAACAATGTTTAGAAAATGACACAACGTAAAGATGATGTACACATTTTAAATGTTTTCACTTTCAATCCAAAATAAATGATATGACAAGTAATTCAGATTGAAAACATTGAATTGTAGCATACTGATGAAAAGTGATCACGAGTAACTTTGTTTTAAAAGGAAAGAAACGTGTATTGTTTGTTTCCCTTACTTTATGGTTTTGTTTTGTTTTGTTTTGTTTTTCTTTCCTTTGCTTTTCTTTGTTTTGTTTTTGTTTTGATCAGATTTGATATATTTAATTTTGGTTGAGTCTTATCAGATCTGTCAAATTTTACGTGTAAAGTCAAGTACAGTTTAGCTTATTTTATCATACATGTAAGTAATTTTTGTCAGAGTATATGGATATGGCCTCAAATTATTTTCAAAACAATTTTTGTAAATATCATTCTCAAAATGCATTGTATACAGATAAGTTTCAAATGTGACAAATGTTTTACATGTATACAGTTGTAGTCACATAATAATTTTACTTGGAGTGAACAATTTTTCAAATATTTTAAATTATTTCGATACCTTATTTAAATACTATTCAAATACGCACTTCAATGGAATGAATTGTGTGGAATGACTGTGGTTCTGGACAGGGATGAGCGTGTAGAATACAAATTACTTATGTTCCGGCGCTGTAGCATAGTAGTCCTCCTCCTGCTTAGTCCTTTCCTTGCCCGTGGACAGTGGTACTCCCCAACTCTAATAATATGGGTCTGACATTGGATTTTCTCCTATAACATGAATAAATAAACTCAGATCCAACCCCCAACCCCCTCCCCCCGAGGAAAAACCGTTACAGGATAGAATTAAATGACGGCACGCTTGCCTTCCTCTTACATTTGAAGGTATATATAATTTTAAGCATAAGGGCAGGTTTATAACGTCGATTGATTATGAAATATATTTAATGCAATGATTTTTGAGATAAGAAATGGTCGCTTTCAGTAATTGGAAGGGGGAATCTGTTTCCTGCAAGAAAGTAGTTACTTGATATATTAATAAAGTAAAATCAAATAAATACCTGCAAAAAGAAATGTTTCTTGATTATTTTTTTTTCAAAAGGATATGATTGTATCTAACACTTTAGAATAAAAATGGTGTGGGTCATGCAGGGAAGACCCCCGATATCGTGATAGATATCTAGGTCATCATATTGTACTTTGATAGATCTATGTCTGTGTATTCAATGAAAATGACTACACACACCTAAAACACAAACTAGTACAGCTGAGGGATAACTGTGTCAATGACCTAGATATATAACAGGGAATCGCGTATCTTATCCTGAATACTAATAGTTCGACATAGAGTTATAACTAGATATAACGAGACGAGCTTTAGCAGTTTTAATTAAAATATAACTTTCTTTAGTACTGTGTTTTTGAAGCAATATTAATATAACGCGTAACATCCATGTCATTTGTAATACATTGTTAAACCCGCATTTCCAATATTAATGAGTAACACTAATACATGTATTTTATATAATAATAGGGTTTTTTTTTTGCTCTCGGGAAAGATTTTTTGTTTTTTTCTTTCGAAACTTTTTTGGGGTTCCTTTTCAAAAATTTTTTAAGAGTTGAAACATTTTTTTGGAAGGTGTTTGTGGTCGTGGTGGTGGTGGTGGGGGGGGGGGGGGGGGGGGGGTGGCTAAAATTCCTGGATTCGTGTCTGAGATGAAAGAAGTATATCGAAGCGGTGGGGCATTTTTTTTTTTAAATTAAGAAGTCGTCAACTATGCAGCAAAGGGAACATATCAGCACTGTCTTTTACAAAAAATTCAAAATTTGTACGTATCAATTGTCATCTGATAAGCTATTTGGCTAAAAGAATAAATAAACAAACAAACTGTCATGCACAAATTTTGATTAATAATAATCTAAATTTTTGTAAGGGACAACACTAGAAACAGTTCTATTGAATTATCTTTACCAACTTATACCATTATATTTCAAATTAAGAGGGGCGGAATATGGCATACTCTAAAACCTGGCCTGGCCTGGCCTGGCCCCATTGGCCTGGCCTGGCCTCAAAGTTGGCCTGGCCTCACTTTTGGCCTCAAAATTGGCTTGACCCCAAATTTTGGCCTGGCCTCAAATTTGGCCTCTACAAAAATTTTTGGCCTCAAATATATTTTTATATTTTCTTTACATATTTGATGATTTTATTGATTTTTTATTGATTTATTTTCAGCGCACATTAAACATCCCACTTGGTGGCTTTAGTGTCTTAGTGATAAAAATAATAGTTACAATTGAAAATATACTGTAGTACTAACAATGCATATTTATGACTACAGGTATGTCGAGTAATCCATTCTTGTAGATTCTTAATCAGTCTGTTTTTAATTCTTCTTAAGAATTTGATTTTGCCCTGCCATAGTATAACCATGGCATTATTTTGCAATGTATTTAGATCAAACTGCTCTCAGGATCGGACAATATCTATGTAACTCTTCTTTTACCAACGACTTGTTTGAGAAAAAAATAATGGAAGAGGCCAATATTTGTTCTAACTAACATCAAAGGTCACAAAATGTTTTGCTTTGTTCAAATTCTGATAATGACAATTTCCCATAGGAGAAAAATTGTTTCCTAAATATACAAGCAACACATGCATGAAACTCTACTCTAATCAGGAGGTGATGATTAATGACCATCACTGAGTCAAGCTATCGGAGGATGCAATGTTGCACTCGTTCACAAAAGCCATTAATTAAATTAGACTGTGTGAAATGTTAAATGACAGGATAGGCAATGAATCTGACCCCAATGTAGCAGATTAGCGACAGATATCGAATTTCTGCTGGGGAGGGAAATTTGGGCTTGATCGATGGTGACAGGTAATGTAAACAAACTGCAAATTTTAAAGTGCATTACACAGTGATAACGATTTAATGCTATGTGCCAGTTTACAAATATTTTGGATATCAATCAGGTCAGTCTCTTAAAATGATGTTTAACTTTTAAATGGGAGATGGGGGGGAGGGCGAATCTTAGTTTTAAAGTTAATCGCTTTGATATTGGCATAATCTATTCCTTAACAATAGTAAGAGCAATGCTGTACATACATGTCATAGGTATTTTTTGTGTGTTTAGACATGGATTAAATTAATTAAACTTGAACAATCCGTCACTTGTCATATACATTTTTTCATATGATTATTCCTTAAACATTAAAAAGCATTGAATTGTCATTTCTAAAAGAAATCAATAAAACTTCAATCTATATCTAAGAAAATATGAAAAAGAAAAATTTTAAAATTTGAGGCCAAAAATTTTTGAAGAGGCCAAACTAGGGGCCAGGCCAAAATTTGAGGCCAGGCCAAAATTTGGGGCCAGGCCAATTTTGAGGCCAAAAGTGAGGCCAGGCCAACTTTGAGGCCATGCCAGGCCAATGGGGCCAGGCCAGGCCAGGCCAGGTTTTAGAGTATGCCGCGGAATATTGCATAAAAAAATAATAGGAAAAAAAGGAAATATAAAAGAAAAAATCCTTATGGCAGAAATACAGAAAGTGTAAATGATGCTTACTTCCAACAAAAAAATTCATATGGTCTGATAGTGTACGAGATGGCCCAGTGTCCGATTTCTAAAATCTAGAATCAATGATATATAAATATACAATACACGTAGTAAAAATTCGAGTGAGGAATTTTATTAAATAACCAGTCTCGACGTCTATAAAAATCTCTTCGATGTGCCAAAAATAACAAACAATACTTCTATTTGCAACATTTCAAAAATAAATTCTGGGTATACATGTGTGTGTGTGTGTGTGTGTGTGTGTGTGTGTGTGTGT
>WFKH01006014.1:3962989-3981436 GCA_016163765.1 Magallana hongkongensis | reverse complement strand
TAACACTTCCTGTCTGTGACAGCACCTAATTTTATAGAATGTTGAGATACCTCTCTCTCTCTCTCTCTCTCTCTCTCTGTGCAAATAATTAATATTTTATGTGAACTTATAAAGTAATATATGTAGCCGTAACGGCAGTATTTTAATCTGATTAAAATATGCAGATCACTACATAAGAGCACACGACGTCGTAACGGGCGTTTTCAGAAATTAATCATACGCGGTTTCGATCTTTTCCACATGAAAATAAAATTATGCATGATTCAGACAGGTACATTGAAAATCACAAGTATAGCACAATTTAAGGAAAAGCTGCATGACATTTCCTGTCTGTGACACCACCCGTGCTCTGACCACGTGCCGTGAGAAATCATTGATTGTTGGGAGATCTCTCTCTCTCTCTCTCTCTCTCTCTCTCAACAAAATATATGAAACTCTATGAAATTCAAAAATTAAAACTTTTTTTTAAATTTTAACATGGCTAGAGGAATAAAAAAGCATCACATATCGCGTAAAGAAGTTTTTTTTTGTACTAGTGCACACAAACACAGAAAGCGCATGTTCATATGATTCCTAAAATGATTCATAATTTACAGTCATTCAAACAATCACATTTTGCCATTTAAAAAAATACAAATACTACATGTATGTATAAACTTTACTGTAGCTGTGTTCTCAATTACTATATCCATTTCTGATCAACCCCGGTTATAGTCTGTTAACTGTATTAAATCGATCGCACCTCTTAAGTATTACATTAAGAGGTTATTTTATAGATGTATTTTCTAAATTATGTGTTATAGATGCACAGAAGAAATTAACTTTTAATTTAAATTAAAAACAAATTTTCGTTTGTTTGAAATTAAATTATTTTATCAAGAAAATTTCGGTGTTTGTAAGAACAGACTATATACTTCTATTTAGCGGACCCCAGGACATACTAATTGCTGCAGGTCACCCATCCTGACGGAGGCCACCCAAATTCTCTATACACATACTGTATACATAATATTACGCAATTCCCCTCCCTCAGTTGGTCAACTGACACTTTGCGAAATTTTAACATGTGATGGATTCCCTAGAATATCATTCATATTTTTAAATCCCGGGTTTTGAACGATCAACATAAATTTTGGGCGACCAATAGAACATCATATACTTTTGCAGAATTGGATATGAAAGTCAGTTTTAAAGCACACATGGTTTTAACATTTACATTATTTATCTACAATGTACATGTACTTTGTTGTTCATTAAACGAATTTTTTAAACGTATCTAAGAAAAATGACTAAGTGTAAGAAATGTTTTAAAGCTAAGAATTCATTATGAAAAGATTGTAAATAAAACGCCAATTATTATCCCAATTCCCGAGGCTAAATAAGATACTTTAATGATTAAATAACTTAATTGATAACCGATCATTTCTAACGATGAATGTGCCAAGAACAAATATTTAACGCTATTGGAAGTATGTGTACTTGTACAAAATTCTGTATAAGCAAAATTTCCTTTTATTTTCCCCACTTTTCTTTAAATAAATTGTAACAATCAACTCCATTTATAAAATAAATAAATATGAATTTATATTCATTAATCTCTTAAAATGAATAAATATTCAGTAATTCCCTCAATCATATTTCCCGTGCGAGGAGAATTGGGGGAGGTAACTCGCGTTAAAAACAATAACAGTTTTCACCTGAGACTGGTTTCACAAAACCGCGACGGTGTGGACAAGGTGAGAAGCTGTACCGCGAGGATGCGCGGTTTTACCTGAGTTACCTGTGCTAAACCGCGATCAATTTCACACCACGAGGACTTGCGGTAAATACGCAAACCGCGTAGACCGTAGTGTACATTAATTGATGAAAATTTTTGATATACGATCAATTTCTACATATATACCGTGGACTCCCAGATTCATCATAGTTCTTAAAAGCCTCAAAGAAGTCAGTGTGAGCCTTCTCATATTCTCCCTCTCTCAAATGCATCTTCCCTCCACATTCTGAAAAGATACACAAAGTGATACAGAATGTGCATCTAATCCTGTTACACTAACAGTACATGTAAATTATCATGCACAAATCTCTCATCACATTTTTTGACTACCGGTAATAAGGTTTGTAGAAATTCAAAGACTTTTTAAACAACAGACATGAACATCTCATTCAGAGGTAATGTAGACCTGTCACAATATTTTACAGATTGACTGACAATGCTGTAGATTTTTCACCCCTTCAAGCACCTGCTGTACTTGGTGACTAGCAATGTGAAGTGGACACTCACCTCTGATAACCCCCATGATCAGGGGATGAGGGATGGCAGATTTGATGTGAAGAGATTGCTCATACAGGGTCTGAAAGTTGCAACAATGAATAACATTAATTAATGAATTTTATCAATTGCTACACATACTGTATATAATTATCACATAATATATCAATACAAAACACAAACAAATCAATGAAGTCTCTAACTTAGAATTCAAGCAGAACTTAAAATATTCCTCCATTGAAAATCTATAGAATTATAAGATGATATCGATTTTGTTAAAATAAATTGACAACAGCCGGTGGCACCTTGAGTTTTTTGTTGTTTTTCTGGGCTGTGTACATCTGAATCTCCAGAGCATAGATTTCCAGCAGTTGTGTGCCCTTCTTCAGATCATCTTCACCATCATCTGTCTAAAAAACAGAGAAGATACTTTCACTGCATGAACTTCACATCAATTTACAAACTTTGGTAGATTGTATTTTTATAATAGTAGAGGTTCAATTCTTGAAAACAGAATGAACGTTCAATACTAAGCTGTTCTAATAGAAATGTCCACAGTCACACACTACAGTAAAATATGTTTATAGCGAACACGCTTATAATGAATTGACGCTTATAGTGAAGTGATTTTCACTCCCCATGGGTTTTAAACATATTGTGAAGCTAACTGATATAATGAATAACCTTTAAAATGAAGTAAAATAGTCTGTCCCTGACACTTCGTTATAAGCGTGTTTTACTGCATTTACAATAAGGAGCCATAGAAATTTCTATGAAGGACAAGTTTTGGATTTTATAAATACATGTACATATATATATATAACCAATTCAAACTTCAGTCTGGACATTTTACATGTAATTACACAAATTTAAATCACAACATGAGTTTATGGATTGACAGATACAGTACCTGACAGCATCCTGATTTTTCTGTTTGTCAGAACAAAGTGCTCTGAATCTCTCTGTACCTGATCAAACTGTTAAATAGACCAGGGAAGAGAGAGTTGTACATGCTCCAGTACCTGACAAGATTGGTGAAGCTGTTTCAGTATTTTCTGTAACTTCTGGTAATCTCCTCGGTCAAAGTACAGCTTGCCTAGCTTCGTGTTGGTCTTGAACCACAGCCGCTCATTCTTGGCTTCTTTCAGGGCATCTAATGTTGTCTCATAGAAATTCTGCAACAGTTCCATCTGTAGGACAAGATTGGAGTCAGGTTCACAGATTCAAACGGAAAATGTACATGTGTTAGAAATGGTTCTGAATTGTCCTTCTCTGAAATAGATTCTTGTAAATTGTTATCTAGGATCAAGGATACCCTTACTGTACAAATCATGTTGTAATAACAATTTTTCAATGAAAAGTCTTCATGTGACAGTTTTTTGAGGCACTCCAAAATATATTGTAAAGAAGGAATCAATCTGTAGATCTATTCCTTAGCCACATGTATAAATGTACAGGTTAAATATTTATTCTCCCTCCACTCAATTCCTACCTGGCTTAATGGATGGAATACACAGAGTTGTGATACCTGTTTGGAAGTGGAGATGTAATCCAGAATAGAATTAATTGATTTCTCAGAGTAATTCCTCGTGACCGCTGACTTTATGTAAGTCAGTAACTGTTTGTACCGCTTCATCATTTCAGGGAAGTTCCCCTACAATCAACAACATCCGTACATGTTCTTTTACATCCAAGTAGTAAATAGAAAATGTTCAGAAAGCTTCTATCATTTCTAAAGTTAGCACAGAAAATAAATTGAAGATGTCTGGAATTTAATTTTAACTTAGAGGTAATAAGAGACCCACCAGCTTGAAATTGATTTTAATCATCTGTTTGAGTGCCTTGAAGCCCCATTCTCCTTTGTCTTTTCCCTCCAATTCTAATACCTTTATGCAAAAAAAAGAGTTAATCCAATAATAGTCATTTTAAATATTCAAAATTGAGTTAAGATCTTGTTAGCAGATAATAAACAAAGAGAAATTTTAATTAATTACAATTGATGATTAAAAAATGCTAATAGTATCTATAGCATATGATGGCTAAAATTCTTAATGCCAATGTTTATCAAAATAAATTTCAAGGATTATAAATCTCCTTGACAAAGCTTAGAATCGTAGACCACTTTTGCTAAATTTTATTTTGCCGTGACTACTGTTGTGTAATAATAATAAGCATGACATATTTATAGGAGTAACTAAATTTTCTCAATTAAGTAGCAAGTTGCACAAGTTTATGTTCAAGAAGTAGGTAGCCTAATACTGTCTTATACAGACACATTCTCTTACTTTTTGGAAACTTTCTAGTGCACTTCTTGGGTCATCTTCTTTGAGAGCCTTTGAATTGTAGTACTGATTCTCTAAATCTACATCAGGTTCCGAATTGCTTTCCTCTGAATATTCCTGCCATCAGAAAAAATAAGGAATTTATCCAAAAAAAAAAAAAAAAAAAAAAAAATTAAGAAAAGATGGGTGATATAAGATTTCAACTATGAAGTAAAACCAAATTTGTGCACACATATTGGTGAATATCTTTAAATTCTTCCTTGAGAAACAAATTGTGTTTACTTTATAATAAATACATATCTACAATCATTTCACTCAATATCTCTTTGTAACTGCTATTTCATTGCTAAAATCAGTAAGTTTACACTTGTATAAACTTTTTACAATACATATCTACAACCGTTTAATTCAATATCTGTTTGAAACGGCTATTTCATTGGTAAAATCTACAAGTTTACACTTCTATAAACTTTTAACAATACATATTTACAATGATTTTATTTAATATATGTTTGTAACGGCTATTACATTGGCGAAATCAAAAATTTTACACTTGTATAAACTTTCTCTATGATGTTGAATTCACTCACACTGAAAAATGTATCAATTCACATAATGTTACATTTAAAATTTTTACAATTTAGTGTTATTTGTAGATCATATTCATCTTAATTTTTGATCAAGGTTAATAGAATTTTTACTCATATAAACTGGGTTGGAACAGTTTACGTTTTTTTTTATAAACTGTGTTGCCGTTTATGTAGCATCAACTGTCCAACCCAGTCAATACTCAATGACATATAAATTCTGTACATGTAGCTATTGAGTTTATTCCTACATGTATAATAAATTTTTAAATATATATAAATAACACAACAGCTTTTTATTTTTCTTGTTGTTGTCAAAGGCAGAAAATAGATGTTATATAAACTACGAGTTCCAACGCCAACCCATGACTATAACATGTAACACTTGAACAGGTTGGGACCAATCACCCGCTTGGGATATAATACCCCAAATGGGATATACATTGGAAGTGCAAAAAAATCATTTTTTAATTTGGTAATTTTTATATAAATCCGCAAAAATGTATATCAAATGCAACGACCATTGGTTAGCAAGTTTTCCTATAAGCCTATAGTTTGTAACTTGTAAGTTTGATCCCCAAGAAGTTTAGCATATACTGAGGGATCAGTCTCTGTAACATTGGTGTTACAAAAAAAGTTGTTTTCCCAAAGTTATTACATTTCATCTATTCTAATCCGGATTTACCATATTCTTAGCAAAATAAAATTTTTCTACATTCTGCACTTCAAATTAATATCCCATTTGGGATATTGTATCCCAAACGGGCTAAAATATCCCATTTAGGCGATTGGTCCCAACCTGTTGAAATATCAACATCTTTGAAATCAACATTTAAAAGGCCGGTCCTGAACATCACACTATGTACCGAGCAGAGCTAGCGTATAACGACATTTGGAGCTGTTGTAGCCATACTCACTAACTCCGGTTAAAATGAAGTTTGCATGAGAACTGTTATATACATGAACTTGCGGTAATTTATAGTTTTCTCACCAAATCATACTCTTCATCATCGTACATACATTCGTCGTCCGACATTTTGTTTGTTTATATTTCGGACACAGAGATGGAACGAAATATTCCGGAAAATATTTCTCCGGAACTGATATCATACCAGGTTTTAATATTATATAAGAAGTTAACGTCAAATGAGATGAAGATGGTAAGAAATGCTATATTTTTGGATAGAGTAGTTAATTGAGTGAAATATGTCAAAGAATCATCTTTTTTAAAGATTTATGGATGTTTCTTAAGTCATCAAAGTCCTCAGGTTTAGTCAGTAACTCATCATCAACGTTTCTAGCCAAACCTTCGGTTGAAATTTGATTCATATGGCACCATCTTAAATTGTGTAATTAACGCAAAATTGAATAAGAATTAATATTATCAGATTTTTTTTCTATTTTCCATTTTTTATTTTTATATTGTAAGAAAAGTGCGTGTTGTAAATTTTAGTTCGAATTGCCTCTGTGCATGAATTACTGGCTCCTCTCTGATTGCTCTTTGAATTTTTTTTTCAGGCTGACTTTCTGAAAGAACTACCAAGTCATAATGAGGACAATTTTACCAGATTCCACACAGATTCCAGCTGTAGATCAAATGTTAGTATTGTAACACTCCCAGCATCAAAATCATTCTCATAACCAGGATCAGTATACATGTACAGTACCGACCAGACCCAACCTAACACCAGAGCAGACTCCAATTAAACCCTGGGTTTACTTTCGGGGGAATGTATGTTTGTTCGCCCTAAAATGCGTTTGCCCTTGACACCGTTCCCCCTAGTTTTTGTTCGCCCTAGGTCCATTTGCCCTTAATTCCGTTCGCCCAAGGTCCGTTCGCCTTATTTTAATACAGAATTGATAAAGTTGTATCTTTTTTGTATTCTGATCATTTTAACATTATGAAGAGAGAACAACACTATTATAGCACCTTTACTTAATAATAACAACCAATTGACTGACCTGATAACGTTACAATGACTTATTGTGAATTATATATTTATGGTTCACAGTAGTTTGATACAGTTTCATGTTCCATCTACAGATATATCTCATTTAGCGATCAATGGATTGTGTTGTGCTCGGGTATATAAATTCTTCAGAGATAGAATAGGTGCTAATTGGCTGCTGACCTTCTAAATAAATGTCTCAATTTCTTTAATTGTTTAAAAACATCAATCGAATCATTACAAAAAACAGCAAGACAGTTCTCTATAATTTACGGCATTGAAATCTAACAATTAGACCAATTACGTCTATTTGAAGAAATAAAATCATAAAATATAAGAAATGAAATAGTTATTGGAAGTAAAGCAATTTGATATAAAAGTAAATATAATTTATAATTTATCATTTAAAAAGTAAAAGAGCATATGAAATAAAGATTTTTATCTTAAAATGATGTGGTGTATGAACGAGATTTAGGTGGAGCGAACAAGGTTTAGGGCGAACAATAATTAGAGCGAACGGACTCTGGGCGAACAGACTCAGGCAAACAGGTAGATAGGGCGAACGAACCCGATACACTTTCGGGGTTTACTCGGGGTCTGCTTTTTTAACATTTGCATCCACTCGGGGTTTACTTTGGGTCCACTCAGGGTTTACTCGGGGTTTACTTGGGGTTTGCTTTTGGGGTCCACTTTACGCACTGAAGTGTGAAGCAGACCCATCTTTTATCTTACCATCTTACCACCTGTAAGCCCCACCCATTGTATATTCCAAATACACATGTAGCGTCTGCTTTCAGGGGTCTACTTCTGATTGCGTTTTACTCTCTGTGTCCAGTCTGGGTCTACTCTGCTTTTACTTTGGGTTAAATCTGGGTCTGCTCTAGTAAACCCGTGAGATTTGTTGAGACTGAGAAATTTTGACTGACATCTAGACATCAGTCAAAATTTTTCAGTCTCGATGAATCTCGCTGAGATTACATAGCAATAAAACATCACTATTCAATATGCAAAACTATTATGACAAGAATATGTTCTTGGTGAGAATTTTTCCAAGGCCAGTATAGTTTATATAGAATAAGCAATGAGTCAACTTCTGTTACCTTTGAAATTAAAAAAGAAACTCATTTGCACAGCTAACTTCATCTAAGGATTAGCCTTGTCAGATGTCCTTACAATATTGTACAACTATTGCCCATAGATATGTATCTAAGTCAGTGTGCTTGCTCAAGTAGTTTTGTAAACAATGTTCATTACACACTTCCCACACTTTTAGGTTAAAATGAAATATTCTCTATAATTTGGTTTGACATAAGTTGTTCATTTACTTGCTCTCAAAGTGGAAACAAAAAACAAACTTTCATTAGTCTTCAAAATTGAACTACTGACAGAATACAGTATTCATACTTATCAATCCACACGCTACAATAGTGGTTGATAAAACTGAATCTTTCATTTTGAATTTCTATCAAATTATGCATCATTCCTGTCGGACCATTTTCTGTATTTTGAATTTTTTATCACAAAGTCTTTAAACTTATTTTAGTTTCTGTAGTTACTGCATTTTTACATGTATGATACCAGTAAATATTTTTCATTTTTTCAGATGAGAAAGCCAGCAGTTTATATATCTACAGTAGATCATCCCTCTGAACAAGGTACTTAAAAAGTGTATCAGACATTGAACATTGTCTTTCTAGGTAAAGATGAATCACAGAGATTGTATCAAAAATGGAACATTGTCTATTTGGGTAAAAATGAATCAGTGTCTGGCCTTGGTATTGGCCTTAAAGATAAAATCCATTACTTTTTACAACACATATATGCAAATTTGAAAATCAAATATGAAATACCCAATCTAATTAAAATTAGACTTGTAATTCCACTCCTCTACGATACGCTATACAAGATCTAACAACATCCCGTATGGGGTCATCTCAGTGTGACCTCAGATGTTGACCAATCAGCACATCGCCTAGTAAATTTTCGGTTCGGTCTTGTTCTTTCGGAGAAATGTGGATTTTAAGAAGCGTCTCGTGAATTCCGAGTAAACAAAAAAGATGGCGGCAGGCATTGTTTCTTCGCCGAGGACACCAAAACGAGTATATAGCTTGAGTGATATATGCTTGTATAGCGTATCGTAGAGGAGCGGAATTACAAGTCTAATTTTAATTAGATTGGAAATACCTCTCTGATATCTTGTGTTGGAAGTTTTTCTATTTTGAAGTTAATTATTCAGAGTCTTTTTTATGTTTAATCTTAAATAAAACTAGTACTGGTTATAATTAAAACATTTAGAAGCTTTGTCATCCCACCATTTTTATAACATTACGAAATGTTTCCTAAATATAAGTATGAAAACTTGTATGTATTTTAATTGCAGTCATTACAACAGAGAAGACAAACATTTTGTTACGCTATTTACACCAGCAGTGGGACAAAAAGGTCAGTTAAATTATAATGCAATGAATTTTGAAATTAAGTAGTTTTAGATTTATTTTTGACAACATACATACTGATTGTTATGTTTATGAAGGTAGCTGCGATTTTTACATAACTAGTTTTTGCTGTTGTGTCAAATAGAGTTTATTTGTCTTGCAAAACAACATTTCTTCAGTCTTTTTAAATTACTTATTACTTAATTTGTGATTTTTTGGAATAGTCGTTATACGTACATAAAATTTTGTTGATGTGGCAAATTTTCCTTTACAGAATCAGAATAAAAAGAGAGACTTCAGTCGAGCTAGTCTAGACTCTGCAGAAAGCAGTTCCTCATCCAAAATGCCTAGGCTGAATACGGATGATGTATCATAAACAGTGTAATACAGATAGTGCATCAGACAAATCCAAACTATTCCTGTGTCCTGTGTGGATAGATCCGTCGTTCCAGCTACATTGTAGCTTCATATTAAGCAACAGTCTGTGTTCACACGTTTTCTGTGACATACTTATTACTGAGATAGTGCTGGAGGGAGGATCAAAGGCAGTGTTTGTGTTTGTTTGTACGTCTGTGTATATGTTTATTGGGGGTGTATGTGTAAATGGAGGGCGGGGAGGGGGGTGGGGGGCTAAGACAGAGAAATACAACCCAGGCGTTTGTTGATTCTATGCTTGAGAGTGCCTTTGTTATTCATTACGATATTTTTGAGAAAATGCTCTGTATGTTTCATAAGGCCTTTTTTTTAAATATTCGAAATTTTTGTTTCGTTCATTGCTGCTTTGCAACAATTTGTTGTATTATTATCTTAGAGAACAAATGTCATTTGTCGTGTATGAAGGATATGTTGAATGTATGAATTGTATATTTTTCTCAAAAGTTGAAATTATCAGCTTTCAATTGTTATAATAATGATCTGTTTATGTAGATTGGTTAGAATAACTTTCATAAACTAGCAATACATACGTATTAATCATTTAGTTTCAATGCCTCAGTGTTAAGGGTTTCCATTATTGCTTATGGACATCAATTCTAAGCCATGTGTACGGTGTATGTCAGATGGTTTCTCCCCTTCATGACCACAGACCACACACTAGGGGAGTCTCAGGACACATAAGCCATGTTTTACAGTCATCACTAGAGAAGGATATTGGATATTTTATGGTGTATTTGTAATAGTTAGTTAATAATTATTTAATGTACCAATGAAGTCAAACATCACTGAATTAACAATATAAAGGAACTATGTTCGTACCTGCAGATTTGGATCATACAATTTGTAATTTGTAATTTGTAATCATAGGTGTACTGTATTCTGTGAACTCAGTGAAGCAACACACTTGATGTTACACATCAGATTTTTTAATTGGTTTGGAATCAATTCACATTAATTCTTATGAAGATATAGACACATGTTATTAGAAGAAAATATTTCTGTGAACAATGCACATTCTGATCACCTTGAAGGGGTCTTATTAATGAAGTAAAACCAAATGTATATCACTGAATATGATGCTCTAATTATCTGATAAGCTGAAGAACTCTGATTTCATTACATATGAGAGAAATAAAGCAAACAGCTAAATCAGTTCCTGTTATTTTTTATTTTTAATCAGAGACAAGTCTTTTCAGGGTTTAGGCCATGTTTATATATTTTTGACTGTAAATGATGAGTTATTGTGCTATTCTGTGATGAAAGGCACTCATATCATGCTGCTAAAAAGGCTTTCATTTTTACCAGGAAATTAAGCATTGCTTATTTTATTAATGGACATAAACTACTTTAAAATCATGATGTTAATATTAAGATTGCCCCTTCTCTTCAAATCATAAATCTAGAAAACCAGGAAATGGGCAGACATTTGACGAAAACTAGAGATTGGATGGAGCGTTCCATGCTACAAAAGAACTTAGCTGGAACTGGTAACCAATCAGTGGGCTAGATTGTACAATTGACTATTTCTTGCTTTTAAGCTCACCTGAAAGCTCTCAAGTGAGCTTTTGTGATATTCTTTGGTCCAGCGTTGTAGGGTAGGTCCAATGTTAGGTTAATATAAGGTTTTAATTTGTGAAATTACGAATTACATATTATCAAAAGAAGCTAGTAAGATGTTAAATATATACACACAATAACTGAGTGAACTACATTTGGGTTGTGGGTGATACTTTTTATTTATAGATGTGCATGCATTTGTATTGTATTTAAAACATAGTAAAGTTTTCATCTAGTTCTTTTTTGAATCTCTTTTCAACCATCCGTATAAAGTGGGTAAAATATGCATGTAAATCAAATTATCGAATTGTCAATCATTACATTGCATTAGAAACACAGCTCATTCTTCCATGTATGGAAGGTTCACTCGGCTAGCCTCGGCAGATTCGTACTTCATAGATGAATCAACTTAAGTTTGACAAACAGTGTAACTATTTGGATGTCTTCCGTCAGTCCGTCGCACGCACAGTAACCCTTAAAAGTCACACCATTTAAAGACACCATTTAACAAAACAAGAGATGTCTGTGAAACACTTAATATGCCCCCCTCTCCTGGACCTACATTTCAGTATGTGCAACCTAGATATTCTTATGATAAATCTGTATACCAAATTTCATTTTAGTATGTGCAACCTCTACGAAGAAAATGAACGAAAACTGCAAATAATTGGAATTTTTTTAAGTCCAAGGGGCATAACTCTGTCAAAAATTGCTCAATCGTACCCAAAACAGAACTTAACTTAGATATTCTTATGATAAATCTGTATACTAAATTTTATTTCGGTATGTGCAACCTCTGCGAAGATAATGACCGGAAACTGTTGATGGACCGACCGACTGACCGTTAGACAGCAGCAAAGCAATATGCCCTCCCTTCTTCGAAGGGTGGCATAATTAAACATTATTTAATAGTATTTAAAAAAATTATGTTGTCACTTTATGAACTGAACGCAGTTATGAACCGTATTTCCTTTGAAGTTAATGAACTAGTTAATCCGTGCAGTTCTATGTATAGCCCACAGGGTAGTTCATCCACTGAAGAGATAAGGAGCTTAGTCTGTCTGGGTCTCTGAAGAGGCACTCTATAAACATCCTCTCAAAGAAAGGACAGGGACACATTTAAAGATTCACGACGATCAGTCTGATCAAAAAAGGACATCACCCGTCAACAGTCGTAATCATATTTCTATCAAAGATCGATTTAAAAAAAATATATTGAACACGAAACGTGTGAAATACATTAAAAAGTATTTGTTCAAATTAAGATCAAGTATCTTTTTATGCATCTTATAAATATTGATTATCCGAATAACACTTTTAAAAATTTAATCCGAAGTAACTACGTGTGCATTTAAATTTAATCCGAAACGATAGTTGTGTATTGCCAAAAAACAAAACCAAAACAAATAAAAAAAACCATGGAACTTCTTTCAAAATTGATATTTTAGAATATTCTATCTATACACGTGATTTGATGCACACGTTGTATAAAGTATTTGTCAAGAGTATCATTCAATGATGCCATTGGATTTTTTACAGATGCATCCGATATCCATATATTATCCAAACACATGGCGAGAAATAAGATGTAGGGCACTGACCAGCGCTGGTTCCTCTCTTACGAGACCGTGAGCCCGTTTCCGTCTATTCCGGGGGCAGAGGGGGGTCGACGGGAAGTAACCGCATTATGCACTTAGTAAGTACTATTGTAATCTGCAGGTAAGGCCCCGAATTCTTGTCGGGGGGGGGGGGGGGGGGAAATGCCCCCGCGGACAGTGACCCGGCCTCTAGACTTCAGAGGTTCTCCTCCCGCTGTATTGATTAGTGTCGCGACCTTGGATGACTCGCGGCGCTAGTCCCGTCCTCCGATGCTTCTTACGATGATATAATAACGTCAATGAGAAGCAACATGCTGACGGAATATATCTAACTGCGTTTAAGGTAGGACTATCTGTATTAGTTAATGAAATTGAGTTTCATTTGAAATAAAGAATTGAAATTGAATTGAAATGAATGATATGTATTACAAGTATAGATAAACAGTGATTATTTAAAGAAGGAATAAGCAGAAAATGTAATAATCCCACAGAGAACCCAAATTAAAACATGTGAGAAAGCAAATAAAACAACAAATACTGAAAACCCTGGACAGAATTTTGAAACTCATGCAGTTTGTTATGTACAGTTGTTTTTAATATAGGAAAATCACAAATGACAGCAATCTGTTAAATTCAAGGGTTAAATCTCCAACAAAGTCAATGTCATTTCTTGTTGACTGCTCTTGTTCCTCATTTAAATGCATAACTTTCAAAATAAAAGTACAAATTAAAACAAGACCATGTTATAGTTACACAGGCAATCGTGCCACACACGAATTTCATGCGAAAAGTAGATTCATGTCATACAATTGAAGCGATTTTAATATTAATTACATATAAAAGTGCATATTGTATTTGGCACAAAAAAAAAATTCACATGAAATTCAGTTCAGTTTGTCCTTAAACGTACATGTAGTTCTATATTATACTTTAAAGAGGCTCGGTGGTCGATAAATTAATCTACTTTAAATTCTTCAGAATAATTTATTTAGCTATATATTATTATATTTAGTAAAGAAAATTTAAAAAAAAAACTTTAAAATAAATTGAATATTTTTCTATATCTTTATACAGAGCTCCATAAAGAGATTAATATAGTCTAAAAATGGCCACGACCACCCAGCCCTCTTAAGCTTTGTATCGGGGACATCGCTTTTCACGTGACATTCACGTGATTTGCAACGAGTATTAATTATATTAACATTTAGGTAAACTGAAAATAAATAAATTAAAACCTAGAGTTTAGTTTGGCGCTTTGTTTTATCCTAAATTGGAAATAATTGTCAATTTGTAAATATTCCTGAAAGGTGAAACAAAAAAAAAATAACTAACATGTAAACATGTAAACATATAATTTTTTTAATGTATATCAATTGTTAGAATATACACCTATCATTTAAAAACCGGTTAATTTCAGTGATTGAGCCCAGTTAGTGCCGAGTGTAGAACTTCACGAGGTAATCAAAGTACTGATGCACCGAGAAGTTTTGTTTTTTTTTGTTTTTTAAAGCATCTTTAACAATGTTTAGAAAATGACACAACGTAAAGATGATGTACACATTTTAAATGTTTTCACTTTCAATCCAAAATAAATGATATGACAAGTAATTCAGATTGAAAACATTGAATTGTAGCATACTGATGAAAAGTGATCACGAGTAACTTTGTTTTAAAAGGAAAGAAACGTGTATTTTTTGTTTCCCTTACTTTATGGTTTTGTTTTGTTTTGTTTTGTTTTTCTTTCCTTTGCTTTTCTTTGTTTTGTTTTTGTTTTGATCAGATTTGATATATTTAATTTTGGTTGAGTCTTATCAGATCTGTCAAATTTTACGTGTAAAGTCAAGTACAGTTTAGCTTATTTTATTATACATGTAAGTACTTTTTGTCAGAGTATATGGATATGGCCTCAAATTATTTTCAAAACAATTTTTGTAAATATCATTCTCAAAATGCATTGTATACAGATAAGTTTCAAATGTGACAAATGTTTTACATGTATACAGTTGTAGTCACATAATAATTTTACTTGGAGTGAACAATTTTTCAAATATTTTAAATTATTTCGATACCTTATTTAAATACTATTCAAATACGCACTTCAATGGAATGAATTGTGTGGAATGACTGTGGTTCTGGACAGGGATGAGCGTGTAGAATACAAATTACTTATGTTCCGGCGCTGTAGCATAGTAGTCCTCCTCCTGCTTAGTCCTTTCCTTGCCCGTGGACAGTGGTACTCCCCAACTCTAATAATATGGGTCTGACATTGGATTTTCTCCTATAACATGAATAAATAAACTCAGATCCAACCCCCAACCCCCTCCCCCCGAGGAAAAACCGTTACAGGATAGAATTAAATGACGGCACGCTTGCCTTCCTCTTACATTTGAAGGTATATATAATTTTAAGCATAAGGGCAGGTTAATAACGTCGATTGATTATGAAATATATTTAATGCAATGATTTTTGAGATAAGAAATGGTCGCTTTCAGTAATTGGAAGGGGGAATCTGTTTCCTGCAAGAAAGTAGTTACTTGATATATTAATAAAGTAAAATCAAATAAATACCTGCAAAAAGAAATGTTTCTTGATTATTTTTTTTTCAAAAGGATATGATTGTATCTAACACTTTAGAATAAAAATGGTGTGGGTCATGCAGGGAAGACCCCCGATATCGTGATAGATATCTAGGTCATCATATTGTACTTTGATAGATCTATGTCTGTGTATTCAATGAAAATGACTACACACACCTAAAACACAAACTAGTACAGCTGAGGGATAACTGTGTCAATGACCTAGATATATAACAGCGAATCGCGTATCTTATCCTGAATACTAATAGTTCGACATAGAGTTATAACTAGATATAACGAGACGAGCTTTAGCAGTTTTAATTAAAATATAACTTTCTTTAGTACTGTGTTTTTGAAGCAAAATTAATATAACGCGTAACATCCATGTCATTTGTAATACATTGTTAAACCCGCATTTCCAATATTAATGAGTAACAATAATACATGTATTTTATATAATAATAGGGTTTTTTTTTTTGCTCTCGGGAAAGATTTTTTGTTTTTTTCTTTCGAAACTTTTTTGGGGTTCCTTTTCAAAATTTTTTTAAGAGTTGAAACATTTTTTTGGAAGGTGTTTGTGGTCGTGGTGGTGGTGGTGGGGAGGGGGGGGGGGTGGCTAAAATTCCTGGATTCGTGTCTGAGATGAAAGAAGTATATCGAAGCGGTGGGGCATTTTTTTTTTTAAATTAAGAAGTCGTCAACTATGCAGCAAAGGGAACATATCAGCACTGTCTTTTACAAAAAATTCAAAATTTGTACGTATCAATTGTCATCTGATAAGCTATTTGGCTAAAAGAATAAATAAACAAACAAACTGTCATGCACAAATTTTGATTAATAATAATCTAAATTTTTGTAAGGGACAACACTAGAAACAGTTCTATTGAATTATCTTTACCAACTTATACCATTATATTTCAAATTAAGAGGGGCGGAATATGGCATACTCTAAAACCTGGCCTGGCCTGGCCTGGCCCCATTGGCCTGGCCTGGCCTCAAAGTTGGCCTGGCCTCACTTTTGGCCTCAAAATTGGCTTGACCCCAAATTTTGGCCTGGCCTCAAATTTGGCCTCTACAAAAATTTTTGGTCTCAAATATATTTTTATATTTTCTTTACATATTTGATGATTTTATTGATTTTTTATTGATTTATTTTCAGCGCACATTAAACATCCCACTTGGTGTCTTAGTGATAAAAATAATAGTTACAATTGAAAATATACTGTAGTACTAACAATGCATATTTATGACTACAGGTATGTCGAGTAATCCATTCTTGTAGATTCTTAATCAGTCTGTTTTTAATTCTTCTTAAGAATTTGATTTTGCCCTGCCATAGTATAACCATGGCATTATTTTGCAATGTATTTAGATCAAACTGCTCTCAGGATCGGACAATATCTATGTAACTCTTCTTTTACCAACGACTTGTTTGAGAAAAAAATAATGGAAGAGGCCAATATTTGTTCTAACTAACATCAAAGGTCACAAAATGTTTTGCTTTGTTCAAATTCTGATAATGACAATTTCCCATAGGAGAAAAATTGTTTCCTAAATATACAAGCAACACATGCATGAAACTCTACTCTAATCAGGAGGTGATGATTAATGACCATCACTGAGTCAAGCTATCGGAGGATGCAATGTTGCACTCGTTCACAAAAGCCATTAATTAAATTAGACTGTGTGAAATGTTAAATGACAGGATAGGCAATGAATCTGACCCCAATGTAGCAGATTAGCGACAGATATCGAATTTCTGCTGGGGAGGGAAATTTGGGCTTGATCGATGGTGACAGGTAATGTAAACAAACTGCAAATTTTAAAGTGCATTACACAGTGATAACGATTTAATGCTATGTGCCAGTTTACAAATATTTTGGATATCAATCAGGTCAGTCTCTTAAAATGATGTTTAACTTTTAAATGGGAGATGGGGGGGAGGGCGAATCTTAGTTTTAAAGTTAATCGCTTTGATATTGGCATAATCTATTCCTTAACAATAGTAAGAGCAATGCTGTACATACATGTCATAGGTATTTTTTGTGTGTTTAGACATGGATTAAATTAATTAAACTTGAACAATCCGTCACTTGTCATATACATTTTTTCATATGATTATTCCTTAAACATTAAAAAGCATTGAATTGTCATTTCTAAAAGAAATCAATAAAACTTCAATCTATATCTAAGAAAATATGAAAAAGAAAAATTTTTAAAATTTGAGGCCAAAAATTTTTGAAGAGGCCAAACTAGGGGCCAGGCCAAAATTTGAGGCCAGGCCAAAATTTGGGGCCAGGCCAATTTTGAGGCCAAAAGTGAGGCCAGGCCAACTTTGAGGCCATGCCAGGCCAATGGGGCCAGGCCAGGCCAGGCCAGGTTTTAGAGTATGCCGCGGAATATTGCATAAAAAAATAATAGAAAAAAAAGGAAATATAAAAGAAAAAATCCTTATGGCAGAAATACAGAAAGTGTAAATGATGCTTACTTCCAACAAAAAAATTCATATGGTCTGATAGTGTACGAGATGGCCCAGTGTCCGATTTCTAAAATCTAGAATCAATGATATATAAATATACAATACACGTAGTAAAAATTCGAGTGAGGAATTTTATTAAATAACCAGTCTCGACGTCTATAAAAATCTCTTCGATGTGCCAAAAATAACAAACAATACTTCTATTTGCAACATTTCAAAAATAAATTCTGGGTATACATGTGTGTGTGTGTGTGTGTGTGTGTGTGTGTGTGTGTGT
>WFKH01006014.1:3948277-3962288 GCA_016163765.1 Magallana hongkongensis | reverse complement strand
TATCTATCAGAATCTATCTATCAGAATCTATCTATCAGAATCTATCAGTCAAAGGCTTCATGTCTTACAGGGGACATAAGATAAATACGTATTAACACTAAACATTTTAAACACGCTAATATTTACTTTGAGCTAGGAAAAAAAAGTTTCCCAAATGAGAACAGTCTATTCCATTTATGTTTATATTAAAATATCAAATGAACATGTGTTCAGCTTCCAAAAATGATATTGCCAATTCAGTTTGATAAAACAATTTTGTAAAAAAAAAAAAAAAGATGAATGAATGAACTACAATTGTATTAGGGTTACCAGAACATGTAATATGTTTGTAACAACCCCGTTCTACATTATTGTATCTAGGACACCTATTCTTAAATATCCAGAAATGTATGCTGAGTACAAAATTCAGAGAAAATATGTTCAAAGCGTTTGGAGTCATTCAAGTTCATAAATATCGGTATTTTGTCGTTTGTTTCAATGAAACTGTGTGAGTTTCCGATAACTACATTCTCAAGGAGGCTGGAATTAAATAATAGTTGATTATTAAAAATATCATATCTAAAATTTTAAGGTAGATCTTATGGTTTCTTTCTTAAAGGTCAAGAAATTAACCATAAGATCTACCTTAAAATTTTAGATATGATATTTTTAGCCATCAACTTTTATTTACTAGTAGTAAAGAAAATTTCCCATTGTTTTAGCTCAGATTTCAATATTTTCCTGTATATTTATACAAGGTCTTCTTCTAAAGGAGACTAATATAGTCTAAAAATGACCATGACATCCAGTCTTCTTAATATACATGTACTTCTATGTTTATTCATTGCACCATATCCCATCAATCTTTTGAACTTCAGTTCGAGGATTAAACCCACCAAGATTATCCTTGAACATAGAAACCCCCTAGAACGGTTGTCATTTTTGTTTTGGGTGCGTTTTTTAAAATAATAAATGCATCACAATTATATCCCTATTTTGATACCTAGTCTATCATAATAGGGCCCCTGGGGTCTCTTCTACCTGTATGACCCCTGACCTCCCGGAGAGCGAGCTATCGACCTCGGTCTCACCACGTATACTGTCCCCATGTTTACCGAGTTCCGGCCGATCACTCCCTGTATCCTTGAAATCCTAGTCCACCCAATGACCGAATTAAACAAGCTGTTTACTTCGTCACTCTTCTGTTTATTGAAGTTTATTCCGTAATACCAGAGCAGCTTGTAGCTGACGTAGCAGAGTATCTGATGGCGTGGTCTGTGTTTTTTAAGTTTAGGCATCGCGTATGATTTTACCTTATTTGGTAACAAAGTTATGATTAATACTTCTACAGATATTGGATTTTTTGTATAGATTAAATGCTATTTTATTTCAGACTTTGAGTTTTTCCCTGTTGCTATAACCCATATATGCCACTGCATCTGGTGTATTTTCCGAGGTCCCACCCACACCCCTTTATATTGAGCTGTATTTGTATTGACCTTGACATGTGAGCAGTGCACGTTTCACGTTTCCTTATGTACGATTTTATTATCACTTCTACTTATTTTTTATAACATAAGAGTAAATCAATAGATTTGCTAATTCCATGAAAATCACCTTAAACAGACTGATTCCCTGTAAAACAGACTAAATCCCCACAACACGTCCGTTTTATGAACTGATGCACACATATTAGGCACACTTAGCAATTTCTTTTAATCTAAGAAAAAGCTTAGAAATATTCCGAATAAAATTATGAATATTTATTTTCAAATAGAAACTAATTATCGAACCCTGGTACCAGTTTGCAGCAGCAAACGGCAACAATGAAAATGGCGAGTTATATTAATATGAACTTTTTTTCTGAGTCATAAAGGTTTGTAGTGATATAATAAAACAATTAAAGTATACCATTGAGGGTGTCAGCAAGTTCCAGTTCCCCTCGAGCAAGCCTATTTCCCTCGGCAATGGGCTTGCTCTTGAGGAACTAGAGTCTTGTTTTGACTCCCTCAATTGTATACTTTCATTGTATATTGACATATTTGAAAGAAATTTGTTTAAAAATTTGGCAGCCTAACTCGGCCATTCCTGCTTCATTCCTGGAATATGGATGACATAAACAATTTTTTCTTAATTTATTCCTATTTTTTCAAAAGATAAAGATGTATTTTCAACAACATGTTCCTGTATATACTATTAGGTTTCCTATGAAATGCGTTTCATTAATTATTGCTTTTGAGTGTGTGACTGTTACAGCACATTAACTTGTTCAAAATACATAAGCGTTTTTAAATTAGATGCATCAGTCTCCAAGTGTAAAAAATCAAATTAATTTATTAATATATACAATACATGTATCTATTGTAGAAAAAGCGGCGATTCGACCGACAGGCCTTTCATGCCTTTGATTATTGTTATGTCACCCTGACACGGCTAATAAGACCATACAACTCCCTAAAGGAACAAAGTGACATAAAATATTCTTTTTTGGTCAATTCAATGTGTTAACAATTACATACAAAAATTCAAGTAAAAAAATAAAAATGATAAAAATAATTGGATCAAAATGAAGGACAGGTGTACTGGTTCGTATATATTCATTATCATATTGTATGTCATCATTTGATAAATATGATCCTGCAAGCTTCTCTTAGGACCTAGACGTGTTTTGTTTGTATTCGTGACCGCGATATTGCCATGCAGTTGACACAGACCGCACTGGGCTTATCAAACTTTGGAAGGAGGTTACCAGAGAGCGTTCACCACCTGTCCTGCCGTATAAAAACAACACAGAATGCGAAACCTGAAATTCCACTCATTGTTTTCATAATACGTATTTTACACATTGATGCCTATATATAGAAATGTTGTGTAAATACATTTTACCATCTGAGGACACACAGATTGTTAGCAGGAAGAGTAGCGCCGTATTAGTGGACAATATTCAGACATGTTTTAATCATTGTGTTTAGACTTTTTCGCTTTTGAAGTATATTTTTCCTTTTTGAAGATGTATGAATTTCTCGTCATCAGCGGTTACCTTGGGAACTTTAGTAATTCTAGTGTGTTACAAATCTACCCAAATATCACAAAAATGAAGTTGACTTATAATCTTTGGATCTACGTTTAACAGTAAGTAAAATGTTTTCTCATCTTTGGAAAAGTTTGCATCAGTCGTGCTAATTATCATATTGTATATCCGTAATTAATGAAAACGGTTGAAATTCAGATGGAAGAAATTAATTAATATATCGGTATTTATTGATACTCAACAATAAAAGTATACTATAACTATTTTTGGTATGTAATTATCAGAAATTGATGAAGTTTTACGTACGTACTTAAATAATATATTAAGTCAAATTTTATTTCTATCTTTATTATAGTGCAAGCTACTGGTACTACTAAATGTAAGGGCGTATGATGAATATGCGTATATATGGGCATGTGTCGTAAAGACGTTATTAAATTCTTCTAATGATATGATCCGTTAAATATTGAGGTCAGTACTCTCATTATCCCGTCCAATGAGATTCTTTTATATTTCGATAGACACGCCCACTTACACACCATAAATTTCATTCATATTTTTTATGTAAAATGGTATGCTTTTAAGAAGATTTAAGATAGGTTTCACTGACACCTTTTTCATCAGTACATTTACTCGCCAAGGAAGAGAGTCGTACAAGGCACTGTCTTCTGTATTACAGATATTGTGTTTGTCGATGCTAGATCCAGGGGACGCATAGAGAAGCATGGAAGTGTACGAGTTTAGCGTGGAACCTGACCATTTGACCAGGGTCAAGCTCTACGACCACTTCAGTTTTCCGTACGCTTTTCCCGGAAACGTCAAGGATCACCTGAAGAAGATCGCCGCCACTCGGATCAGGGACACCGATGTACTGCTGTCTACCTACCCCAAGTCAGGTAAGTTGATTTACCTTTGTAACCCCCCACCCCACCCCAGTCAAGTCAATTTTCTTACCTGTACACCCTATGGAGTCAAGTAAGTTGACCCACCCGTTTCACAACTTAATTGTCATATTCCATAGCTATCAGTTGCGATACCTGTGTCCCCCCCCCCCCCCCCTCCCCAACGGATGAGTTGTCCTACCCGAGTACTACATGTATAAGTCAAGTCATCAAGTCATCTGACTTACCCGTGAGTGCCCATGTCGACCTGATTTAATTAGATAACGTGGATAATTTTATAATTATGTTATATTCTATTATATTCTAAGCAAAAAAAAGAAAAAAAAGAAAAAGATTTTGATATTTTGGGATTATTTTCGAGAAACACTGAGAATCAAATAAAACATTGTTTAGACTAGTATTCTTTTTTACGTATACTTTTTGAAGCTCTGTGTGTTTTATTATTTAAAATACATTTTAACATTTATATTTATCAGGACTCATCCGTTAAAAAAAGATTAAAATTATCAATTTTAAACAATGATATTAAAAGTGAAAATTTATAAATGCATGCAAACAGTAAGGGTGAATGAGACCCAGTATAATGTCAGTGACTCTGTTTTGTAAATCCATCGGCGGCCCGTGCGGCCCGTACGTGTACCAGGTCTGGGGGTTGTGACACTGGCCAGTGGCCGCTATAGCCGCCGCTCCTGGGGACACTAAGAGTTCACAGTGAACTGACCCCACGGCCTGTCGGTGTATAGGTCGGCTACAAATAAATATTTTCTTCGTTTCTGATGGGATAGGTCCTTCATAAACAAGTAAACATAAAGAAACAGGAATACATTCCCGCGGGACGACCCTCTTCAATGAATTATGATAATATCGCTACAGGGGACACCCCTCAACTTACGACACAGAATCACAATGGTAGTAAGATTGTTTCCAGAAGCACATGACAGTTTATTATTGTCCTTTATTAGTTCCCCTACTAAACCTCTATGAAAGTATTTCTTGCCCGAGTACCAAATACGCTATCTACATTGATGGATTTTATATGATATTATATAATACAATATTTATAATTATATATTTATGAGAAGTAAATAAAAAAATTTTTACATAGTTCCATTTTATGATATTTGGACTTGATAGCGAATATTACACCATATTAGATACCAATTTCATAATCTAAATCATGCGCAAATCATTTTTTTTTGGGGGGGGGGGGAGGGGGTGGGTCCGCAAAAATTCAAACTTATTAAATTCATATAGTGAAATTACCAAAAAGTAATAGGCATCGGACCTCATTAGAATTATCCTTCGTACTCTGTTCTTGATTGGTAGATTACTCATACTCCCACTTCTTACATTATACAGGATATATTACCCCTGATAATATATTGTACCTACGCTGAAAAATCATATTGTATCTTGTTAACTACTTTAAGATACCCGATTTTAAGCGTCATTTGATTGAATAATATATTGTACCTACGCTGAAAAAATCATATTTTATCTTGATAATTACTTTAAAATACCAGATTTTAAGCGTCATTTGACTGAATCATGAATAATGACCGGTTTTCATACAAAACAAATCAAGTAAATACTCCGTGAAAGTAATTATTATACCTATAAAAGTATTTTTCCTTTTTGAAGATGTATGAATTTTCCGTTATCATGGGGTCAACTTTATTTTATCACAGAAACAAGTGCCTGTGATTTATTGGTAGATATTTTCCTGTACTATAATAATAACCTATAAAGTGTTTTTAATGTCAAATGCCTATGATCGTTGTAGCTAGATTCGCGTTTCGCCCGTGCAGTAGTGTGTGTATAGTGCTGTAAAAGCCGGAGCAATAGTAGTCCGCATGTAATTCGTTTATATATATGCATGTAATGAGGAAAAAAAGTTATAATTCATATATTAAACAAAGGAAGGTTTAGAAGAAAAATTGAATTATCAACTGTTTAGATTTACCATATCTCTTATATCACGTACAAAGATACTCAGAAAGGGAATATATTAACATCCACTAGGTATTTCCCCCTCTTTTTAAAAAAAAGAAAAAAGAAAATCGATTGTAAAGTTTTCATATATTATATAGAAAATGACAAGACTGAAATCTTCGCGATCTAGTAAAACGATCTGTCCGCGTATGAATAAACACATTCCTCTAACTTATAACAGCTGCATTGAACTTTTTATTGAACCTAGAGACATTAATCTTATACCGTAGGTAAAGCAGTGCATACAAAATAACAACCATGGGACAATCACATGACTATTGTACATCACAGTTATATCACGTGTTAATATGGTAATCAGAAGAACTACCAATTCCTTACCATATTAACAAAATACCTTAAGTTTATATTGACATTTCAGGGTTGCATCAACTAATATTCATTGGGGCAGAGGGAGAAGTAATTGTTCCCAACAAAAGTTGCATATTAGACTTTTGAATATAAATTGAAACTCTTCTAAGTCAACAATAGACCAAAAAGTCACATACATGCATTCCATGTTGCGTTTAAAAATTGATTCCCAGTTATAATTAAGATGCACTTTGTATAGTCTTATTCGAGATGAAACGTTTTCAATTTTTCTATTAATTCTGAGTGAAAATCTTCAAAGCTGATAATAAATCATATGATTACATGTGCTTTGTCTAACTTACAGTATGCTGTATTGTCTTTTCTCAACGCCAATACCTTGTATTAACGTCATATGTATTATCATGTGAAAACATAACATAGTGCATTTACCAACTTATCACTATGTATCGAAAAGTGCAACTTGGGTTTCAAAAATTGAATTCAAAATTCAGTAAGAGACCTTTTCGTTGCATAGAAAAATGTTTCTTATATACGCGTAGTTCGAAAAAAATCTCAGAGTCCTATAGTTATATGTTAGAACAAAACATTCCCGGGTACTGAAACTGATTTACATCAACATAATTCCGTGTTTCATCTGATTTCAATTAACAATCATTAACAATCATTAATAAAAACAACAATTTTTTTCATTTTACATTGACAGTCAGTTTCCATTCTTTGATATAAGAATGTGAACGGTATTATCTGCATACATTTATCATTTGTATTTCATTTGATGGAAAACTGCTATGTACCAAATGTGTACATAGCATAATCTCATTTTGATATAGTGAAAATGAGACTGGCGATATTATTTCGCCTTGCAACACACCGCAATAAAAATCAAAACAATTTGACAATAATCAATTACGATTATAAAACTCATTCATTAATTAAGGTATCCGATCCATAATAGCCCCAAATTCATTGAATCTGGATGCATAACATATATGTATGGGCTTCATACTTAGTATACTTGGGCATAATTTTCATGTTTAAGTGTCAGTATGTAAGAGCAGAATGTGTCCTAATAATTGACCTTTTCCTTTTCTTGAAGAGTTGCTCCCCTTTGCTTTTAATTTATAAGAATTAATTTTAAAAAAATATATACGGTATAAAACTTATTTTCACTAGTTTTTGTATTCCTAATGATGAAATGTATCTTTCCGCCGAAGCATTTATTGATATTCTTAATATTTAATTTTTTATTTTAAAAATTGTGCTTGTCCCCATAGACATTATTGCAATCTTCATTAATTAATTATTGCTTAGTTAATAATATTTTTGAAAATTTCTCTCGGTTAATCTTTTTCTACTCTAAAAAGCTTTAAATTAATATCAGAGTATTTAATACATGATGGATATTCAAGGTTAGAAAAATTAGGTCCTAATATGGATCGGATACCTTAAGCCATTTCTGCATTGCTTTTGATACACATAACCTTATTAATGATAACATTTTCTATCTGTAGTTAGTTTATAAAGTAACGTGTTATATACCTGACATATGCAATAGTTTAAAACTAAAAGCGAAATTAACAAATGAAAAATAAATCAAAAAAACATTTGTTTAAAAATATTATTCATTGCTTTACATGATGATGAACTTTCATGGAGTTTTTAGAAATTCACGCGACGAAAACAAAAACACTTGATATTTAGAATGACGTCATTTCCTACCTGACATGACAGTCCCCAACGGCCTGGGGCGTTGTGAACTCCGGGGGTCGGGAGCACTGTACGCCTACAGCCATCGTGTAGGTTGTATCGTTAAAAGTATTTTTAAGCCTTTGATTGTCTCTTGTTATTTCATCTAGGAATTAGATAGGATGTGTTTATATATAAATAAAACACACCCCGTCGTCGACTTCCTGTAAAAAAGAAACCCTTAAAAAAATGATTTAATTTGATTTTTGATTTTATCTTTGATGTGAAAAATATTGATTGGGTATATTTCACGTAACTGCCTTTTACATGTTTATATAACACTGAATAAGCATAATTTTAAAAAATTATTTTCATGAAATGATAATAAAATATGTTATGTGTAAAAAAAAAATATCACAACATTTAAAAACGCAGGCATAACTGGTTTCTTAGCCCTTTATTATTCTGTAATGAAACTTGTTTTTATTTGGAATAAAACTCTATTCAGGAAGGCAAAAAAATGACACAAACAACTAGAATAAAATAAATTGATAGTCCAATTTTAATTATTTGACACATTGGTACTTATACAGTTCTTTGCATTTAATGCTTTACCACAAAAATGTTACAACATTACATTCTGTGTGTAAACACTAAAATAAAGCTATTTTTAAACTTTCTAGTGCGAAACATGTACTCTAAAACTAACCATGCATATCGAACATGTACTTTTAAAATAAAAAAACAACAAAATAAATTGCGAAAGAAAACGTAAATGTTACGTTGTATTTTGGTGGGTTTTTTTTGCTGATTCAATGCGCAGATAATCGGTTGTCTTTATCCCTATATCCCACAGATTTTGTGATTATGGAGAAAACAAAAATATAAGTCTTGCAAACTGCTTAATCTTATTTTTACTAAATGAAATATTTCTCAAATGTTTAAATTATATACTATTAGATCGTGATTAATGTAGATCAACATGTTGTCACGGAGCAAGTGTTTGATGGCATCTGTATTTGTTTGAAGTTAAAAGAACATGGGCGAATGAGATGCAACAGATGCCTTTTGGATAAATCGTAAAATATAATTTCGAATTCTAGACATCTTCAACGTACTTCTTTATAGCATATTAAAATCACTTCCAATTATAGTAGGTCTGATTATTTTAACACACACGAAGAAAAGAAGAGAATTAAAAGTAACTGTTGAAAATTTTGTTGACTTTGAACTATAAATCTAAAAGGCTCAATTCTTAAAGATTATCTTATATAAGATGCAATGACCACTACAATAGATGAAATTTCAATGCTTTGTCAACGAGTGTACAGATTACTACCTTTACAACATTAACAACAACACAACAAAATAGTAAACCATAAAAACCACACAAGAGTCTATCTAAATGTATTTAAAATAAAATCTACTTATATCTAAAACAAAAGCATCTTAGAAGATTCTGCAATGGACCAGTATACATGGTTTTGGTTATTCGTGTTATCAATAATGCAGCCGTTTAAAAGACTTTAAGTTTGACAATGATTTGCTTACAGGGACGCACTGGGTCCGGGAAATCGTGTCTATGCTGCTTCGAGGGAAAGCCGAGTACTCCAGCGATCCCCTCCACTCCATCGATTTCTACGACTCCAGTTACATAGAAAAACTACCATCCCCAAGAATTCTACAGGTATGATAGAAAAACTAGAGGTGTCATTCTTACACCTCATCTGAACAATCAAGAGGATTTTTCTGTTTTCTTGAAGATTTGACTCGATTTCTCTTAACTTGCAGTCACACCTACCGTTTCGATACCTTCCGAACGAGATCAAAAGACAAGGGCGGATAATCCACGTGTCGAGGAATCCGAAGGACACGGCGGTGTCGCTTTACTGCATGTTGAAGAAACTCACCTTCATGTACAGTAGTTTCTCGGGCTCCTTCCATGCCCTCTTACAATGTATATTCTACAGTGACAAATGTAAGCTTTCCTATTTGTGATTGAATATTTTTGAAAAATCAAAATTTTTTTTGGAAAAGAAAAACCCCGCAGTCCTAATTCAGAAAGAAAATTTGATTTTCAGTTGCGTATGGAAATTGGTTCGACTTTGTCAAAGAGTGGGATAAAGTTATGCGCCAAGAAAACAGAGGTTGTAAAATACTTCACTTGGAGTTTGAGGAAATGAAGAAGGTAACTTGAAGCCTAATAAGGTCTTGTAATACACGAACTCCCTGCAACCCCCCCCCCTACCCCGGGATCGATTTGAAAAAAAAACAAACAAACAAAAACAAAACAAAAAGAAAGAAAAAAGTAAATAAAGAATTTTATTGACAATGGATGACTACATGTAATTATAGCAAGTTAAAAAAAAATAATCGGCGTGGATTTATGAAGTGTTAAAATTTGAAACTATAGTTAACTTTAACACACAAATTGAAATTCATCAGCTGGGTGCGTCTTGCTTTTAACAAAAACTGAGACTTAAAAGAGCAAAATAAGCAATATTAAAGCTTTTAAAGCGCTTTCGTGAAGCAGACCTATCGGGTTTCCGGAGAATTCCGTGCAGTCGTTGATCCTTGGTAATTCTCGACTTCTGCTGAGAAATCGGTGAAGACACTTGCACTAGTCTCTATAATAATACATCTACAGACATTTCAACCTCTCGATGAACTCATGTTTACAATTTCCCGATCTAAATTACTGACTTTTGCAAAGGTATTTGTACCAAGCTTCCGGGATTATGTTTAATAATGTTTATTTTGAATTTCATTTTTTAGGACTTAAAATCCAACGTGAGAAAGGTAGCGGACTTTTTGGGCGTCGATTGCGATGAAGAATTTGTTAATATCGTAGCGGAGAAATGTACATTTAAAAATATGAAAAATGGAAAAGAGGCTAATCCCCAACCTTACTGGAAAGACTGCACCTTTGATGGGAGGATGCCCATATTCAGAAGAGGTACGGCAACGTGGTTAATATTTTGCAAAAATTAGTTAAATCTATGATACTTGACCTCAACGAAATTTTCCCTAATTAATAATAGACTTAAAGCTGTTTCATGCAATCAATTTGAAATTTTATACGAATATTTTCCAAAAAAAAAATTTCCTATGTTTCATTTCCTTTTTTAAAACGATTAAACTAAAGTTTCAAAAAGATCTCTCATCACATCCAAAGCAACACTAAGTAGATATTGAATACCTTTATCTATTCCCTGCCCAGGTGATGTGGGTGACTGGAGGTCTTGGTTCTCCGACAAAGACAACGACAGGTTCGACAAGGAGTACGCTCGCCAGATGAAGGACCACCGAATGAGCTTCCGCTATTGCATTTGACGGATGAGCTTTCATTTGACCCCAGGTCACACTATTTGACCATGTTTGACTTCATTAATTATTATGTGCAGAAGACATCCTGAATTCTGTTCAGAAGTAGAAGTTCTATTTTGTTTGATGATAGAGCTTCTGGAATTCTCTCTGACGGAAAACAGAGTTTGAGTTCTGTTTGACATTTGAAACTCCGCAGTCCGTTTCTTAGCAGGTTTACAAGACTATTGTGTTAAATGAAGATTTGTCAGACGAGGTCACTATTATATGTACCTTGTTAACTGTAATTTAATTATGTATATCAATTACCGAATATATATTTTTTAACATTTTTTTTTTCAAAACTCTTTTGTAACCTTGTCAAACTAAGACGTGGCCTGTACTTCAGAAGAAGGCATTATTTGGGTTTGAATCGACTTCATATTTAATATAGAAACCCCCTTCATAACATCTGTTCTGTCCAAATCTAACAATTCATACTTCGATTTAATTTCCTTTGATGTAAATGTTAATCAACAATGTTAATTAAATTCAGTTGAATTAGAATTACTCCGGTGACAGTAATGATATGGTTATTTTTGCGTTGAGTCCTCCGCATTAGGTTTTGTGACATGAAGTATTTAGTAAATCGTTGTAACTTTGAATAAACTTTTTGATAGCATTTACCTTAAATCTACGAAGAAAAGGATTCTTTTACGTTGCAATTACTATTAAAAGGTCAATTTGATCGATGAGGTAAAGTACGTCAATTTACATCAGAGGGACATAACGGCATAACACCTGTTAATTTTATGTTTCCTGTTTCACGGCTGTTGTTCTGTCCAGTTGCGTGTAATTCACCGCGAAAGATTATAAACATTATCATATTTTCATATTGTTATACATGTACACACTTATCATAACATAGAGATGGACAATCAGACAATCAAATGTACATATGAAGATTTGTTATGTTGATTTGATGAATAGATTATATTATATTACATGTACTTACATGTACTGCGTTACTTGTAGTGACCTTATTAAATGTTATTGGTTGTTTGTGACGGTTTAAATATGAGATTTTGTGCAATATTAAATGAATTGTGAACATTTTTCTCTGTGACTTCTTTTTAGTTTACAATATGATATTATGTTAAGGAGGATTAGTCATAATCATCAAAGTACCAATTGCCGAAAGCTTACTGAATGCTCCAATATTCACGGATCGTGACATATTGATTGTCCACGAAGAAAAGTTCGGATGTTTAAGGAGGCAGGATGATCAACGAATTAACCATCAGATCTAACTAAAATTTTAGATATGAATATAGTCAAGGAAAAATCCATATATTTTACCTTTTAAATTTTGGCATTTTCCTATATTTATATATAGAGCTCTTCTTCTAAATGAGATCAAAACACCCTAAAAATGGCCATGACCATCGAACCCTCTTGATTAGTTAAATAATAGTAAAGTCAAATCAATTAAAATTCTGATGGCGATAAATGAATGAGGAAACCACGCCCCCTTTTTAATAAAAAAAATTGACTCGCTATCATCACGTAACCAGCATGTGTCATGTCATCAGCAACCCATTTTTCTAATTTTAATCAAATCTTATTAGAATTTTCTTTATATCTAGCTGCTGTCAATAATGTTTGCTTGTTATCCAACATTAAAGTGTTTTTTTTTTAAATGTCTTTTGCTTGTAAAGTTAGAAATAAAAACAGAAACAAATAATTCAATGAAGTTGGTACGTAAAAAAATCATAAGTTGCTGATTTGATAAAAAAAAGTACTGCTTCAGGTTCTATTATTGTATTAATCTGGTTATACAATTTGCAAAAATGTTTTTGAAAGTAAAGTTTATTGGATCATTATTGTCTTCTAATCAATCAAAAAGGTTTAAACGAGTTTGACATCTAATCCAAATATTTGCAATTTGCTAAATATGAACATATTTTCAAATTTTCAGTGCATAAACCGTCAGAAATTTTACTCTGGCGGAGAAAAGATGCTAATGATGGGATGGAATAGTGTCTGGTATTGGAATTGGTAATAAATATTTCAGAGAGGCTTATACTTACCACAGGCGCTTAGCAAGTTTAAGGATTGAATTATACAATTGTTTATATCTATATGTGACAAAAATATGACTCTGGCGTTTGCTTCCTTGCGATATTTCAAGACAGCTTACTGTAAATAAAACCTTGAATATTGTACTTTTAGGAGATCCATGTAAGTAATCATTGACAGATTGAATGCTTTCGTTCTTTGCTTCTTAACGCAAAGTTATATTTTCCTCGAAAGATTAAAAATATTGATGAAGACCCGGAAAAATAACTGCAAAGGTGGCATTGTTCTTCAAACTACTTCAGTCGTATTATTGATTCTGAGTTTTTGTCTTCTGTCAATTCACAAGAGCGGAAACAAACTTACGGAGATTTATTAAAAATAATGGAAAAATATTTAATTCATTTGGGTACTAGGACTTTCAAAAACTCTGTGAACATCTTATATTTAGCTGTGGTCTAACCTAACAAGAGAGAGAGAGAGAGAGAGAGAGAGAGAGAGAGAGAGAGAGGGGCGTTACAAAGGAGAAATATTGGGATCTTTTTTATTCTATCCAAAATTTATTGTTTTTATCCTGAAATATCATCCTAGATCAGAATATAACAAGACCCCAACCGTCATATATCTACAATTAGATCCATCGAATGCAATATGTCATCCAGCAAGACCTTCCAATGTCTGATATCGACCAGCAAAGCCTTCAGTGTCAGAT
>WFKH01006014.1:3933189-3946620 GCA_016163765.1 Magallana hongkongensis | reverse complement strand
TATCTATCAGAATCTATCTATCAGAATCTATCTATCAGAATCTATCAGTCAAAGGCTTCATGTCTTACAGGGGACATAAGATAAATACGTATTAACACTAAACATTTTAAACACGCTAATATTTACTTTGAGCTAGGAAAAAAAAGTTTCCCAAATGAGAACAGTCTATTCCATTTATGTTTATATTAAAATATCAAATGAACATGTGTTCAGCTTCCAAAAATGATATTGCCAATTCAGTTTGATAAAACAATTTTGTAAAAAAAACAACAAGATGAATGAATGAACTACAATTGTATTAGGGTTACCAGAACATGTAATATGTTTGTAACAACCCCGTTCTACATTATTGTATCTAGGACACCTATTCTTAAATATCCAGAAATGTATGCTGAGTACAAAATTCAGAGAAAATATGTTCAAAGCGTTTGGAGTCATTCAAGTTCATAAATATCGGTATTTTGTCGTTTGTTTCAATGAAACTGTGTGAGTTTCCGATAACTACATTCTCAAGGAGGCTGGAATTAAATAATAGTTGATTATTAAAAATATCATATCTAAAATTTTAAGGTAGATCTTATGGTTTCTTTCTTAAAGGTCAAGAAATTAACCATAAGATCTACCTTAAAATTTTAGATATGATATTTTTAGCCATCAACTTTTATTTACTAGTAGTAAAGAAAATTTCCCATTGTTTTAGCTCAGATTTCAATATTTTCCTGTATATTTATACAAGGTCTTCTTCTAAAGGAGACTAATATAGTCTAAAAATGACCATGACATCCAGTCTTCTTAATATACATGTACTTCTATGTTTATTCATTGCACCATATCCCATCAATCTTTTGAACTTCAGTTCGAGGATTAAACCCACCAAGATTATCCTTGAACATAGAAACCCCCTAGAACGGTTGTCATTTTTGTTTTGGGTGCGTTTTTTAAAATAATAAATGCATCACAATTATATCCCTATTTTGATACCTAGTCTATCATAATAGGGCCCCTGGGGTCTCTTCTACCTGTATGACCCCTGACCTCCCGGAGAGCGAGCTATCGACCTCGGTCTCACCACGTATACTGTCCCCATGTTTACCGAGTTCCGGCCGATCACTCCCTGTATCCTTGAAATCCTAGTCCACCCAATGACCGAATTAAACAAGCTGTTTACTTCGTCACTCTTCTGTTTATTGAAGTTTATTCCGTAATACCAGAGCAGCTTGTAGCTGACGTAGCAGAGTATCTGATGGCGTGGTCTGTGTTTTTTAAGTTTAGGCATCGCGTATGATTTTACCTTATTTGGTAACAAAGTTATGATTAATACTTCTACAGATATTGGATTTTTTGTATAGATTAAATGCTATTTTATTTCAGACTTTGAGTTTTTCCCTGTTGCTATAACCCATATATGCCACTGCATCTGGTGTATTTTCCGAGGTCCCACCCACACCCCTTTATATTGAGCTGTATTTGTATTGACCTTGACATGTGAGCAGTGCACGTTTCACGTTTCCTTATGTACGATTTTATTATCACTTCTACTTATTTTTTATAACATAAGAGTAAATCAATAGATTTGCTAATTCCATGAAAATCACCTTAAACAGACTGATTCCCTGTAAAACAGACTAAATCCCCACAACACGTCCGTTTTATGAACTGATGCACACATATTAGGCACACTTAGCAATTTCTTTTAATCTAAGAAAAAGCTTAGAAATATTCCGAATAAAATAATGAATATTTATTTTCAAATAGAAACTAATTATCGAACCCTGGTACCAGTTTGCAGCAGCAAACGGCAACAATGAAAATGGCGAGTTATATTAATATGAACTTTTTTTCTGAGTCATAAAGGTTTGTAGTGATATAATAAAACAATTAAAGTATACCATTGAGGGTGTCAGCAAGTTCCAGTTCCCCTCGAGCAAGCCTATTTCCCTCGGCAATGGGCTTGCTCTTGAGGAACTAGAGTCTTGTTTTGACTCCCTCAATTGTATACTTTCATTGTATATTGACATATTTGAAAGAAATTTGTTTAAAAATTTGGCAGCCTAACTCGGCCATTCCTGCTTCATTCCTGGAATATGGATGACATAAACAATTTTTTCTTTTCTTAATTTATTCCTATTTTTTCAAAAGATAAAGATGTATTTTCAACAACATGTTCCTGTATATACTATTAGGTTTCCTATGAAATGCGTTTCATTAATCATTGCTTTTGAGTGTGTGACTGTTACAGCACATTAACTGGTTCAAAATACATAAGCGTTTTTAAATTAGATGCATCAGTCTCCAAGTGTAAAAAATCAAATTAATTTATTAATATATACAATACATGTATCTATTGTAGAAAAAGCGGCGATTCGACCGACAGGCCTTTCATGCCTTTGATTATTGTTATGTCACCCTGACACGGCTAATAAGACCATACAACTCCCTAAAGGAACAAAGTGACATAAAATATTCTTTTTTGGTCAATTCAATGTGTTAACAATTACATACAAAAATTCAAGTAAAAAAAATAAAACTGATAAAAATAATTGGATCAAAATGAAGGACAGGTGTACTGTTCGTATATATTCATTATCATATTGTATGTCATCATTTGATAAATATGATCCTGCAAGCTTCTCTTAGGACCTAGACGTGTTTTGTTTGTATTCGTGACCGCGATATTGCCATGCAGTTGACACAGACCGCACTGGGCTTATCAAACTTTGGAAGGAGGTTACCAGAGAGCGTTCACCACCTGTCCTGCCGTATAAAAACAACACAGAATGCGAAACCTGAAATTCCACTCATTGTTTTCATAATACGTATTTTACACATTGATGCCTATATATAGAAATGTTGTGTAAATACATTTTACCATCTGAGGACACACAGATTGTTAGCAGGAAGAGTAGCGCCGTATAAGTGGACAATATTCAGACATGTTTTAATCATTGTGTTTAGACTTTTTCGCTTTTGAAGTATATTTTTCCTTTTTGAAGATGTATGAATTTCTCGTCATCAGCGGTTACCTTGGGAACTTTAGTAATTCTAGTGTGTTACAAATCTACCCAAATATCACAAAAATGAAGTTGACTTATAATCTTTGGATCTACGTTTAACAGTAAGTAAAATGTTTTCTCATCTTTGGAAAAGTTTGCATCAGTCGTGCTAATTATTATATTGTATATCCGTAATTAATGAAAACGGTTGAAATTCAGATGGAAGAAATTAATTAATATATCGGTATTTATTGATACTCAACAATACAAGTATACTATAACTATTATTTGTATGTAATTATCAGAAATTGATGAAGTTTTACGTATGTACTTAAATAATATATTAAGTCAAATCTTATTTCTATCTTTATTATAGTGCAAGCTACTGGTACTACTAAATGTAAGGGCGTATGATGAATATGCGTATATATGGGCATGTGTCGTAAAGACGTTATCAAATTCTTCTAATGATATGATCCGTTAAATATTGAGGTCAGTACTCTCATTATCCCGTCCAATGAGATTCTTTTATTTTTCGATAGACACGCCCACTTACACACCATAAATTTCATTCATATTTTTTATGTAAAATGGTATGCTTTTAAGAAGATTTAAGATAGGTTTCACTGACACCTTTTTCATCAGTACATTTACTCGCCAAGGAAGAGAGTCGTACAAGGCACTGTCTTCTGTATTACAGATATTGTGTTTGTCGATGCTAGATCCAGGGGACGCATAGAGAAGCATGGAAGTGTACGAGTTTAGCGTGGAACCTGACCATTTGACCAGGGTCAAGCTCTACGACCACTTCAGTTTTCCGTACGCTTTTCCCGGAAACGTCAAGGATCACCTGAAGAAGATCGCCGCCACTCGGATCAGGGACACCGATGTACTGCTGTCTACCTACCCCAAGTCAGGTAAGTTGATTTACCTTTGTAACCCCCCACCCCACCCCAGTCAAGTCAATTTTCTTACCTGTACACCCTATGGAGTCAAGTAAGTTGACCCACCCGTTTCACAACTTAATTGTCATATTCCATAGCTATCAGTTGCGATACCTGTGTCCCCCCCCCCCCCCCCTCCCCAACGGATGAGTTGTCCTACCCGAGTACTACATGTATAAGTCAAGTCATCAAGTCATCTGAATTACCCGTGAGTGCCCATGTCGACCTGATTTAATTAGATAACGTGGATAATTTTATAATTATGTTATATTCTATTATATTCTAAGCAAAAAAAAGAAAAAAAAGAAAAAGATTTTGATATTTTGGGATTATTTTCGAGAAACACTGAGAATCAAATAAAACATTGTTTAGACTAGTATTCTTTTTTACGTATACTTTTTGAAGCTCTGTGTGTTTTATTATTTAAAATACATTTTAACATTTATATTTATCAGGACTCATCCGTTAAAAAAAGATTAAAATTATCAATTTTAAACAATGATATTAAAAGTGAAAATTTATAAATGCATGCAAACAGTAAGGGTGAATGAGACCCAGTATAATGTCAGTGACTCTGTTTTGTAAATCCATCGGCGGCCCGTGCGGCCCGTACGTGTACCAGGTCTGGGGGTTGTGACACTGGCCAGTGGCCGCTATAGCCGCCGCTCCTGGGGACACTAAGAGTTCACAGTGAACTGACCCCACGGCCTGTCGGTGTATAGGTCGGCTACAAATAAATATTTTCTTCGTTTCTGATGGGATAGGTCCTTCATAAACAAGTAAACATAAAGAAACAGGAATACAATCCCGCGGGACGACCCTCTTCAATGAATTATGATAATATCGCTACAGGGGACACCCCTCAACTTACGACACGGAATCACAATGGTAGTAAGATTGTTTCCAGAAGCACATGACAGTTTATTATTGTCCTTTATTAGTTCCCCTACTAAACCTCTATGAAAGTATTTCTTGCCCGAGTACCAAATACGCTATCTACATTGATGGATTTTATATGATATTATATAATACAATATTTATAATTATATGTTTATGAGAAGTAAATAAAATATTTTTACATAGTTCCATTTTATGATATTTGGACTTGATAGCGAATATTACACCATATTAGATACCAATTTCATAATCTAAATCATGCGCAAATCATTTTTTTTGGGGGGGAGGGGGGTGGGTCCGCAAAAATTCAAACTTATTAAATTCATAAAGTGAAATTACCAAAAACTAATAGGCATCGGACCTCATTAGAATTATCCTTTGTACTCTGTTCTTGATTGGTAGATTACTCATACTCCCACTTCTTACATTATACAGGATATATTACCCCTGATAATATATTGTACCTACGCTGAAAAATCATATTGTATCTTGTTAACTACTTTAAGATACCCGATTTTAAGCGTCATTTGATTGAATAATATATTGTACCTACGCTGATAAAATCATATTTTATCTTGATAATTACTTTAAAATACCAGATTTTAAGCGTCATTTGACTGAATCATGAATAATGACCGGTTTTCATACAAAACAAATCAAGTAAATACTCCGTGAAAGTAATTATTATACCTATTTAAGTATTTTTCCTTTTTGAAGATGTATGAATTTTCCGTTATCATGGGGTCAACTTTATTTTATCACAGAAACAAGTGCCTGTGATTTATTGGTAGATATTTTCCTGTACTATAATAATAACCTATAAAGTGTTTTTAATGTCAAATGCCTATGATCGTTGTAGCTAGATTCGCGTTTCGCCCGTGCAGTAGTGTGTGTATAGTGCTGTAAAAGCCGGAGCAATAGTAGTCCGCATGTAATTCGTTTATATATATGCATGTAATGAGGAAAAAAAGTTATAATTCATATATTAAACAAAGGAAGGTTTAGAAGAAAAATTGAATTATCAACTGTTTAGATTTACCATATCTCTTATATCACGTACAAAGATACTCAGAAAGGGAATATATTAACATCCACTAGGTATTTCCCCCTCTTTTTAAAAAAAAGAAAAAAGAAAATCGATTGTAAAGTTTTCATATATTATATAGAAAATGACAAGACTGAAATCTTCGCGATCTAGTAAAACGATCTGTCCGCGTATGAATAAACACATTCCTCTAACTTATAACAGCTGCATTGAACTTTTTATTGAACCTAGAGACATTAATCTTATACCGTAGGTAAAGCAGTGCATACAAAATAACAACCATGGGACAATCACATGACTATTGTACATCACAGTTATATCACGTGTTAATATGGTAATCAGAAGAACTACCAATTCCTTACCATATTAACAAAATACCTTAAGTTTATATTGACATATCAGGGTTGCATCAACTAATATTCATTGGGGCAGAGGGAGAAGTAATTGTTCCCAACAAAAGTTGCATATTAGACTTTTGAATATAAATTGAAACTCTTCTAAGTCAACAATAGACCAAAAAGTCACATACATGCATTCCATGTTGCGTTTAAAAATTGATTCCCAGTTATAATTAAGATGCACTTCGTAAAGTCTTATTCGAGATATAACGTTTTCAATTTTTCTATTAATTCTGAGTGAAAATCTTCAAAGATGATAATAAATCATATGATTACATGTGCTTTGTCTAACTTACAGTATGCTGTATTGTCTTTTCTCAACGCCAATACCTTGTATTAACGTCATATGTATTATCATGTGAAAACATAACACAGTGCATTTACCAACTTATCACTATGTATCGAAAAGTGCAACTTGGGTTTCAAAAATTGAATTCAAAATTCAGAAAGAGACCTTTTCGTTGCATAGAAAAATGTTTCTTATATACATGTAGTTCGGAAAATATCTCAAAGTCCTAAAGTTATATGTTAGAACAAAACATTCCCGGGTACTGAAACTGATTAACATCAACATAATTCCGTGTTTCATCTGATTTCAATTAACAATCATTAACAATCATTAATAAAAACAACAATTTTTTTCATTTTACATTGACAGTCAGTTTCCATTCTTTGATATAAGAATGTGAACGATATTATCTGCATACATTTATCATTTGTATTTCATTTGATGGACAACTGCTATGTACCAAATGTGTTCTAATGTCATTTTGATGTAGTGAAAATGAGACTGGCGATATTATTTCGCCTTGCAATACACCGCAATAAAAATCAAAACAATTTGACAATAATCAATTACGATTATAAAACTCATTCATTAATTAAGCCATTTCTGCATTGCTTTTGATACACATAACCTTATTAATGATAACATTTTCTATCTGTAGTTAGTTTATAAAGTAACGTGTTATATACCTGACATATGCAATAGTTTAAAACTAAAAGCGAAATTAACAAATGAAAAATAAATCAGTAAAACATTTGTTTAAAATTATTATTCATTGCTTTACATAATGATGAACTTTCATGGAGTTTTTAGAAATTCACGCGACGAAAACAAAAACACTTGATATTTAGAATGACGTCATTTCCTACCTGACATGACAGTCCCCAACGGCCTGGGGCGTTGTGAACTCTGGGGGTCGGGAGCACTGTACGCCTACAGCCATCGTGTAGGTTGTATCGTTAAAAGTATTTTTAAGCCTTTGATTGCCTCTTGTTATTTCATCTAGGAATTAGATAGGATGTGTTTATATATAAATAAAACACACCCCTTCGTCGACTTCCTGTAAAAAAGAAACCTTTAAAAAAATGATTTAATTTGATTTTTGATTTTATCTTTGATGTGAAAAATATTGATTGGGTATATTTCACGTAACTGCCTTTTACATGTTTATATAACACTGAATAAGCATAATTTTAAAAAATTATTTTCATGAAATGATAATAAAATATGTTATGTGTAAAAAAAAAAATCACAACATTTAAAAACGCAGGCATAACTGGTTTCTTAGCCCTTTATTATTCTGTAATGAAACTTGTTTTTATTTGGAATAAAACTCTATTCAGGAAGGCAAAAAAATGACACAAACAACTAGAATAAAATAAATTGATAGTCCAATTTTAATTATTCGACACATTGGTACTTATACACTTCTTTGCATTTAATGCTTTACCATAAAAATGTTACAACATTACATTCTGTGTGTAAACACTAAAATAAAGCTATTTTTAAACTTTCTAGTGCGAAACATGTACTCTAAAACTAACCATGCATATCGAACATGTACTTTTAAAATAAAAAACAACAAAATAAATTGCGAAAGAAAACGTAAATGTTACGTTGTATTTTGGTGGGTTTTTTTGCTGATTCAATGCGCAGATAATCGGTTGTCTTTATCACTATATCCCACAGATTTTGTGATTATGGAGAAAACAAAAATATAAGCCTTGCAAACTGCTTAATCTTATTTTTACTAAATGAAATATTTCTCAAATGTTTAAATTATATACTATTAGATCATGATTAATGTAGATCAACATGTTGTCACGGAGCAAGTGTTTGATGGCATCTGTATTTGTTTGAAGTTAAAAGAGATGCAACAGATGCCTTTTGGATAAATCGTAAAATATAATTTCGAATTCTAGACATCTTCAACGTACTTCTTTATAGCATATTAAAATCACTTCCAATTATAATAGGTCTGATTATTTTAACACACACGAAGAAAAGAAGAGAATGAAAAGTAACTGTTGAAAAGTTTGTTGACTTTGAACTATAAATCTAAAAGGCTCAATTCTTAAAGATTATCTTATATAAGATGCAATGACCACTACAATAGATGAAATTTCAATGCTTTGTCAACGAGTGTACAGATTACTACCTTTACAACATTAACAACAACACAACAAAATAGTAAATCATAAAAACCACACAAGAGTCTATCTACATGTATTTAAAATAAAATCTACTGATATCTAAAACTTCTTAGAAGATTCTGCAATGGACCAGTATACATGGTGTTGGTTATTCGTGTTATCAATAATGCAGCCGTTTAAAAGACTTTAAGTTTGACAATGATTTGCTTACAGGGACGCACTGGGTCCGGGAAATCGTGTCCATGCTGCTTCGAGGGAAAGCCGAGTACTCCAGCGATCCCCTCCACTCCATCGATTTCTACGACTCCAGTTACATAGAAAAACTACCATCCCCAAGAATTCTACAGGTATGATAGAAAAACTAGAGGTGTCATTCTTACACCTCATCTGAACAATCAAGAGGATTTTTCTGTTTTCTTGAAGATTTGACTCGATTTCTCTTAACTTGCAGTCACACCTACCGTTTCGATACCTTCCGAACGAGATCAAAAGACAAGGGCGGATAATCCACGTGTCGAGGAATCCGAAGGACACGGCGGTGTCGCTTTACTGTATGTTGAAGAAACTCACCTTCATGTACAGTAGTTTCTCGGGCTCCTTCCATGCCCTCTTACAATGTATATTCTACAGTGACAAATGTAAGCTTTCCTATTTGTGATTGAATATTTTTGAAAAATCAAAATTTTTTTTTGAAAAGAAAAACCCCGCAGTCCTAATCCAGAAAGAAAATTTGATTTTCAGTTGCGTATGGAAATTGGTTCGACTTTGTCAAAGAGTGGGATAAAGTTATGCGCCAAGAAAACAGAGGTTGTAAAATACTTCACTTGGAGTTTGAGGAAATGAAGAAGGTAACTTGAAGCCTAATAAGGTCTTGTAATGCACGAACCCCCTCCAACCCCCCCCCCCCCCCCTCCCCCGGGATCGATTTGAAAAATAACAAACAAACAAAAACAAAACAAAAAGAAAGAAAAAAGTAAATAAAGAATTTTATTGACAATGGATTAAACCGAAACAAAGACTACATGTAATTATAGCAAGTTAAAAAAAGTAATCGGCGTAAATTTATGAAGTGTTAAAATTTGAAACTATAGTTAACTTTAACACACAAATTGAAATTCATCAGCTGGGTGCGTCTTGCTTTTAACATAAACTGAGACTTAAAAGAGCAAAATAAGCAATATTAAAGCTTTTAAAGCGCTTTCGTGAAGCAGACCTATCGGGTTTCCGGAGAATTCCGTGCAGTCGTTGATCCTTGGTAATTCTCGACTTCTGCTGAGAAATCGGTGAAGAACACTTGCACTAGTCTCTATAATAATACATCTACAGACATTTCAACCTCTCGATGAACTCATGTTTACAATTTCCCGATCTAAATTACTGACTTTTGCAAAGGTATTTGTACCAAGCTTCCGGGATTATGTGTAATAATGTTTTTTTGAATTTCATTTTTTAGGACTTAAAATCCAACGTGAGAAAGGTAGCGGACTTTTTGGGCGTCGATTGCGATGAAGAATTTGTTAATATCGTAGCTGAGAAATGTACATTTAAAAATATGAAAAATGGCAAAGAGGCTAATCCCCAACCTTACTGGAAAGACTGCACCTTTGATGGGAGGATGCCCATATTCAGAAGAGGTACGGCAACGTGGTTAATATTTTGCAAAAATTAGTTAAATCTATGATACTTGACCTCAACGAAATTTTCCCTAATTAATAATAGACTTAAAGCTGTTTCATACAATCAATTTGAAATTTTATACGAATATTTTCCACAAAAAAAAGTTTCCTCTGTTTCATTTCCTTTTTTAAAACGATTAAACTAAAGTTTCAAAAAGATCTCTCATCACATCCGAAGCAACACTAAGTAGATATTGAATACTTTTATCTATTCCCTGCCCAGGTGATGTGGGTGACTGGAGGTCTTGGTTCTCCGACAAAGACAACGACAGGTTCGACAAGGAGTACGCTCGCCAGATGAAGGACCACCGAATGAGCTTCCGCTATTGCATTTGACGGATGAGCTTTCATTTGACCCCCGGTCACACTATTTGACCATGTTTGACTTCATTAATTATTATGTGCAGAAGACATCCTGAATTCTGTTCAGAAGTAGAAGTTTTATTTTGTTTGATGATAGAGCTTCTGGAATTCTCTCTGACGGAAAACAGAGTTTGAGTTCTGTTTGACATTTGAAACTCCGCAGTCCGTTTCTTAGCAGGTTTACAAGACTATTGTGTTAAATGAAGATTTGTCAGACGAGGTCACTATTATATGTACCTTGTTAACTGTAATTTAATTATGTATATCAATTACCGAATATATATTTTTTAACATTTTTTTCTTCAAAACTGTTTTGTAACCTTGTCAAACTAAGACGTGGCCTGTACTTCAGAAGAAGGCATTATTTGGGTTTGAATCGACTTCATATTAAATATAGAAACCCCCTTCATAACATCTGTTCTGTCCAAATCTAATAATTCATACTTCGATTTGATTCCTTTGATGTAAATGTTAATCAACAATGTTAATTAAATTCAGTTGAATTAGAATTACTCCGGTGACAGTAATGATATGGTTATTTTTGCGTTGAGTCCTCCGCATTAGGTTTTGTGACATGAAGTATTTAGTAAATCGTTGTAACTTTGAATAAACTTTTTGATAGGATTTACCTTAAATCTACGAAGAAAACGATTCTTTTACGTTGCAATTACTATTAAAAGGTCAATTTGATCGATGAGGTAAAGTACGTCAATTTACATCAGAGGGACATAACGGCATAACACCTGTTAATTTTATGTTTTCTGTTTCACGGCTGTTGTTCTGTCCAGTTGCGTGTAATTCACCGCGAAAGATTACAAACATGATCATAGTTTCATATTGTTATACATGTACACACTTATCATAACATAGAGATGGACAATCAGACAATCAAATGTACATATGAAGATTTGTTATGTTGATTTGATGAATAGATTATATTATATTAGATGTACTTACATGTACTGCGTTACTTGTAGTGACCTTATTAAATGTTATTGGTTGTTTGTGACGGTTTAAATATGAGATTTTGTGCAATATTAAATGAATTGTGAACATTTTTCTCTGTGACTTCTTTTTAGTTTACAATATGATATTATGTTAAGGAGGATTAGTCATAATCATCAAAGTACCAATTGCCGAAAGCTTACTGAATGCTCCAATATTCACGGATCGTGACATATTGATTGTCCACGAAGAAAAGTTCGGATGTTTAAGGAGGCAGGATGATCAACGAATTAACCATCAGATCTAACTAAAATTTTAGATATGAATATAGTCAAGGAAAAATCCATATATTTTACCTTTTAAATTTTGGCATTTTCCTATATTTATATATAGAGCTCTTCTTCTAAATGAGATCAAAACACCCTAAAAATGGCCATGACCATCGAACCCTCTTGATTAGTTAAATAATAGTAAAGTCAAATCAATTAAAATTCTGATGGCGATAAATGAATGAGGAAACCACGCCCCCTTTTTAATAAAAAAAAATTGACTCGCTATCATCACGTAACCAGCATGTGTCATGTCATCAGCAACCCATTTTTCTAATCTTAATCAAATCTTATTAGAATTTTCTTTATATCTAGCTGCTGTCAATAATGTTTGCTTTTTATCCAACATTAAAGTGTTTTTTTAAAATGTCTTTTGCTTGTAAAGATAGAAATAAAAACAGAAATCAATAATTCAATGAAATGGGTAAAAAAATCATAAGTTGCTGATTTGATAAAAAAGTACTGCTTCAGGTTCTATTATTGTATTAATCTGGTTATACAATTTGAAAAAATGTTTTTGAAAGTAAAGTTTATTGGATCATTATTGTCTTCTAATCAATCAAAAAGGTTTAAACGAGTTTGACATCTAATCCAAATATTTGCAATTTGCTAAATATGAACATATTTTCAAATTTTCAGTGCATAAACCGTCAGAAATTTTACTCTGGCGGAGAAAAGATGCTAATGATGGGATGGAATAGTGTCTGGTATTGGAATTGGTAATAAATATTTCAGAGAGGCTTATACTTACCAAAGGCGCTTAGCAAGCTTTAGGATTGAATTATACAATTGTTTATATCTATATATACAGTGACAAAAATATGACTCTGGCGTTTGCTTCCTTGCGATATTTCAAGACAGCTTACTGTAAATAAAACCTTGAATATTGTACTTTTAGGAGATCCATGTAAGTAATCATTGACAGATTAAATGCTTTCGTTCTTTGCTTCTTAACGCAAAGTTATATTTTCCTCGAAAGATTAAAAATATTAATAAAGACCCGGAAAAAATAACTGCAAAGGTGGCATTGTTCTTCAAACTATTGATTCTGAGTTTTTGTCTTCTGTCAATTCACAAGAGCGGAAACAAACTTACGGAGATTTATAATGGAAAAATATTTAATTCATTTGGGTACTAGGACTTTCAAAAACTCTGTGAACATCTTATATTTAGCTGTGGTCTAACCTAACAAGAGAGAGAGAGCGGCGTTACAAAGGAGAAATATTGGGATCTTTTATTCTATCCAAAATTTATTGTTTTTATCCCGAAATATCATCCTAGATCAGATTATAACAAGACCCCAACCGTCATATATCTACAATTAGATCCATCGAATGCAATATGTCATCCAGCAGGACCTTCCAATGTCTGATATCGACCAGCAAAGCCTTCAGTGTCAGAT
>WFKH01006014.1:3892143-3924942 GCA_016163765.1 Magallana hongkongensis | reverse complement strand
CGGCATTGACCAATTAAAATGAACTTTAATTTAGTTAATTGTAGTTCCAGTTTTTAATTCGACAATACTTTTTTTTTCACTCACATGATTTTTAAAAATTTCCCTTTTTTATTTTTTTCTTTGTGTACTTCTGACAAGGATGTTCCATATTTATACTTCAAAATTAAATTTTATTTTCTGGACCAAAAAAAATCCTTTGCAGATTCTTGCATCAAAAGAGAACGGATTTCAGTATTTTTTGTACCTTGATTATGAATAGAGAAATTTTATTTTTCCGGAAGGCTCGTCTAATGAAAAAAATATACATGTATTAATTAATATATATATAAATCTTTTTTTTTTTTCCTTTTTTGTTTAAAAGTATATGAAGTAAACAAAATCTAGAATGAAGCGTACAAAAAGACACTGGTACACGTTCATTTAAGCAACAAGATTCAGGAAAGGTAACGCGACTTTCTCCTTTTTCTTCATAGTCTTAGCCTTAAAGATATGGATGATCAACAGACATATTAACAAAACATCTAAAACAGTACAATTGTGTCGTGTCGTTTCTTCAGAGAAAGACAATGTAAAAACACATGTCCACTTTTTTGTAAGAACTATTTGCGCTGGTTGATAACCACGTGTATTTTAAAACTGAATAAGAGTTATTGGTCTTTTTACGTATGGCCAAAATGGAGTGAGCTTCATGTATTTTTATGATAGCTATGCACAACTAGTAACTTGTTATATTGCAGAAAAACTTGCTCTTTTAAAAACGATATCATATATCAATAAATATCTTTATCTAAATTCTATGAATTGACATTTTTTAACGTAAATTAAATCAATATTTTGAAATAAAATTAAATGTATGTAATCCTATTTTTTTTTATCCTAAGATGATGAATAAAAAAATCCAAATCAATGTGTTCAATGTTGAAAAAAAACCCCAAATAGAGATACTTCAAGCATTGTATAAGTCGTATTATAATTACGATTTAAGGCGTTTCCTACAGACAGGAATTTAAAGAAAAAAGCTATAATAAATGAGAGGACTCGTTGAACATGCATGGTCAAATCTGGAGAGTTTAACTGTGCTTTGGTTAAAAAAGTAGGTCGCCTTCACCTTTGGGTTGACGTTATTGACCTTAACCGGTCATGATCTTCTGAATTTGGGAGTCAACTTTATCATTTTGAAACAAAATAAGGCAAGCTAAACTCTTATCAATCATCCATATATTGAACGATTTCACTCAACTTTGAATTCAAGTGCATTCGGCGAAGTTCAAATAATATTGAAATTCAGTTCCCATCGATCTCTCGTCTTACAGTTCGTCTCAAGTTATTGCTTCCGTTACTTTTGATGATTTTTACTTAAAATAAACATATACCTGTCAATGAAGTACAATTCAAATCGATAAAAGGGAAAAAATCCAAGATTTCTTCATTGATACATCATTTGTTTTTACCCAGGGAATTTCACAGGAACGAAAACAAACATAGTACGGAGATTCAAAATGGGAAATGTTTACATCTTTTCTCCATTCGGAAGTACTTGGGACACCTCGCACAATTTTTAACGTTATCATCCGGAGTACTATCATGTCATTTGCAATACAAAATCCCCGTAGACTTTTTATTTTGGAAAATTTACATTTGCAACTATGCTTTCTTATATGAACCTACAGAACAACGAAAAGGTTCAATTCTGTATTTCTACATTTGCAAATATGCTTCCTTATATGAACCCATAGAATAGCGAAAACGTTCAATTCTTTGTGAACTTTTTAATGACGTCACAATGATTATCGCACGCGCTTATCTTTTGGCGGTTACATTTATATTTTGTAATCGTAAAAGCACGGTTGTGTTAATATTCTGACCGATTTTCCTTTCCCAAACGTAAATATAAGTAATAAACAGCAATGTTAAAAAGTTCACCGGGATATGTACTTCTTTGGTACGTGATCAAATCTTCTGAAAAGCCCTTCGGGCTTCACAGGATTTGATCACGTGACCAACCAAGTTCATATCCCAGGGAACTTTTTAACATTGCTGTTTATTTCTGTGTTATCAAACCTGAAGCAGTAGAGGGGGCGTTCCCAAACAGATAATCTCTAGACTTTTTTTTATTCTAGTGAATGAATGTAGTTTGGGCACAAAGGTATTTATGATCATCGAGATATTACACAAAAAGTGGTGGAAGCAGAAACTTGGGACAGAGTATAATCGATGCTTTCTGTCTGAAATGACGTCATTTTGTCATCGTGACGTTGAAAATAACGTCATAATTTCGTTCAATTGTTGGCGTTTGTTTCATACATCGAAGTCTAACCATGTGGTAAGTCATAAAGTTTAAAATTTTAATGTATACTGTTTTTCATCATAATTTTTTGAATTGTGATATCATAGTGTTATATCATCGGCATCCATATTAATGTAACTGTATTAATGTAAAGGGACTCACTCCTTTTGCCAATGAAAGTGTGTCTATTGTAAAGATAAAATGTACCGAAAACTGATATTTCATTTCATTGTTCGGTGCATTAAATCTGGTAAATAAGATTTTCCCGATCCTTGAGCGATCTGTTATCTCAATACACTACACACACATGCACAGCTCCTCGCTATACAGTGGAGACTTGAGGATGAAGAAGATGTATTGACTGTACTGATTGGTGAGTTATGACGGACACACGCACTGGTCAGCTCACGTAAGTTCTAAATAACCGTAGGTAGTAGATTGTACACATCACGTGGCCAGTTGCAGCGTTTGTATGACGTGTCTGGTATAACCTGTTTAGAATATCAGTAGAACGGATAATGAGCCTCTAGACTGTGTGTCTATGACCAGTCTGTGACCACTGTATTGAGTTTCTGATTGTGATCAATCGACGTTTTAGATCAACCTCTCACCGCTGTGTGTGTGTAAGTGATTGGATACACAAGCAATAACAATCGGCTGCTGATTGATGTGTTGGTGCTAACCGTGATAGATTCAACATCTGTAAACAATTAGCAAAACTTATAATAGAGGGTGTCAGAGTGTGTCAATGCTGACCATACTATTTGATCGATTTAAAACTCAAATACTTTGTAATATATTCGGATATATAATGCAAGGTCAATTCAATAATATTGTTAGAATCGCCATATTTTTATCCTTTTCCAAGAAATCAAAATGATTCATGTTCATTTCTCAATTTCTTAGCTTGAAATTTCAAAAACTTGAGAAAAAGTACCATTCAGTCCATAATACGGCAATATAACATAGCTATACACTCGAGATGTCTACATGTAGCTAGTATATATTGTATAGTTTATTAGCTCAAAATAGTAAATAATTTGTAAATAGTTGAAAATTCCAGCGAGCAGTAAATGGTCTACCATTTACCGGAATTGAAGTCAATTCAAATCTAAGACCCACAACTGTTTTCAGTAAATATGAATAGATTTCTTACTGCATTCAGACCTGGCAGAAATCGTTTGTATCGAGAGACCAACTTTTAGTGTATGTTCAATATCCTAGAATGATGCAATTTATTCTTGTAGACCGGAAATGAAACTTTGATCCAGCCATTATATTCTGTCGTCGATTTAATTCATAATTACGACAAAAATGGTCGCTGTGCTTGTTACTTAGCTCTATACAGTGCCTGCTCTGTACGGAAATCAATAGGCTGCAGGAACCGAAACGTTTCCGAGCGAGACAAAGGAAGGAAAAGTTCTAATTGCTGCAAGGTTTTTCGATTATAGTACCTGGTGGTATAATTGTCTACAAACTTTGTTGACACAAGTGCAGAGTGATTTGAACAGAGGAAATTAATATAATAAAAAAAGATCGACAACTGAAAGCGAATTATAGAATTATTTGCTGAGTATAAGTCCCTGTATTATATCTAAACTAATACAATATCCTATACTTTCATGGCGACCTTCTCAAGATGGTGGGTATCGATCCAGTTGTTTTATTATAAAACCCGACTCAGGTGTTTTTAACAAGCTCAGCTTACTGGTACAGCAACATAATGTGATATGTAACATCTGCTTGTTTTTATACTTTCAATTAATTTGTCGAATGTTATTTGCGTGGCTTATTTCTGATCCCTTCGTTACAAGAAAACCGACAAGGCGTACTTGAGTGAAACTTTTATCTTTCATCTTTTATCTTCTCTGTACGTCGATTTTTAGCGGGGTAAATCATCCTAGTTGTATATAAAACTTATAACGCTTTCATTTGTTTGTTTACTTTCCTGGTGAATAATGAGTATGACTTCAATTTTAGACATTATGTCAGCATGTGTGTGGTAAATCATATTAAATTGCCAATTGTGTCCTGCTGTAGCTAGTGTAACTCTTACAATACTTTTGTTAATTTCTTCCTGTAAAGAGAGATTGAATTACAGCTGTAGTACTAGGGAAAATGACGGAAAAAGGTCCTTGAAACTCTATACGACCATCATGATTTGACAAAATAAGTTTTTGTATGACGATTGCATGTGAAGTCTTGGGCACCTCGACAGAACAGTAACAATGTATGTTGCTTCCCTAAAATTTTCTCTTTTTTACTCGTTTTATAAAATCTATGAATTGTATTTGTCTACTACACATGCAAGTACTTGATGGTTACCATCTATAGGTACAGCTTCGTACGCTAAAGTTTCATTTTAATTAATCTGCGACCCCCAAAACTCATTTCAAGAGAAGCGGAGTGAACCAATTATGGTTATCATGTATTTTCTGTATGTATATTGTGTAAACTAACAATAAGTGTACCAAAACCTGTGAAAGTAAGGGATATGTAATTGGGTGAATATTGTAAGTTGGTAGCTAGTTAGGTCTGAAGGTTTGAGGGTGGTCCTACAATTTTTCTTTTATTTGATCCGGACGTGAAATGGCAATTTACTTCTTGGTTGGTGAAATCACAGTTTCCTTTCTGCAGGTGGTGCTACAAGAGTAGCCTTCACCTTTGAGCACTGTGTGGAGGTACATGGATGTGGGAACAGTTTAGCGGTATGTCGATATTCCCAGCTGTTATATAAGAGACATCATTGATTGCCAAACCTTGTCGTCACCAGCCGAAGCAACTCGAACGCTGTCTTTATGTGAGTACTACTAGAATAGATGGTTTCATTAATGTTTGAAATTTCAGTAATGTATAGATGTCTGAACTTCTGATCCATGGTTACACTGATATATAAACTATATAAACTGTTACAATTAATGTACAGGTTTAAAAAAATTATTTTTTTCATCAACCGTTCTTGTATGAGAAAGGTGCTTAGAAAGGAAATGTACACCATACACTAATGTCCATGACACTGTTGATATCGGCATTATTTTCTTTATTTTTTTCACTTGATTTTTGATGTTTCAGAGTTGCATGCTATTACAAAAGACAATTTTTCTCTTCAATCGATATTTTTTTGAGAAAGATGCTAAGAAAAAGGATGTCCACAACACACCATGACAATTATGATAATTCTTATGCAATGGTTTTATCACCCGATAATTGATGTATCAGTGAGAAAGATCGATTATAGCTTTTTTCTGTTCTATGTGGGTTGTGAGGTAGTGAGCAGAAAAGATTTATCTGTCTGCAATGAACACGAAACATAGATTTGTTCAACTAAGTGAATGCATGCTCAGCAATAAACAGTTCGTGATTTTTTTTTACTAATGTTTTTACAAGTGGTCGCTCTGTTCGTATGCTGTGAGATCAGATCGCATCCATTACGATATCTCCATCTCACATGTATACACCACATCACACATTGAACAGTACATGGCACCAGGCGCGCTAATCTTTTCATTTTTTCTTGGCGTATAAAGTAATCGTGATTTCTGAAGTTCTATCTGGGTTAATATTATTGGTGAAGTGCAGAGCCCTTTCGAACGTTAGGTTTAGAAACTCTGTGTATTGAACTTATGTTAACCTGTCAGATTTCTTGCAATGATCCTTTCCTCATCCCAGGTTAGCCTTCCCCTGTTACGGGTCATTACAGAGTTAATGCGAGAGTAATCTCCCGTGATGTGCTTATCGTCACTTCTTAATATATTCTTTATCTGAATATTCACTGCTTTCCGTGCAATGTTCCTGCAATCTAAATGTTTTAACACAATTCACCGCTTGAGTTGTTCATTTTAGAGAATATCCGAGTATCACGGTTTCCTTTAACCTATCCTTATACATGAACATGCACTAGATTAATTAATGCAACATGTGGGAGTTTAAAGATAGTATGTGTATGTATGAATCTAAATAAAAATGTCTCCATGTTAGCTGTATTGTATCTGGTGTTTGTCTATTGCAGCGTAAACTATGCTGTCTTTAGAACCATTTTAACAAGACCTTGGACTTTCGGTAGGACGTAACTATCTATTTCTTGCATCAAACAAGTTAAAAATGACGCTGGTTTCGAGTGGAATATGCACCGATTCTCTAAGGCTTAGATCAAAAGCCAGACAAATCTTGTTCATTTCAAAGAGCCATGGCTGAGTGGCCAGCTATGAAATAGACAGGCCTACCCCACATTGCTGTTTGACACAACTACCCAAAGTCCAAGCTCCTGTTAAATGGTTCTATATATTGCTTAGTTTTCATTTAAAGAGATTCGCTCCTCAGGTTTTAGGTAGCCATTTCGGGTCACCTCTAGTCTGAAAATTCTGCATAATATATTAATTCTACGAGTATATTTATATTTAACAATGCCAAATAAATTTTATTGAATAAAATAGTTAAAAGAAAATGACATATTTACAGAGTTTAATAAGGGACTATATTTTGTGGCGGAAGGTTTCCTAGAGGAAAATGTACATTTTTCATAACTCAATAGCTTTAAAGTACTGCAACTTTAGCTTCCTATTTTTCAACGCAGACCTTACTTCCAGATAAGTTGTGCATTGTGATATCTTCATGTTGTTCTGAAAAACTTTTTTTAACATTTTAAAAAAATATTTTTATTGACATATATTTGCATATTTAGCCAATTAAATCAAAATACTGAAAGTTATTAGAAACTGAAAAATCATGTGAAATCAGAGGAAATTCGGGATAACTTTATTTTTTGAAATGTGACCCCAACATTTTTTACTTTTACATGAAACATTAGATTTGTGTCTATTTGTATGCAAAGTTTTGGGAAGATGGCATTACTATTATTTTTTTTTATTTGCGTAATAATTTGATTACATCAACATTTTGTAACAATCGTAACATATGCTCTTGCGTTCATTATGTATTGGCATATGAAGCCAAAAGTAAGGCAAGGTTTTTTGAACTTTGACTTAAATGTTACTGTTATATTCACTACATGTCTTCAACTCCATACTGTATTAAAATCATTATCACATAATAGCTCAAACTAAATATTTGAAGGATTTCTTCAAATAATCAATTTCAATGTCAAATTTTAGAACATTTTCAAGAAAATTATCATTTCTGTTTGGGGCCCCATATTTTAAAAAAATGACATGTGATATGGGTCACAAATAGAATAAATTAATATTTTATGTCCCCGTCTTTATAGGAAAATGGTTTTCGGGTTATTGGCATTACTTGTATTTCAGGTGCCAACTTCCTTAATGCAAGGGGAAGAATTTGTATGTAAGAACTTGTTTCTAATCACTTGGTAATCGATAAATAAAATACATGTATATACAAAATCATTAAATTAAAAATAAAAAAAAAAAACAACTATCAGAACAAATTGATAATTTGGTCCACCCTATCAAGATCAAAATCGTTGGTTGAATTATGTTTTGTAAGGAATTAAATTCTTTGTAAAAATGTACAGAAAAAGAATTGAAATGATGGAGCATTCAGATGATTTTTGTTTGCCGGTGAAAAGGTGACTGTCCGGTGGCCTGGTCCTAGGACAAGAGGTTACCGTGGGACTATGGATGTAGAGTGTGCTTTGTACGGGTGTTAGCCGCAGCCAGGATAAATACAGGGTGATAATTGGTCTCTACCCCAGTCTGCCAAGCTGTCAGTATTGACCTGAGACGAGCGGTCACGTCGCTGACCCACTGACCCAGTGACACTGATTAAGGCCATATGACGGGACAGACCGCAGTGTATTGGGGGGTCTATTGGTATAGAGTGGGTGCTGAATATTGCTGATGTGGGAGAAAGTAATTAATTCAATAAACGTGGAGTACTGTACATATATATATATAAGTATCATAATTTATCTTACGTATTATTTCAAAGTATCATTTTTGGCTAAAACTCCTTTGAAATCAATAAAGGTGCTCAAACTAAGATCCTATTTGCATAGCCAAGGGCGTATGTTTGCTGTTAAATATGTTTATAAAATTTATGATAAAAACACAAAGGTATTAAAGCATTCTCCAATTTACGACCTTGGCACACATACCCCCCCCCCCCCCCCCCCCCCCCCCAAAAAAAAAAATAAATTATTCATCTTAGTTTCTGTGGCTCTGAAGCCATTAGACCCTTTAAAAGACATCCCGCCAAATAATCTGAAACAAGATAGAAACATGTTAAAGGTGAACATTACAGGATAATGTACCACGGCTCTCTCAGTAACACGAGGAAGATATCGGGATATTCATTTCATGTAATGTAAGATGCAAATCATTGTGTTTTAGTGACCTTGAGTAGCGATAACATACCCAAGGTCAAATGATTATGCGTGTGTATTATTACGGGAGTAACAACCTAAGTGCAATTACATGCACAAGGCCGTGAAAATAATACGGCAGTGCTGCTGGCCCCATTTATGGACTGCAAGCTTGCAGAAACCAGTGGTTTAACTCTAGAAAGAACAGGATTTACCGATTGTATTCAAGGTCTGCATTCTCACCAACACTTTCAGTCCTTCAGCGTAAGAATGACTGTCTTGATCTTGTGATCTTTTATTTCCAATTGGTCATAAATCAATCTTTAAGGTACAAAGAACACCGGCTTCACTTTCTTCATTTTCTTAAATAAAGGTACTAAGTAGGCTTTCTTACAGAATGAACAAAGCCTATCTGTTGATAAAAGAAGTATTTTGCTAGACAGACAATCATGTAACCTTTAATCTCATTCGTTTGACATTCAGACAGGATTTGGTTTAAACAGTTTGACTGTTGCGAAGATCAATGATAAGCTGTATGGAATTTTACAATTGTTCTGTCCTAAATCTTGTCATAGTGTGCTATAATTGTACGGCCCTGTCAGGGTGGTTTTAGAGGGTTTAATGGCGCCCTCTTGCTGTGTGCACCAATCTGACAATGGCGGTTATCCGGTAGCACTCTTGTACGTATAGCAATGACACTTCTAATCTGCAAAAAAGCAATCTCTGTTTTAAACAAAGTCGACGATACACGGCAGTTTTTGCAATTCCTACACTTGAAGTTGAACTGAAAGTTCTTGCAGAATTGAGCAACCAGCGATAAATTATTACAAACTACATCTACTGCATATATACACTCTACGCCCGCAAACAAATGTTTAGTTTATTCAAAGTTTCAATCACAAAATTTGTTTGAGATGCAATGGTTTCGTTTATGTTATCATTCTAGTACTAGTAATTGCATTTGCTTTATTAGGATGCAGCCAGAAGGTTCAAATACGTGCGTAGCTAATTTTAACAACAACCTAGACTAGTCATTGTAAAAGAAAGGTATGAGGTATATGAACCATAATGTGAGTCATCGCCAGGGAACAAAATCCAATTAAAGTAACTAAATTAAATATGTAAATTAACGATAGGTGTCAAGATTGGCTACTTATTTTTCCTAGTAGTCATTACCGTAGATAAAACTTCAGAAATCTGATTGGGTCATTGATCTTGCTATTCATCAATTCATTCTTTTACGATCGTTTTCTTTTAAACATTTAAGCATTACAACATTAGGATTTCAAGGGGTATTCTGTACATTCCTATTACAAAAGTTCTTTCAAAGATCTATGCTTTTTATAGTGGATTCCTACAGTTAGAAACAATTAGAACCCTTTTAACAAGAGCTTGGAGTTTGGGTAGTTGTGTCAAACACCACTCTGACGTAGGCCTGTCTATTTCGTTGTTGGCCACTCAGCCATGGCTCTTTGAAATCAACACGATTTGTCTGGCTTTCGAGCTAAGACTACGCAATCGGTGCATATTTCGCTTGAATTCAGCGTCATTTTTAACTTGTTTTGACGCAAGAAATAGAACCATTTTAACAAGACCTTGGACTTTCGGTAGGATGTAACTATCATTTTCTTGCGTCAAAACAAGTTAAAAATGACGCTGGTTTGAAGTGAAATATACACAGATTGCGTAGTCTTAGCTCAAATACCAGACAAATCTTGTTGATTTCATAGAGCAATGGCTGAGTGGCCAGCAATGAAATAGACAGGCCTACGTCACAATGCTGTTTGACAGCTACCTAAAGTCCAAGCTCTTGTTAAAATGGTTCTAGATAGCTACGTCCTACCGAAAGTCCAAGGTCTTGTTAAAATGGTTCTATCAACTAACAAATATCATTTGTACCTCTAAATAAATTATGGATACTCTTTTCAAGTTTTGGATAGTATTTCCCTGGATTTTTCATCCTTACTTTGACATATAGAACATCCAAAGCTAGAGGTCTTAGCTTCTTTGTAGGTCAGTTTAATCATATTTGAAGACAGGAAGCACTAAAGCGGTGTTGAATGATTTCTGACATCTTTTCATTGCGTTTTGGTAGCGTTCGGCATTGTCTTACAAATTCAACCCTTGTTAAATGATTGAGAGGGGGGTCGCTGTTGGTAGGCTTGTCAAGAAGTGGTGATACACAATTTTACCTGACTAAATTTGGAAAAACTTTAATGAGGCCCCATAAATATGTCATTTCAATTTGATATTTCACATCTATCTTTTTACACAGCGACAAGACAAGGATAATACGTAACAATGTATTACGGTGCTAAAACCATTCTTGAGGCATTACGTAATTCTTTGCAATGAATCTCTTTTATTCTTCGTAACGGATTTCCGGTAACGATTTACAGGGGCTCTCAAAATCTTCTTAACGTAATTCTGTGTAATGATTTTGAAATTTTCAAATATTTACCTTGATGTAAAAGTGTGAGAAAGAAAACATTATCCTGATTTGATCGAGGAATAAATTATTTATATCTGTGTTAGCTGGATGTAATAGTCCATGTTATGCGTGTTGATATAACCATCAGTCAATATCATACAGGGCTCAAAATCATCTTGAAAACATTTTAACTCTGTAAAAGTATACTCAGTATTTCTATAGTGCCGCCATGTAGTAGTTTTTTAAGTGCGTCGTTTATATGCGGCCTAATATTGTCGCCATGGGTCGTACGGGGTTCAGCAGTGGGACTCTGGTCAAAAGACGTCACTCCCTTACATCCAGGCCTTTCTTAGATTAGAGAGTTTTGAATGTAAATAATAATTTGACCTTGCATAAATCAAATGTAAGGCATTGAAAATGTATATATGTTGAACATCTATCTGTATAACCTGAGGGCTATCAAAAAAATGCTAATCAAGTGGAAAATTACGAAACTTCAATTATTTTTTCTTCTTTCTGTGCATAAATGTTCAAATTACGTGGATCTCTTCCTTATTACATGCATAGCATTGATATTTAATGTCTGCGCATGCATATGAAATGGTTTTAACTGTCGCCGTTTTATAGTAGCAATCATTCCTAAAGAAACACATAATGCTCCAAAGTTCACGTTTAGTTTAGTACGACTATAATATTTCAAAGATTTACTCTACTTGCAAAATGGTTCAACGCAGTCTTAATCTGATGATTAAGCTAATATAACTATACTTACATGTTTGATTACCTCATGCTTGGGTTGAACTATCTGAGACGCTTTTACAAATGTTATCAATATAATAATAACTTTATGATCACTATAATCTCATTCTCTTTCTCGTCGGTTTTGGTACAGGTCATGTTTTTGAAATATAAAATATGAAATAAAAAACAACCCAGAAATGTATAGTTTGTACACACAGCTGATAACATACTCTTATAAAGGAGACCTTTAGTTTTCAATTGTGATCTCGTCATTTTGTCAAAACAACCAACCAGAATTATGCAATCAGTATAAATGGACAGGTAGATGTAGATGGCGCATCAGTCGTGGCCACGGCGGGATTTAATGTTACTCACCAGTACTGCAATGTTCCGTGCGCTAATGGGCATTGCAACAAACACGGAACGAGTTGTGTGTCGTGTAGATGGAATAGCCAGAGCCACTGCCGTCCACTACACAGTGAACCAGACTGGTAAGACAAGCTTTTGTTGCTGAAACTCCTCACGGACACACTCAAAGCCCAGTAGAACACCGTTGCTTTGTCTTGCCCACGTAACCTCATTGTTAGTGAAAGTTTAGAAAGTTCTTAGAGAGAATAAATTCTGTTAGTTACGTTAGTGTGATCACTTATTTTCTAAATGTATATTTCTCTGTTTTACTTTTGATTGATATACAGATTTTTTTAAAGAAACAAAATAATTTTCACACAGTACAAATCGCTAAAGGATCATTGGTTTATTTTCTGTTTCAAGTTAGTTTGCACTTAAATAGACCTATTACATACTAGTCCTTCAGTAACATTATTCTTGAGCGTTGTTTTGGCTATAAAATTTTGACCCTAAAATAAGAAATGAGTTAGGTCAAATTTCTTGTTTTTTAAAATGTGAAATGTTTGAAAAGTTTGTATAATTTCAAATACAAATTCAAACGAATTATTTTATCTTGGGATTTAAAAAAAAATGAAAATTAAGAAAATTTACTCAAGTCTGTTCTCAATTTAAAGTCGTGGTGCCTTGATTTTTCCTGCTAATTATATACCATCTGTATATCGCGCCTAAAACCTGTCCAAACGGGAAACACTTCAGCAGACGTTGTAAAGACCTGCACTCATCTTAATTGTTCATTCTAAATTTCTAATGGTGACAGAGTAACTATGCAATTACACTCAGCGCCCCGACTAAAACAGCCCAGTTATGAGAAGCCTCAATTTATCAGATCTACAGAGAATTCTTTATATGTCAGAGCCACATTCTCTATCCATGCTGTCGTTCATTGATTCTGGTAGTGTAGTGATTTTAAAACAATTTTGACAATATCCTATTCAAATACAGTAAAAAAAGCGTCTATAGGTTTCCGTTCTAGTGTCTGTATTCAGTAAATCGCAGGTATCAATCGAATGAGGCGATGAATTAATTGAGTGTCAAATACACACGAGGACCCATGAAGTGCTGATTAAACAGATCGCTTTCCCTGACGAGGAGATAACGGAGATTTTGTAACAAGATAACCCAAGTATACACAGCATAGTCATATGTATGTATCAATACTTCTGTTAGCAGTGCTTTTAGGATGTCACTGTAAGTTTCTACTGAAACCAAAGTCCCCCCCCCCAAAAAAAAAAAAAAACCCAAAAAACAAAACGAAACAAAACCTGATAAAAATCAAAACCAAAACCAAAATTATCAGCATTAAAGGTACATGTACATTTATCGGTGATAGCTCCGAGAAATACGTCATATAAATGTACATAACTACGAGTACTTATAGTTAGGTTAAGGTGACCACCAGACTGTGTATTCATTGGTGCCCCCCCCTTCTGTTTGCTGAGGTCACGGGGGTATTGTCATTAGTGCTGTTGTCCGAAGCTGAGTAAACTCACGTCCATAGATCGATTCCCTAGCTTTCGTTTCTGTTTTACTAATGATATTGACAAGTTCTACGTACTGAGTGTAGAAATGTAACTTGGTCGGAGCGAGTGTTTTATCTCAGTATTTGGAGAGTCAATACTAGCAGGCACGGTGGGGTCAGGTCAAGGTGAGAGTTGTAAACTTTATCAACGTCTGGTCCCCTCCTTACCTGAAGCTAGGTAAATACCCGCGTGCCCCTCCAAAATACACTAGTTCTCATTTGTCTGCCGGAAGCTATTTACTCAGGTAAGAGAGGGCTAATATACTAGAGTTTTAATACTTAATTTAAAGTTGTTTTTTTTTTAAATTTTAATGTTTCGATAAAATACCATTTGAATATTTCATTTGAGTATTTCCTATGTCATGATAAGTCATTTTCATAATATTCATCACGCTTCACACCTTTATTCAAAAAAACATTTTCCCCTAATACCTTTTTTAAAAAACACACACACAAAAAAAAAAAAAATAAAAAAAAAAAATAATAAAAATATTTTAAAAAACCCAAAAAACAAAACGACGATAAAGATAAAGAAAAATTCTGATTCATATAAAGACAAGTTTAGTATTACAACCTATGCATCGGACAATATGTAAATCTATTATGCTCGCTAAATCTCATATCAGACAAAGGTTCAAATACAGGGTAAAACGTTTAGAAAACATAGTCAGATGTATAAAAGGATAATAGATGTAAATTCTAAACCCTTTATTTGTTCTCTAAATGCAGCAGATGTCTGAAATTGAGTTCATTACTAGAGATTTCATTTTACCGATTCAGTGTCAAACTCCGGGTTTGTGTAGGGGACACTATAGCTAAAAACCGTGATTTGGGACTTATTGGACATAATATTTTCTGAAATCGGAAAGATCAAGTATCGCGATTTTTGTGAAGGACACCATCGTTATTATCATTCAAAATTCTTTATCAATATAACTAAACCTGGTCAGGCTAAGAACTCGTGGCTGATACATAACAGTCATCGACCTACGAAACGTCCATACTAGCACAGTAATCTCAGACTTTTAATTGTCGAGGATTTTTTATGTCGATTGTGAATATGCAAATATATTCCAAAGTGTCAAATTTGTGCATGCGATTCGGTACAAATTCTGTCTTTATATATTGCAAAAGGTTTGTCAAAACGTATTATACGGCAGTGAGTATAAAGTGCAGACATCTTGCAAAAACCTGTCAGTGACAGCCACATACAACTGTTGCTTCCGTCTCTGGCTCTAATTAACAGCAGATAATGACAGAATATGCGTAACAAAAGCATGCAACCTTTTCTTTAAATCCAGGTGAAAGATATAGGGGAAATCAGAAACACAAGACCACAGCACATAGAAATTGATAGCACAAGCTGTTCTTAAGTTTTTGTTGAAATTTCAAAGCACGGATATTTTTAGGTATTGCTGACGAAGTAACCGTCTAAAAGGCAACAATATGTATTTTCATAACGTGTGTTTTGCTGATTCAGATGACAGGTACCCGGTCTATTTGACCCCTGTCTCTTTAAACACTGTGGTTAACCCTTCACCGTAAGATAAAGGTGACACCAGGGGTTCCACTCAAACTGATCTCAATGTCCTGATTCTCCCAGACTCCTTCAGATGACTTTTTTATGTAAATTACTCTTTTATCGTTTACTTCTAACAATGACGTTTCTCCCATTCAGGTCCCCGTTTAAAAAATTCATTTATAACTATCATAATTTTCAATGTGCAATCACGAGGTGTTTGCTGATTGGTCGGTTCCGATCTTGTAAGAGGTTTAAAACATCCCTCGTATTGCGCCCTTGTTCTGCCACTACTTCGTCAGCTTGCATTTCACCTCCTCGGGTAAGCCACAAAACGTTTTTTCATTGCCAATTTGCTTTAAATATTTCATTGTGTGAAAAAAAAAATTTATATCAATTTTCGTGTAAAAAGTTAATAAAAAAGGGAAAATAACTTGCAACAAAATCTAAAATAATAATAATTAGAGAATGTAAAACATAAGGAAAATGGTTTTATTTTATTTTCTTAGTTTCTATTATTCTTAAAAAGAGTATTTTAATAGCATTTTATAACTAATTTCAATTATATGATTTATAATTTCAAAGATATTTTTTCAGTTTCTTAATGTGTATCATACTAAAGATTTATTGAGCAAAATAAAACAAAGTTTAACATCTGTTTAAACGGGCTTAAACCTTAAATATACTTGACTGTAACAATTGATTGCGCTTGTGCAAAACTTTTTGTACTGTGTGTAGGGTGGAACATAGACATTAAAGTTCTTAAAACACCGAAATGGTAAATAGCCTTGTAGATCGAGAAGAACGCGATAAGAAATGTCTCTTTAAAACCACAATAAATCAGCTGATAAAGAGGTTTTTTAATTTTGGATATCCATATTTGTTTCGAGAGTTGCCAGCAAAGTTTAAAAGTTTATTTCTAAAATTAAAAAGATTATAAAGCTACCACGTGACCCAATGATATATGATTTCCTAATAGAAATAATTCTTCATCAAAATGAAATATGAAAATTGTTCTCGGGATCTGCACTTTATGCCACACGAAGCTAGCTTCCTGTTGCGCATGTGCAACAATTGCTGTACTTTTTGTAATCTTTTATAATAACTGTCAAAGTTATTCTGAATCAAATAAAAATGATGATGTGATTCACTTTGGCGTCTCGGACAACAAGCTAATCATACATTTGTATATGCAGTTTTTTTGTATTGAAACAATTTCGAATGTATGTCAAACACGTCGGTTCGTTTGTTAATGACGGCAAAGAGGCGTAGAACTAATACCAAATTAGAGGACAGATCACTTTCTTCCGCTCTCAGACAACTCATGAAGGGCGCAAGGTACACACAGTATAACAGCGCAATCTGCAGAACAACACACCGCGCTTGCATGATACTTCTGAACTACGGGGGTTCTTTTCTTAAAGTAAAAAGTCGTGTATATTTATCAGTTAGATAAGTTTTTTTTCTATTAGCCCGAGTTCGTAGTGTGCTCACATTCAGAACAGAATTCAATTTAATCTTTCTTATTCTGTCAGGCCTGCAGTAAGTAAGCAAAAGAAAAAGAAATAGGTTTACCTTACTAGAACTGCTTTATTTGAGAACTTCATACTTGAATGCAATGGTTTAACCACCGATAAAATGTTTATAAATACACTGATATTTCTGTTAAGAAACTGTCATTTACCGTCTGAACACTTATGCAATGATAAATTGTCGTTTATGATTAAATATTGCTTTTTAAATTTTTTTATTATAAAAACGCAATACCTTCGCTTTCGCGCATGTTTACTGCGCAGTAATTAAGAAAGAGCCAACCAAAAGACGGAGGAGGAGGGGTTTATGTCAGGGTTCATCATTAGAATATGCTAGATTCTTCTATAAATTAGATAATGCTCTTTCTGCACATTTTCGTTTGACATGTTCATTCATATGCATGTTAATTTCGATTATATTAGCATTTCCGTCAAGTTTTTTATATATGTGATAGACATCACATTGTGCTCACTGGCATGCTTGTTCTAAAGCTGAAAGAAGAAAGCCTATAATTATGTTATTTGCATAAAGGTTTTCAGCACTACGCAAGTTTCAAAATCTTCTTCAAACAGACTTGATAACACTGCGTCATTTGCATATCTACGCATTGGGTTTGTTTAATGATGCTACCATTTGAAAGTCATTCCAGTCAAAGGCTATTGATTGTTTCGAGAACAAGTAATATTAACCATTGACTGATATATCAATGCAGAATCTTTATGTAAACTGGACATACGTGTCGTGACTCCAAAAATAGTTCTTGTGCTCTAGTTGGGTAAAATTGTGTGAAATGTTGTTATATTTGTCAATGACAGTTATATATGTTTGAACATTTTTAAAGTCTGTTGAAACGATCGACTGTACGTTTCTAATTTACCTGGAGAAAGTTGCAAATCTCACGATGCATATACAAGAATTCATCTCCATATAGAAAATACCCATTATTCTATATACATTTGATGAACCATTTTCACTATTATTATTTTTCTGGCTCTTTGCAATTGGCATCTTTTTTTCCCCTTAAAATGAGAAGTATGCTAGCTACCGTCAACAGAGAAAAGGAAATTAGATACATGAGTTATCTTTCTTGAAGGCATTTCATCTACATTGTATACTGAAATAACGTATTTTGAAGTTTGGGAGTGAACATTATTGAATGTTGTCCACGTGGTGACTAAAACTTTGAATTAAGGCACTGTTTTAGGAGACATTTGTAGAATGAGATTTTCTCGCCATGCAGACATAGGCCATTGACCTCTCCTGTACCATTGACCGGAACAGTCTGAGTTAATTTTAGCTCTCCAAATGGGACAGCATGTTCATTTTTTAATCATTTACAAATGCCACCTTAACCGTTCTGTATTATGTGGAAGTGTGGGAGGGTTGGGGAGGTGACCACATTGATTTTATTTCAACGTCAATAAGCTAGATATACCGTAAATACCTATCTTAAATGATTTTTGGTAGGCTTCTGGTTGTTCAGAAGTCTTTTCCATTCATTTCATGTATAGTTTTAATCAAAACCAAAGCACACAATGACACAGTTTTTAAAAAGATTGAAGAACAATATAAATCTATGATAAGATAATGTAAAGATAGGTCCATTGACTGTATAATGAGGATATATAAACAGAAAGGTTTGTGTTTGGTGACCTTGTGTTTGGTGACCTTGTGTTTGGTGACCAGCTTCTGTCGATCCACTCTGAAGTTCTCTATACATGTACATATATGTGATAACTTCATGCTTATGGCAACAACCAGGAATGACCTACTGTGGGAACTATTTTAACACGTGACCCATCGTACAATGACCGTGACCACCTAGGTAAAACCTGACCCCCGGGGGGGGGGGGTCCGGGGGCGGTATGATATCCCCCCACCCCCGTCTGGGCGCTCTCAGGTACATGTACATGGAGGTTATAATAACGGTTTGGAGGGATTTGCGGGTCATTCGGCAGTGTTTCTTGACCCTTGCATGTCCTCGTCTACAAATGGAAACGAATTACCGCTCAGTCCACCGAATGATAAATGAGTTAAGTGAATCCATGTATGACTAAGATGTGTTATTTTTCCAAACTTTACCTTAAATCTTATACGCAGCTTTAATATGGAAACGGAATTGACATATATCAAAATAAACTATACAGAATACCCAAATCATATTATGAACGTTTTGATTTGTCATTTCTTGATTTGTATGTCTGTAATTCCCCCCCAAAAATGCAGACTGGTGCAAGTGCAAGTACATGTATGCAAATTACGCATGTTTCTAAAAAAAATAGGTATTCAAAAGTCACTGCGTGTACACGACAGTCAAGGCCTGGAGCAATTAATCACCCCAGGGGCGGTTGACAGGACCTTTTAGTCTACAGATACTTTGATATGTACATTTTTTACATCCTTCTTGATATGAATTTGTTGATCAACAAATGCCGTCGGACCACCTTCCCTCCTAGCACGGTACACTGTCCTGGTGAAACAAAATTCATTAGGCGTTTTCTAATTAGTTTTATGGGATGGTATTCTATCGATATAATCATTTATGCATATGAATCATTTGTATTTGATGATAATACATATACGGAATGTTCATATTAATAAAAAAGCATTGTCTAGCATACGATGGAATTCGTATTGAATTTGTTTGTTCCGAATATCAAAGATGTATATAATTATATATCTTTCTTTTGATTTAAAGAGGAAGCGACTTTCGAAATTTGGCTTCATTTTGACAATAGGTCAAACTACGCCCTCAATATGTATTTATATGGATTTTTTTTCGAGCCAGCACGTCACTGCAAAAGATCCTAAATTAATCCATGCTTTTTGACAAATTAGCAAGTGACAGTGGACTGTCAAGTTTTGTCATCGTCCACACTTAATGAGACAGGATTATCGCTCAGCTCATGAAAACTCTTAGAAGAAGAAGAAGATATATAACTTGTTTATTATTCACACTCATTCCTCTCATTATAGTTCTTAATCTGCAATAAATCGTCCAGCCAGGAATGTTGAAGGTTCGGACTTTCCGCCGATTTTATCTCCGTCATTTTTACTTCTTTCACTCTATATGCATTATTTAGTTATAGAATGTCTGTTATGGTACGATCAATTGCCCAATTCTATAATACTCGTAGAGTGTTTCTTGTGTTTAGTCCTCACAGAAGGTTGCCATATTGGGGAACATCCCCGTCTCTAAGGTTCCGTGTGCAAGAAGGATTTGATTCACGCGTCAGTGGCGTCTTGACTGGTGTCACCGTTCCTTTTTGTGTCGATGAAATGTCAAGCAGCCATAAATAAGATCTCTATGATATATGTCAAATTGGGGAAGTTATGGAATAAATTATTAGAGCAGTTAACATCCCTAATTAAATATCCAATAGATGCTGGGGAGCAGCTTTCGATGAAAGTAAAATAAACAATACTCAGCACCTAGTGACGTTATTATTTGACAAAACATTTGCATGTGAGTCTAAAATAGTCACAAACGTACATATGTAGGCTACGGTGCCATCATATTGACACTGCAATAAATAAAGCTAATTTCTTCATGAAAAAAATTTAATAATTTAAATTCCATACCTTGAAGTAAGGAAGGTGTCGTAATTCCTTGACGATATAATATTGAAAGGAAAATTAACACCTGTATTTAACCCTTCACAAAAACGAATGTGTGCATGATTACATTTTGGTCTGATGAAAAAAAAATATTGGCGCCAGAAAGTGTATTTACAGGAAAAATTATGGTCTGAGAAAGCAGACTCGAGTCTTTTTTTTATAGGACGAGAACCATCTATTACCATACACTAGAGGACAGATATTTTAGGAGGAGGGGGGGGGGGGGGGTATGAATCATATGAATCAATTAAGAGACAAATACGTAAGATAAAAAATATATCATTTACTTCCCAAACTTCATTTCACTAAGACAACAAGTAACAGAAGTAGATAGAGATAAACAAATAAATGAGTCACAGAGTCACAGCGGTATAAACCGCTTCTTGTTAATGAGTAGATGCGTAGTGTTTCAAATAGAGCAATTTGTACGAGTCAGTTAGAGATTTCCAGTTTATTATTCTCTACAGAAATCTCAAATTATCAAAAAAATATTGTGAATGAAAACGTCGTTTTGTAAAAAAAAAAAAAAAAAAAAAAAAAAAAAAAAAATTACGTACGAGTTCGTTACAGTCACTTAACCAAAATCTCCTTTCTACAGTGTATACATCCTAAAGTTTGAAAAAATAAATATCACTTGTTGTGGTCTTTTTAAAACGCCAAGTTGATTCTGACAAATTTTAAATTTATTTTTGCAAAGCACTTGTTACCTTCACCGACAATGGTGAAAAAACATCTCTCTTTCTGTATAATTAGAACTCGGAGCTCATTGTGATTGGTCAAAAGTTTCAAAGCTCCTGTCAATCAAAGCAGCGAAGTTTTGTTGGTTGATCTAAATGAGTGCTCACCTTTAAATATGAGTAGTTTTCTCACTTGACCTTCAATCGATACCTGGACAACTGGCCATTTTGTACTCGACTCTTGCATTCTACTTTTTTCTTCGTGTTTGGTGACTGTCAAATCGTCAAGATGGGAATCGGGAATAAGAACGAGAAATACACCATGGTGGTGGATATCAAAGGTAGATATAAGTATAGATATAAGTAAATTTGTAGCCATCAGCTCATATCTGTCAAAGTTTAAATCTTTGCTGAATCGCCAGTTATTTAAAAATACCTCAAAAATTCTTTATGATTGCATATCTCATTCTGTGTCAATAATCTAAATATCAGACGTTAAAAAGTGCTGCAAATAACAAATTGCGATATGTCTTTAAGATTCTCTTTTAGAATGTTTCCAATCTGAATATAAATGTGCATGGACCCTGAATGTCCAGAGCTCTCCGACTGAACATGCAGAATCGTTATCATTGAAAGATTCTGAATAATCATGTCTTTCTGAATGCTGCTATTTTCTAAAATGATTTTATAGAATCGATCGCCTCATAAATCTACATTATTTTTTCTACCTGATGATGTGTATGGTATTTCTAAGCTTACAAATGAATGCATCTTTAGAACACATCTGTCTACATGCACTTTCAGGTTTTCCTCAATACGACGTAAGATTGTGGTTATCAGAGCGACTTGTATAATAAATTGATCAATTAACAATATCTACTCAACTTTTTTTTTCAGAAAATGAACTTTTTTTTTTATTTTTTTGTAAATAATTTTATTTCATTTTAAATCCAATTTTCTTTTATACTATTTTAACAATAATTGCCGCAAAAACGTCTGCGTAACTTTCAAATATTTTTTTTTCACGCAGTGCAATTCTCATCCATCTTGAAACCAGGAACTTGTAATATAACTTTTCCTCATTAGTTATTGTCAAATGGCATTTATTTGAAAAGAATGCACGAGTGTCTGAATTGTCTCTTGCAAATCAGATTAAGAAATATTCTGTAACATCCCATCAATAGCTCAGGGATTAGTTGTGATGGATTCAACGTATTTTCAATAGTTGAAGATTAAAACAGCGGGAGTCCCCTTAAACATAGATGTCGTTATTTGGACCCCCTCCCCCTTTTGCGTGCTGAACTACGATTATCGCAATAGGAAATAATTCGCTAACGATAATCCCTACGAAAAATATAATATTTCATATGATGACGCAATACCTTGAATCTACAGTGTTGATTAATTAGAATTGGTGTAAATACCAGTCGAATTAATTATGACTAGATGTCGTTTGATTCCCGTAATTAGCATCCCATTAATGTTTTTTAATTCGTCACTCAGTGCGGATGTAATTTCCGAGGCGATGTAAATATGATGTAAAATTCGATAGCGGCGACCGCGCTCTGCAGACCGCATTTGCAAGATGAATTTGTATGTGTTTGTTGTTTTGACCGTATTTAATGTCAAGGAAACCTTAAAAAAAACGAAACAAAAGTGTCCGCGACCCATATAAAGCACGACATGGTGGAATTAGGAATAGCCAATGTCATATCTTGTGAAAAAATTAGGAAAACCACAAAAAAGAAAAGTTCTAATGAAAAACAAATTTTCAATATTAAATTTAGGCTACTCAAGTTTGAAGATAAAGATATTCTTTTTGAATATATACTTTATTTATTGACATGTCTTTTCTTTACACGGCAACAATTTCATATTTGTCTTGGACTCGATATTAAAAATAAACAATTTGATCTGTTTTTGCTCTTCATACAAAAGTAATAATCATACACATATGAATATTATAATCTGCTAAGGCTTAAGAATTTAAAAACCTCCAAGACTAAAGTAGAAATCCTTCAGTGTGATTTTGAACCGTTCAGACATTTCACTGTGTTTAACCATGGAGAGATACAACTATGAAGTAGGTATAATATCAGCAAAAAACGCGCAAACTGCAACGTTATGCAACAATTACCCCATACAAACTTCTGTATTCCGATATATATGTGTACGTGTGTATAATGAATGGAATTTTGACATTTAAAAATCCCAAGGTGTACGTTTCTGCACCCGGTGTGGGTCGATGTGGCCTTGGAGTAGGGCTATGGACTTGGATGTTTATCCCCTGTGTTTCACCGCTATCCTTTCTTGTTTTTTGTAGAACGGCGGAACTTCGGGAGTATCCGCAAACTCATCGACCAATTCCAGAGGAACGCTGTGTCGGAACCCACCCCTCAACCAACCAAAATGAGCTGGGGATACGAGAAGAACAACGGTACGGTATCTCAGTCTGACCCCCTCTCTAACCCCCTCCCCCATCACTCACTCTCACCTGTAGCTCTGGGAAGTCTGTTCTCTCTGTACATCTTACGTATATATCAATAGATGCTTTTCTTAGTATATTTTTTAAAATTTTATCGGAATCTGGGGACAATCAAAATTTAACACCTGTATGGGGGGGGGGGGGGGGGGTATCACCTCTTACAATTAACTTTTCATGTAAATCAGCTTTAAAAATGAATGAATTGGAGATCTATAAAAGTTTCACGCATGAGTTTTTAAGAAGTCAATTATGGATTTAAAAATTAAAAATATATCTATAAAAAGGCCGTGAAGGTGAACCATTTCAATGTTTACGCTAAGAATCACTGGTTATTTAAATTCTGAATTCACGACCTTCTGTTCTTGTTAGAAGGCTTGTGTGAACTATTACCCACCCATAACGCAACGGTGTCCTAATAAGAATAATATTGAGACCATATTGAGATACGCGCAATCTGTGGTTCAAAGAACGATTATGGGTGCATAGCTAATTAATCGGTCGGTTAAGATAGGCGCTTTTTCCGAAATTTTCAACTTACATAGTAAATTAATGAAATACCCACAAGATCGGAAGCGAACTATGGACCTCTTTAAATATGTACATAGAGTTATGTAGAAATAAATAAATTTTACAGTGAGAGCTTCCCATAGAAAGAATGCAGCATTAACAACAGAGTGGGAATCCCCTACTCACATTTCATTCGTTTTACAAATCGGGACGGCCTCTTTTCCTTCATTTATGTATAAAGGGGCTAAAATTATGGTAATTTATGGCAATTGTGATTGATTTTTAAGGCAATTTGATTTAACTATTAACCTTTGCTGTTGTTTACTATGCAAGACAAATTGGCCCCTTTGATGAATGACACACAGAGAACCTGCATGTGGATCTGAAGGAAATGATTGAAAGCTTTTAATTTTGGACTCGTTTATTCATTCAAGAATGCCTTGCTTAGTAAAATAGGCGAAAACAGGTGTTAACCACATTTCTTAACCGCAGTAGATATATTTTAGATTCTATTTATGAATCAATTTTTCAAAACCTGAATTCCCATTTGATGCAGGTTAGCTTCTATCGTTTATTGATCTTACGCTGACTTTGGTTGCTCCGTCTCTTACAGGACCCGCCGTTTGGCACGAGAACTTCCCTGTCGCCAAGGGAACCCGCCAGTCGCCCATCGACATCTGCACCAAGTCCTGTCATGTGGACAACCAGCTCTGCTCCAAGCCTTTCCAGATCAACTACTCCACCGAGAAAAACGCCGAGGTCTCCAACACCGGCAGTTCCATCAAGGTCCAGATCAAGGAAATCTCAGGTAAACAAAGCTCATTGGTCTATATACTTATCAAGGTATCTCTGTGGCGAAAAGTCAATGAACGAAAATATCAGTTAAAAGTTAATGCACATAAAGTGGTGAGTAAGTTAAAATCATTTGAGCGATTTGAGTTATTCATTCTGATTGGTTGGATTCCAGAGATAAGAGGAGGTCCCCTGGAGGGCAGCTGGCGCCTGGAACAGTTCCATCTCCACTGGGGATCCAGCAACGACCACGGTTCCGAGCACACCATTGACGGCAAGACCTACGCTGCCGAGGTGATTAATCTCTATCTTCAACGACAGAGAACATGAAACACACGACCAGTCTCGCCTATTGACCGTGGGAGAACTCACTGAAATTTTCTCGTCCTCATGAATAATTCAAGTCTAATCCCATTGGCTCCTTCACAATTTCATGAAGAGAATCTCACCAATCGCATTAACGCTTACGCGTAATGGCATGTTTTCAGAACGAGGATTTTTTAACCCCTTAAAAACTATAGAGTTGTTACAATTGCTTTTTTATTGGTGCATTAAAAATTATAAATGTGTATGAATACGAGAAATGTTTGATGAGTTGGTCCATGGTCAGTAGGTGTATGCAAGACCGGCCATGGGTTTCCGACGATAACATGTCTGAATTCAATTAATAAAAAACTGTTTCCTAACGTTCAGCATTCACATTTAACGTGTATACATGTTGTTTTTTTTTATTCCACAGCTTCATTTGGTTCACTGGAATGCCAACAAGTACGCAAGCTTCGGCGAGGCAGCTGACAAACCCGACGGTCTGGCCGTACTCGGCTTCATGGTCAATGTAAGAACCGCCATTTTTCTCACACTCGATAAAATGTTGAAATCAGTGACAAACAAACCATGTTATATCCTGGTTTTATTCTGATTGACAGGTAGGAAAAGAGCACGCAGGATTCAAACCAATCACCGATGTCTGCTGTAAAATCCAGGAGGCTGGTGCGTCAGTTAAACTAGACAAGGACTTCAACCCCTCGTGCATGCTTGGAAGTAAGCAATTCAGAACATCTTCAAACTCTATTTCAGAATTATGTTTTTGGTATACATTGATTTTTTACTTTGGAACGTTACATTTTTCAGAGCTTGAACATTACTGGACCTATCTTGGTTCATTGACCACACCCCCTCTCTTCGAAAGTGTGACGTGGACACTCTTTAGTGACGTCATCGAAATCTCACAAGCTCAGGTGCGTGTTCTCAGACAGACAACTAAATTGGTTAAAATACTATAATAGTACTTTGATATACAGTTACGGAATTTCATCATAACATTGTTGATAGCATTGTAATGTGTTTTGCTTTTAGATGGACGCACTTAGATCACTCAAATTCAACAATGGGAAATGTATGATGGACAACTACCGACCCCCATGTGCTCTGTGTGGCCGATCTGTCAAAGCCTCCAAGTAAACGGCAGCAACTCTTTCCATCCCCCATTACCACGTATTCATCGAGTTGTACATTACTGACATAGCTTTAACAATTCCAACTACTGAACTCTCAGTGCCAGATATTGGTTTTAAGATTTTCTCTTTATTTTTCTATTTATCGATGATGGATGACTAAATATTTTTAATGATATCATATAATTAATAACGATATGATCGTTGCATGTTAACATCCTACAAATGGTAACGATTATATCGCAGACACGTTGTATCAATCTTGTCTTTGAGGTGCCCTATTGCACCAAACATTGTTATTCAGTTCTGCAGAACTGCGTGTTTTGTTTGAACTGTATTTGGTCTAGGAGATATACATTTATTCAATTTTGAAATTTTTAGTAGCGTCGAATGAAACTTGCTGAAAAACTTTTTAAAAATTCAAAAATAGATCAAAATAAAATCGTTAATTGATTTTTTAAAAGTGGTATCCGAAAGTTTGAACCTGATCCTCGACTGAATTCATTATCATCATCTTCATCGTTGTATTTTTTAGTATTACAAAGTGATCTAGAAAACCAGATTTTAAAGTTTTATGTTATATCTATTGCATGTTGTCAATCTACATTTTGTCTGACCTGTATATTACATAGACTTTAATGTTATTTCTGACAAATTTGTATATACATATATAATTGCTTCAGTTAGTGCTAATGGCGTCAACACACCGTCAGAGGAGGTGTTGATGGTTTTTTTTAATATGCATTGCGCATGCTTAGCTTTATCAACAAGTAAATGGCACAACTTCTGGCTATTGGTTAGAAATGATCACAGAGTGTATATATATACGAAGGTTTTTGTCCCAGTTGTGTCAGTATTTAGTATTTATCATCTTTGCTGTCAGAATTTTGATAGAACAAATAAAATATTTTAGTTTCAATAAACTCTTTGTGATTTCTTCAATCTGCTTATTCCTGAATACGGCAACAAGAGCAAAATCCAACATTTTCCGGAAAGTGTTGATCTGCCAAAATATTGCAAAAATGGATTTTCTTGGACATCTTTCCAATGCTTTATGTACACATAAACCGACAGGTCGTTAGGATAAAGCCCCATCAACGCATTTTACGCCGCAAAAAACCTTTTTATAATTAATATAGTCTTAATTTTTTTTTTAATTTCCAAACAGTCTATGAAAATATCTGATACCAAAGATACCAATATTTTGGTTTTTTTTTAAAAAGACATTTTAGCCATGGATCGTATATCTTATTGCTGAAGAAATTCTTTGAAACAACCTCACAAACTTTGTGAATTGAATTGGAGTGTTTTTGTTTACAATTAGATGTAAATGACGACAGCCGATGCGAAAACTTTCCGAGATTGATGGGTGTGTTTAAAAGTATCAACAGATGATGACATCAGTACACAATCTATAATACAATATTTGAATTTACGTGAACAAACATATATTAAGATGTTGAATACTTAAAAATATGTCAACACACATTCTGATTTAATTACATCAACAAGATAACTTTGTACTTATCATAAGTGGCAACCTTAATTTTTAGAATATTTTTTTTTTTTTTGAATAATATACGATGTATTGTGGCTAAATGTAAAAATAGTTTAAATGCAGTAGGTTGTCACCACTATAAAATAATGGAGAATAACAAGTTAGCACATCAGAACCAGTTTATGGAGGCTGGGTAACCATCAGATCTGCCTTAAACTTTGACATATGATATTTTTTGCCAATGAACTAACATTGAATTTAATAAAGAAAAAATCTAGATATTTTTGCTCTAAAATTATGAGCATTTTCCTATATTTTTATTCAGAGGTCTTCTTCATAAGAAAGTAAATTATAACCAAAAAGTGACCACGTCCATTCAACCCTCTTGAAATCTAAAGTATAGAATATATTTATTTTACAACGACTGATAAAAAACTCAATTTCTATTTAATTTCGCCCGTTGGCACGGATGTTGGGGCGAGGGGGTCACTGATGTGGGAGAACAAATTTGAAATTAAAACAAAAAAAAAATGATTCTTGACTGATGGATTTTTTTTCATCGGAAGCGTCAAAAAGGTCCATAAAAAAGCCACGGTTCATTCTTCAAGATGTCAAAAAGCCGCGAAAGCGATACCGTGGACTGATGTGTCTGGCCGGGGGTCGGGCATCGAAAGGACTCCCCCGGCCCTTTCCTCGTCCCCTGACAGACAAGCGTGAAGCAGGCATGATGGGAGGGGTGGTAATACTTTATAACCCTTGAAATAAACCCAGCTCTCTTTGAAGATGCGACAAAGTTCCTGTTTTAATTAATGGCAATTGTCTCCTGTTGAGGTTTTAGGAAAACTGAACAATATTTAACCTATTCATAAACTGTCAAAATCTTTTCAGCCAGCATTTCCTTATACATAATTTATAGCAAGACGAGCAATAGGCATACATGTATATTTACGTACAGTTATATCCAATGGCCCATTTGAAAAAAAAAAAACCTTTAATTTTCTGAATTAGCTATTTTAGGGATGGAGTGACCGAGCTATGGCCGTGCTGTTACATTAAAGTCAGGATTCTGTGTCACTCTGACAATCCGTTGTAATGGAATTCAAGCCACGGCTAACGAATATCCGGACATATAATTTAAAGGGAGAAGACAGACTGTCTAAAGTGTTGAAGAATGAAGTTCAGGACATCGTTTTACAAAATGTACGTGGCCAAACATAGGATAAGTGCTTCTTCTTTTCAAAATGTACTAACAAATATAGAATTATGTCATATTGTAAATTTTGCATTTTCATGTACAGTGTACTTAGTGGGTGTAAATACAAATTTTACAATATGTGACAGTAAAATCAACATTTACAATATGATTATTATCAAATTGTTCATAAAAATTCAAGATTGGTTTCCATTCCATTAACAGTACTATCAGAGTCTGAAATAATGTTGAAATAAATAACATGTGCAAATGAGAATGCGCAAATGCCTTTTGGTTTAATCATAATATACAAATTAAAATCAAAATACAATTCCATGCATTATAACATAACAAAATCACAACCCCCCCCCCCCCCCCCCCCTTTCCAACTTACATGAATTGCAAAATAAAATTTCAAAAACAATAACACGGTATAATTTGCAATGCTCAAGAGCAAGCTAGATTGACTCGAGACCAATTGCATTCAAAAGGGATTTTCAGTCAACTATGAAAATTTACGGACTCTTACAAATACTTAATACAGAAATGTTTCAATAACATTTTAAAATAAAATTAATTCCGCATCATCAAAAAATCACCAAGAGCTGAGTCTGGTTTGTGTTGGGGTGTTGGTGAAGCGTTTCTCTCGTGTGACAGACACAGGGTTCAGCCCCCTTGTGACGGACTGGCTTAAAATATATTAATTCGGATCGAGTTAAAACTGTCCCCCCGCCAAGTCACGCCATCTACTAAACCAACGAATGACCGACACAGGTCTCCAGCCGTCCACACAGGGAACACATTTATCTCGCATCGGACGACGTCTCTCAAGTCCCATTCATAAATTGCACAAAATATTCTTGTGTATAACCATTTCGATATATATCTCCAACTTTTACATTTATAAGATATGGGGCTCTTAAGATTTTGTTGTAACATTTGAAAGGGGAAATGAGGTAAAATATTATATAAAGTAATGATACATCAAAATATTGATAAAAGGAAATTGTATGAAATGATCATTCAACATTTATATTTACATTTACCTACATCATTTCTCCCTAAGTTTATATTGGGACTAAATTGATCAGTTTCTTTTAGAAAAAGAAGCCTTAATTCGAACGGAGATTGACTATCTGTCTTGCCAACTTAAAAAAAACCCGTAGACCAAAAAGATTGTATTTATGTTTAAAAAGATGTAGAAAATTTATTATATATTTGTTGTATAATCCTTTGTAACCATCGCCTACATAAAATATAGATTCATTACATAAAATATAAATTCATTTAGATTTAAAAACAATCCAATGGTGTCCCTTTTAAAAATTAATGGACAGAAAAGCTGTACATTTTTAAAAATAATGGACAGATACAGGTAACTATTAACTTAATTATTGGACGGCTCCATGTAAACCGAAACCAAGAATGAGACAATACATACATGTACATTCGCCAAAAAAGAAACGAAATTAATGTCTAACATACACAGATAGCGATAGGGCAGGGAAACATTGAATATAGATAATCCAATGTTGTATTTCTCTATGCCGAATTACCCCCTGAACATATTTACTTGATCATAAATCACACCAGAACGCGTAGCTTGACTGAGAGAAACTTCACTGCTCTAAATGAAACTTGCTCATTTAAAACTCTCCATCATCCGGACTACACCCTTCCAGGAAAAAGTCCATGAAATTAAACCTTGACGCCCAATTAACTTATTCCACAGCTGCACCGGAACCTGTCATGCATTCTTGGTTTGGTACTTTGCTTTAAACATATTTTCAAAAAATTTAAAAACTCTGTGCATTAAAATTCTGCAGCATCCGCCATACCCTCCTTATCCAGAGTATCACTTTGAACAGTGTCAGCATTTGTAGTACTGATACATGTATATAGGCTTCGATCCAATCTTTCCTTTTAACAATGTTTCGGAACAGGAGTGGCGTTCGAAAACACTGGGAACTTTTTTGTGTGTATTGCAATGCGGACTCGCATTTTTAGTTCCAATATCTTGACAGAAATTAACTATCAATATATTATATAGACATGTTACATGTGGCCGCATTAGGCGCATGGGGGGTGGGGGGGGGGGGGGGGGAAAGGGGGGGGGGGCGGCAAAAGTGGAGGGACTACCGACGTCCGTGATCAGACAACAAGTGAAGGGAAACGCTTGATTTCATTGTATTATAAGCAGAGACATATATAACAGTTATTTATTAATTAGTATGTAATATGTCCCTGGGTTATAAGTTAATTAAAGAAAAAGGTACATTGCCTAAAACCTGAAAACGGTAGCCCCCCCCCTTTCCGGGTTGATACATGTACGTACTTGACTAAGTAAGAACTGTAGCTATCTCTGCTCTTACACAAATCAATAACTACTCACTACATTATGTCAAGTAACACATTTATTGTTTTCGGTCAACTCCGGAGCTGACTGGTTCCCCTTTAAAAGTACTCTTCTCAAAAAGGAGATACGTTTCCACACTAAGAGCTACAGAATTGCTCAGAAGTCGTGTCAAAATTGTGCTCCAACGTGCAGAGAAATTTTGAAGCGGTAACAAAAGCCGTAATGAGAAAATTAGGATCCCATCTTTTGAATGCAGTTGCATCGTTATCATTCCGTAGTCCAAAATGCCATTCTAAGAGGTTAACAAGTAAGATTCGTTGATTGGTAGAGTGTAACATAGCTGTATTTCAATGTTTTTTTTAGCGCTGATTAATGGCGGTACCGCAAGACTTTCAGTAGAAGGTCATCGTCAACTTAATGCATTGTACCTACATAAACAATTTAACTGCACCATGCAGGGCAAGCATTTCTGCATACTTTTTAGATCTTTTTGCTTGCTCCTTTGGTTAATTTCATTAAACAGAACTGTTTTACAATATTTTATAATATATATATTTTATAATAATATTTTATATTTATAATATGCAGACAATGTATGGGAGTGATCCATACAAATGCAATGAAAAATATGACCAAAATATATATTAAATTCATTTTTAAAATTATTTATTAAAGTAAACCCTTGTTCTGTTTTTTTTCTAAGGTAAAAACTTGTTTGTTTTTGTTCGCTGTATTCATGATTCTGGCAACAATCAAAAGCGACCACCCTGGAACTATGATAAACTGTCCAATTGGGGATATGATAACAAAAGAGGTATGTATCCAGACATAATCACAGGAGCCGGTGTTGTATAGTACCCTTTCCCCCTACCCATCTTTCCCCTTGGAAAAATGTCTATATAGCAGTTTTTCCCCCCGGAAAAATGACTGTATAGTAGATTTCCTCCCATGGAAAGCTGACTATATAGTGGTATTTCCCCCTTTTTATAGCCAGATTACCCCCACGGAAAACCTACTATATAGCATAGTTTCTTCCATTCCGGTCATGTTCATGGTGGACCAATATTGACAATATTTCGCAATATCTAAGTGGTTTTGTCTGATGGAGTTTTTGTCTTAAGATTTACTTTTTTATTAAATAAAAATGTTGTCTCTTTTGTATAGTAAAGTATCTTATAAAATTATGTTGGTTTGTTAGAACTTTGTGCACGAGTTTGTGTCCTTTTGTTACCTAAGCAACTTGCTTACTATAGTTACTATACATAACATAAAACTATGTAAACAATGTGACAATTATACCGAACACAAATTCAGAAAACATAATTTTATTGAAAAATAGAATGTACTGCTTGATTATGGTAAACACATCAGAGTAAAAAATATTTATGCAGGTTTATGCAACCTTAGGATGTACAAAACATTGATTTGATTGAATTTTGAAACCAACAGGCTTTCCAAAAATCTTTTTATAAAATCTGAACCAAAAATGGGGGGGGGGGGGG
>WFKH01006014.1:3874099-3892043 GCA_016163765.1 Magallana hongkongensis | reverse complement strand
AAAACTGCTATACAACTCTGGATCTATGGGTTTTTATCAATATGTCGCTTCACATTATAGTTAGATTGTTTATTTTTTTAAATTGCAAATGAGTTACTTTAGCATTTTTATGAATTATTGAGAATCAAAAATGCACATCCAAACACAAAAAGTTGATTTGATTGATGATCCTTGATAGATATTAATAGTTATTGATTATTTTTTACTTTTGTGATCTGAATACAAAGTAACATAACTCTTTATGGAACATTTTGTTAAGGACCAGATACATGGCATAAGAATTTTCCTGAGGGACTCGGGCGCCAACAATCTCCGATTGACATCCAGACAGACAGAGCTCGTTATGACCCAGAACTTGCCAGCAACCCTCTTCAGTTCAGCTACGGTGTGTGTCAGGGAGCCAAGGTACACAACACAGGGCGGTCCTTGAAAATAGACATCAACCAGCAGTCAGGTATGGGGGAGGGGCTGTATTGTTCAACTTGAGATTCCAGTAATAGAAATATTGCATATCAAAATTTAGACAACCATTTCGTTACCTTGAAAAGTTTTCCATTCTAAAGGTTTTGTTGCTGTTGTTTGGAAAAAATTCAAAGCACTGTTTTAGTGTTGAATTAAATGAAGTTCTACAAATAATTGTTTTTCTTTATGTCAGAGGTAACTGGGGGTCCACTGAGGGATAGGTTTCATTTTGAACAGTTCCATCTTCACTGGGGCTCCACTAATGACAAAGGATCCGAACACACAATCAATGGCCAACTGTATGCAGCAGAGGTAAGAAAGATGGCGGATTCCACCAGCTCTGCGTTAAAAGAGCTTTCTCAGTTATACACATGTAACATAGCTGTGTTTGACGTGCTACTTACACTCGATACCGAGGTCAGCACAGGATAGGAAGAAGAAGAAGAACATATTGACTGGCTGTATACAGTAGATATAAATGGCTGTCTGTATTACGTGTGTAAACACAAAATAGCTCATACAACAGACTGACTCACTGAGCATATGTCAGTTTGCAAGTTAGATACATAAGATGAATGAAATTGTAGCTGATAAAATCAAATACACACAAGAAGGCAATCCAAGGAAAACGTTAAGAACATGGCTTTAATTCACTGCATTCAGATAAGAAAATTTGCTTATGTCATTTGGATTTTGTATAAATCATTGAGTATTAATGCTTATTTGTGAAGATTAAATCTAGACTTGATTGACTTTGTTGACAGTGGCACTTGGTTCATTGGAATCTAAAGTATGGTAATTTTTTGGAGGCAGCATATCAACCTGATGGTCTCTCAGTCGTGACCTACATGGTGAATGTGAGTACTTTTCATCAAGGAAATATTTGACTGAAAACAGCCAATTTTTATCATACATTAAGAATAAAATCAACAAATTTAAAAAAATATTTGATTGCATTTGAATAAATTTAATATGATACATCTACTGTTACTGGAAATGGAACAATGTTTGAACTTCTATTAAAGTATCAGCAGAATTTATGTATCAATTATAATAAATTTTTCTGCAAAATGAATTATCTTTCCTTACCCAAATGTTTCATTGTTTTTCATTACTGATTACCGTCTTACCTTCTTACAAATGATACATGCAACCATAAAAATTACATTCAGTTGCATTTGCATGCAAATCTTGAACTGAAATTTTCATTCATGTTCAATGGGCCAATATTTGTTATAACTGCCTAATTTCTACAACAATCTAAAAAATTAATATGGTACTTTTGAACTTTGGAATATTTTAAATTCTGAAAAGTCTTTTATATCTTGCTCATTTTGATAAGATAAATTCTTTTTCGTGTGATAGAGCCCAGTTCAGATTTAAACAAGACATGTGCTACCAACATAAGCAAAGTCATTTGGGGGTTCGGGGGGAGTGGGGTGGGGCTGGGGGACTGATGCAAAATGAGGTTTGTCTTTCAAGCAGATAAAAAGTTTTACATCTCAAATTTTTCATGGTTTGGAAAAGAGGGAGATAATTTAAAGTCCTCTCATGCCCACTGTCCCCAAGGGAATTATAATTTTACAACCTGTATAATATTTTTTGGCTTGGAGACATAATGATTCCTGCTTCAGGTTGGTTCTGAGCATGCTGAGTTTAAGAAGCTGACGGACGCTTGCTCTCACCTTGTGGAGGCTCATACATCAGTGACACTGGAGGAGCCATTTAATGCGGCCAAATTATTAAAGGGTATGTCTGGTGTCTAGCCATTGTGTCTGTACTGAGGGGTTCGTCTTGTATATAGCCATTGTATCTGTACTGAGGGATATATCTGGTGTCTAGCCATTGTGTCTGTACTGAGGGGTAAATTTAGTGTCTAGTCATTGCGTCTGTACTGAGGGGTTCGTCTTCTATATAGAGCCGTTGTGTCTGTACTGAGTGGTTTGTCTGATGTCTAGCCATTGTGTCTGTACTGAGTGGTATGTCTGGTGTCTAGCCATTGTGTCTGTACTGAGGGGTATGTCTAATGTCTAGCCATTTTGTCTGTACTGAGGGGTATGTCTGGTATCTAGCCATTGTTTCTGTAATGAGAGTTATGTTCAGTGTCTAGCCATTGTGTCTGTACTGAGGGGTATGTCTGGTGTCTAGCCATTTTGTCTGTATTTAAGGGTATTAATGGTCTCTAGCCATTGTGTTTGTATTGATGGGTACTTTTCTGGTGTCTAGCCATTGTATATATGTACAGAGAGGTATGGTAGGTGTATAGCCATTGTGTCTGTCCTGAGGGTTATGTCTGGTGTCTATCAATTTTGTCTGTACTTAGAGGTTTTTCTCGAGTCTAGCCGCTGTGTCTGTATTGAGGGGTATGTCTGCTATCTAGAGAATGTGTACATTGTATGTAAGCACATTACCTTACAATACAATACAGGTGAACCAACAGGTGCTTGTAACTAGCACCATTGGCTACTTTACTAGAGAGCTAGCATTGTGTTTTCAAATTAACTTGATTGTTTTGTAGTACAAACATGAAGGAAATGAACAATTTAGAGAAATATATGTATTTTGCAAATAACTTAGATCTCAATGTTTAAAAACTATATACATGTAATATGTGTAATTATTGTGTCACTTCAAAATAAATATGTATCTGCTATAATTAATAAACTATCTTTTGTAAACCTATAAAATGTGTACTTATCATGTTTCTAATATGATATTAATATGAAACCTATGAGGCGATTCTCTTATGGTAAGAACTTGAGCTTATGTAATGGTCAAACATGGCCTGGACAACATTGGTTGTTGGGGCGGATCATGGTTCCCTCACTTCTCTCTTATCATTGTCTTGCTATGGGTGATTTTAAGGTTAGGATGTTTGTTACTTGGCTAAGAAAGATGTTTTCAACTGTCACCAGATAATCTTTTCCATTTACATAGAAAATAAAAAGTAGGTTTTAGAAATTTGAAATCCTCCAAAGTACATGACTTACTAACAAGTACCTGATTTCATATCCTGGTAAAAAATGAGAAAAAAGATTAAGTATACATATTATAGATGTTTATATAACAGAAGATAAAATCATATACAATGTGATTTGAAATAACCATGTTCATCTGGTGAGAACTAACAGATGTACCTTTCTCCAACAGGTGACCTCTCTAGATACTGGACATACCCAGGATCTCTAACCACACCCCCTCTGCTGGAAAGTGTCACCTGGATCATATTCCAAGAGCCGGTGGAAATCTCACAACAGCAGGTACTTCTGTACCTACATTTGTAGTTGGCATTGACCATCCCCATTGTGAAGAGAGTTCAATATTGGGAGTTAAAATTTTATAACTTGTAAATCAAGAATGACTGAAAAATGCCAGGAACATGATGCATAATCTGAACTGTGAATGAGCTCAGTATGAACAATACTAATTAGGTGTAATTAGGTGTACAGGAACTTTATGTAACGTTGACATGATGTTTAGGTTCATCACAACTTAGCATGTACATAATGTAGAATTGACAGCAGAGAATCTTGTGTATTTAGCATATAGAATGAGATTGACAGCTTAGGTTCTTTCTTTAGTATTTGATATGTAGCATGAATTGAAAGCATAGGTACTGGGGTTTTTAACATGTAGCATGAAATTGACATAGTAGATTCTTAGATATTCAGCATTTAGCATAAAATGGACAGCGTAGGTGCATCTGAGAAAACAATAATATGACAAGGCTAAAGACCTCAGGTTTTATGAATATTCAACCTGTTTTATCATTTTAGCTAATGTAATTTTGCACTGCCTCATGATAGGCTTTTGATATTTCATAAGTGTTAAATTAGTACTGGTACTTGTGCCTGATATGTTCATTCATGAATATGTACAACATATGAAGTAAACAGGGAACATTTCCTGTTAAGCTCTTATTATTACTCAGTCCGTCGAGTATCTATGAGAAGAAATTAAATTATTGGGTATCTATAAACTTAATTCAATACATATTAATGATAGAGATACAATCTAATTAAAATAAGACTTGTAAAATTTCTCCTCTACAATACAAGTCTTAGATCTAACAACATCTCATACAGGGTCATCTTAGAGTGACCTTTCAAATAGCCAATGAAATTGCTGCTGTCGAAATCTTGGCTGGTAGTTTGGATACGTGTTTCTTTGTCACCGATGGACCTAATTCCGAGGTGCCTCGGGTAATAAACAAATGGTGAAGTGCATGTGTCGATTCTAAGTTTGTGGTTTTGTTGTTTGCATGATCTATGGCAGGAATAGCAAATCGATTGGATATTATACACAATTTTGGCAAGAAAAAAAAAGTGCATAAAATATAAAGCTATCAAACTTATTTAAGACTTGTTCATTGAATCTTAAATCTGATATTGGCTAACATACATGTATATATATTTATTCTTACTTGAAAGGTTGCTCAGAGATGACCTTTTACAGGATGTTGTTAGATCTTGTATAGTGTATACATCGCAGAGAAGCATCTTTTAAGACTAATTTTAATTTGATTGGAGAAAGATTGATGCATACTTCAGAAGTGCTAAATGTAATTGTTATGTTATCCTGTATTCCAGATGGATGCTTTGAGGAAGCTGAAATTCCCTGAGGGTCAGTGTATGGTGGATAACTATAGACCCCCCACCCCCATTCACCAGCGAACTGTGAGGGCCTCCTTTACAGGGCCGTAGACCCTTCTCTACTACATGTGACCCTTCCCACAATCAATGCCAGATACTAGTATTGACCTATTACCTCAGTATGTGATCAACTGCACGGAAATCCAGTCAAAAAAATAATCTCCTTAAACATATGGCAGATAACTCTGTCTCTTTGGTGATATAGATGCCCCCTCTCTGTGGTTTGCTTCAGTCTGTCACCACCATGTATCACCACTCACCCTTTTCCTATTGTTTGTTAAAAAGAATCAAGCCATTTACTGTGCACACTTTTTCTATTATGTTTTGATATTTACACAGACTTACTGGTAAGCATTGGTATTTAGGATGTAGGGCATTGATATTAAGCTTTGCAATGTTTTTAAGTTAATGCTGTTTTTTCAGTTGAAAAATACTCACTTATAATTCCTGCTGGGCATGTTGTAACTAGCATTTTGCAATGTTTATCTACTTGCGGGTATCCTGATGCTGTGTTTGCACTAATGAAGTACAATAATGTAATATGAATTTCACGGGAAATACATTGATATTGCATAAGAAGTTCATTATATATGTAAAGATCTCCCTGCATAGCACTTTAACTTGTTCACCAAATCAATTATGTTTTAATAGGATACAAACTTTAAATGAATTATGTTTATTAAGTGTGTTATGTAATTATAACAAACAAGGTACATTCTTTCTGCCTTTAGATGTGTGACATATATTGTGAAACACCCTGTGTATATCTAGCTATAATAGATCCAGGTAAAAGTGGTTCATTGATTCAGACAACTGGATGACATGTCCAAATGTGAAGAAATGTCACAAACAAATGTTTACTGGCTCTCCCATATATATTTTTAAGAAAAATTGTAAAATGAATAAACACAATATAATACTTCCTTTGTTGTTTAACTACGGATTACATTATCACAAAGATCATAGCATATGGAGACTATAATATGAATGAAATTATGGAAAGCGAAACATGACCATGAGATATTGTATAGAAAATATTATTTCATCATAATTTGAGGTACACAAAAGTGTTCTCTCAAAATACATATGTGTGTGTGTGTGTGTGGATGTCTCGTATTTTACAAAGGTTTCGTAAAATTCTAATCAAAAATATGTATGCGTTTGACAAAAATGCCATTTTCCTGTCACAGTAAACGTTGAATACCAGGAAAGGGAAACGCAGTTGGTCAAAGAATTTTATATTGAATTCAGGGAATCCCAATAAACGAAAGAGTACAGGTTATTTCTAACGAGTTGCTCTTCTTCACGTCTTTACTATATCTAATGATTGCAGGCGAGGTAGTCATGTCATACATTGTATTTAATAATAAAACATTCTGCCGTGTACATGTTATAGTTTTCATTTAGTCATGAGTCTGCTTATTAAAATTATATTAACATGAAATAAAAAATCAAATTGTTTAAATATTAAAATTTGTTACCAAAAAAATCAAATTCGTTCTCATTCTTGAAAGCATTAACTAACTTGCCTGTTGACACTAGACTATCAAAACGGAGTTAATTTACTGATCGGGCTGCTCCGTGGCGTTTTGAATAATGATTCCACTCTTTGTCGCGCATATCAACGATGTCGAGAATGAACAAGTAGGACATGAATAAGTGAAAAATAATGTAGAAATGATCGAAGTTAGGAAACTTGATTACGTATTGCAATAAGAAAATACGACATTTCTGAGGGTGTACTGTTTGAGACAGAACAAACTGGCCAAAATTTTAGCAGGCAAGTTAAAAATTACAAGGGGAATTATACTTTAGTCACTGTGGCAAATTAGAATGCGACATACATGCATATAAGCTATGCATGACATAGCTTATATCATAAAATATAGTCCGTCAACATATTTCTTTTTATATAACATCCCATTTCTTCGATGTCATGCTATATAAAAAAAATATTTTATTAAGCTTGAGTCGATGAAAACCATTTTCAACATATGTAGTATAAAAGTACTGTTTTCGTATTCTGATGTAATTTTTAGGTCACCTGAGTCACTCAGATGTCCAGTTGCGTCCGGCGTCGTGCGTCGTCCGTTAACAGTTTTACATTTTTAATTTCTTCTTAAAATTTACAACGCCAATTGTTACCATTTTTGGTTTCAAGCATCTCTAGGATGAGAGGAATCAAAATTGTGAAATTTATGACTTTACCACCCCCGGGGCCTCATGGGCGGGGCCAAATATGCAAAAAAAATAAATAAATAAATAAAAATAAATAAATACATAAAAAATAAAAAGACCAAATATTAAAATATCTTCTTCTCTACTCCCACACATATGGGAAAAAACTAAATGCATGGTTATAATTTCCATTAAGCCCTCTACCAAAATTGTGAAATTCATGACCCCTTGGTCAGGGTTCAGGCCCTAGGGTGGGGCCAATGTGGTCATATAGTGAAAATGTATTAAATCTTAGAGAGTCTTCTTTTCTACTCCCACATATATTTCAGAAAAGCTAAATGCATGGTTATAATGTCCATGAAGCACTTTACATAAATCGTGAAATTCACGGCCTCTGGATCAGGGGTTCAGGCCCTACGGCGGGGCCAATATGGCCATATAGCGAAAATGTATCAATTCTTAAAAAATCTTCTTCTCTACTCCCATTAATATTTGAAAAAAACTAAAGGCATTGTTATGATGTCCATGAAGCCCTCAACCAAAATTGTGAAATTTATGACCCCTGGGTCAGGGGTTCAAGCCCTTGGGTAAGGCCAGTATGGCCACATAGTGAAATTATATAACATTGTATAATATTTTCTTATGTACTTTAACAGTCGTGTTAGGTAAACTAAATGCATTGTTATTATGTTCATAATGTCCTCTTGTTAAATTGTAAAATTCACTGCCTATATATGGGGTAGGGGATGAGGCTTTTTATTTTAGACGTGGGGTTTGAGGTGACAAATATGGCCATTTAGTGAACATGTATTTTTTTAGGTCACTTGAGTCTATCGGGTAACCTATTGGTGTTGGTCATTTGTTGTCCGTTAACAATTTTAGATTTTTAATTTCATCTTGAAAACTTTAATTTCCTGTGCACTGTATGCTTGTAGCAATAAACTGTACGCATGTTGTGTGCATTTTATATGAAACTGAATATCAAAAGAAATTGACCACTAAAGGTCTGCAGGTCGATTTTTACCAAAAGTTTACAACTTTTGGCTTCTGTCTGAAGCTAGGGTATATATAATCCGAGACTCCTCTGACTCTTGCCTCCCCCCCTTCAACCTTTTAATGAATTGCTGTTTGCAAACAGCAAAAAATAAAATTGGGTGATAACAGTCAGAGGAGTCACGAATTAGGGTTTAGACTGCAAAATGAAGCTTAAAATGCAAACAGGTCCATCTAGAGGCTATGGTACTCAGGTGATCGTCAAGACCCATGTTTATTTGATCATAATTATTTCCACAAAAAATGTGATTCAGTGTTTCAATCAGTCGCATACACAGTGTACTATATTTTGTGTATAAAATTTTAATTTTCCTGAAAAACGGTAATCAGTTACAGAAAAAATGGAGGTCTTGTATTTTTTCACAATAGTCAACGGTTAGCAGAGAGGGAGCTTTTTGCTGAGAGGTGATAATCAAAACATATAATATTTCTTATGTTTATCTATTTATAGTGACTTTCATGCGTTCATCATTTTAAATCATTTTTTTTAAAGATTGAGTCCTTTAGCGCTATAATCAGGTTCCCTTTTATCTTTAGAAATGTTCTTTATTATTATTATTGAATACCTCACCGAGTTTTGAACCTAGAGTTTTTTTAACTTTTATTTTGTACACAAATTCCCATTTTACTTGTCCATTTCTTAAATATTGACAAGAACGACTTACATCAAAATCGTTATCGAAAATTCAAAACGCTATATGTGAAAAAATTGAATATTTTTTTTTTTTACAGTGGCGTAATTTATTTATCGGAATAGATTAATATACGTTCTTTAGTGGCAAAATGACACTTCGAGGTGACAGAACTTATCTCTATATTTTCCTGAAATTGTGACAAATGTGAACTCATGATCAATATGTCTCCCACCCTTTCTGACGTAAATTTGTTCAAAAGGTGACGTTAGCAGCATGGATTACTTTAATGGTAAAAAGAACTAGTACCTTACTTGTTTAATTCTGTTTTGTTTGCTTGTTTTCTTTTTTTCTGTACATTTTACTTACTCAATTTTAAAGTCTCATTCTGTTAATGTAGTCACTTGAGCTGACATTTTCAAATGAGCTAGCTCTGTGATCACCTTTTGTGTACCTGTTCCTCATTTTTATTTGATTTTTTCTGTCATTTTTTTTATTTCGGTATTTTGCATTTACAATGGTATATAAACATGAAACAAGAATATAAATATACAACTATATATATAGGTTTTAATAGTTTTTTCATAAGCTAGTGGCTATACATACAATTAGCGAATGTTTCAAGGAAAATGAGGAAATAGATAAAGATTAGAATTATGTATAGATATATTTCATTGGAGCAGGTCCTAACTGGATGATAAAAGAACTAATTGACATTTCTATCTTACTAATTTTTTCTTAAAAATTTCATCAGTCAGAGCAGATCACAGTTTTTTCAGTGTATTTCATTTTTATTTATTAATATAAGACTATTGGGCACAAGTTTATTAAACGGATGACTGCACTTAACGCCGTATTTTGGGCCCTTTTTCGGTCACTATTGTTACGTTTATTCCCCGCTCAATTTTACTTCAAATCATTTGTTTTATAGCTTGGTCAATTTCCAATAGAAAATTGTCATAATGGTTCTAAACTGCGTTGCAATAAAATAATTAGTTGTTTTCTTACCATTACGGCTCTGCAAATATCTTGAATTTAGACTTGTCTGCCCTTGATTGAAGATAAGACACTCAAATTCACTAAGCAGAAGCAATTACTGCTCCGTCTTTTGATTGTTTCCTGTTTGTCGTATAGACAAAAATATTATTTTTATTATTTAGCTTTCCTTACAGGAGATTATGGACATATGGAAGTATCTTTTGTTTCAATGATTTTTAATGGATTCTACACTTTTTACCTCTGTATTTCAAATGTACGTTACTGTCGCCTGTCAGAAGGTAACGAATTGAATTGATTTTTTTTAATAATAAGAATACACTTTACAAAAAGCAAATCGCTATTGGATATTCACAAACATGCTTCATTTTGTCAAGAAGAAAAAAAGGTATCACGAGAAAAACATATTGTTCTTGTTCTTTTATAAATCACAATATATATATAGCTTAGCTAAAATTAAAATTTTATAAAAGCAAATTTTATAAAAGCAAAATCTTTCTATGAATTCATTCATAATGCAAGTTATCCAAGATTCCAATAAGCAAGTACATAATTGGATATTGAAATTAGCACATGAATTTGACAGAATTTGTTGTTTATGTATCGGTAACGTACATTTGATCTTGTTGTTACTGACATATAAATTTCCTTTTAGAGATAAAAGGGGTCACAGTATGTGTGAGAACTGTGAGATACTGAGAGGAACCAAAAACCAAACAGACTGTACAAGTTAAAAATTTATCTCAACTCAGCATTTTTGCGCAACTGGCACGATTTGTTGAATAAATGTTCGTTACTATTGTGAAATAAAACGTTCTATTGCGCCCACCAATACTGTTGCAATTGATTTTAGTTTATGCTTATAATGGCATAAAATAAAAAACGTTGCAACATATACATACAGGTATTTTTTTTAACAAACAAATACATTTAACAATATCATATAAATATCATTTTAAAAATATTAAAAAATGTCCGTTACATTTAACACGGTTCAATTTATTGGCTGATATAGGCCGATTAACATCAGAATATGTTTTAATTAAAACCACAATCTTTTTCAAGTCCAAAATTTAACCCTTGTGTTCAAACAAATATTATTTGTATAGCCAGTAAAACAACTGAAAGTTGTGTATATAGGGATGGTGCTGTAAAAATACATCTCGGAGATCATCCTTATATCTAAAATGGTCTCAGGAAAAATTGCTAATGTCGCATATCCTTGTTCTAAACAAAGTTTTGGGCTACCTGGTTGTTTTCTCGCAATATTTCATCATAATGCACCGTAAACCACATTAAGTTTCTGAGCATTGCTACTAGAAATTGACGGAAAGCATTAGTAACGTACATTTTCAAGACAAAAAACGACATATTTAATGTACACATTGGTCATTAAATTTTTAAGAGAATGAATTGGCTAATGTACAAAACCCTTTAAAATTAGATACAGGAGACTATTGTCTTCTTAAAAAGTTGCATTAGAAGCAATGATATAAAAGTTCATTTTTTGATTTTAAAACTTGCCAATTGTTTCTGCATAGTGAATTTGAGTGAAGACTCGTAAATATGCATGGTGGATGGAACTAATTAAGGAATAAGGAATCATTCTTTGAGTATTATGAAGTGATAATTTCGGTCGGGGCGTGATCAAATCCAATAAAGCCCGAAGGGCTTTATGGTAGATTTGATAGATTAGGCAAAGACACTGCAAGAATTAACAAGTAAATTAATCAGTAACGCACAGAACCGATAATCTCAGATGTCTCAGAGAAATGAAGAAACCATCACTCGACTGGAATGAATTGAAATAGGTATGGACTAATAATATTACCTAGCAGAATGCGTGCTTCCTAACACGTCACGTGACGGGAGTCTAGTATTCACAAAGTTACCTGGGGTTAGAAATCACGTGGTGAATTATAATATTCAACAGGTCAAAGTATACCGATAACAATAGAGAACGCGAACGCAAGAAGAAACAGTTTTTGTCTGTTTAACCATGAGCGCATGTTTGTCTACTGATCTCCTTTTAACATAAGCTTATATAAATAAATATACAATTACCATTAAATGGGGAACAATAGACAAACATGCGCTGACTATGTACTAAGTCTGTAAAAAAGTGGGCGTCCTCATTATCCTATGAAGATTCAAGAAAATGTAATGACCCCTACCTATGAACACGACTTCGTTCTTTGCAAATATGAACTTTATATTAATGTAATTACATAAAGTTGCAGTTAAGACATTGGCGATTCTTACAATTAAAAGAAATATGCTTATTTTTAAAATTATTTTGTCGCAATTTTTAAATGTCCTTTTAAAAGTGCAGTCATCCTTTTCTTTTGTTTTTTTTGTTTCTTTGTTTCTTTAAGCAAGCCACAATACCTAGTTAAATACAATCATTGATATAAATTGCTTCGTGTTCATTAAATATGGCAGCTTCATAATCTTTAAAAAGTTTGTTATACTGATATTATTTATATGATAAAATTTTGTTTTATATATTCTAAAAATAAATCATATGATATGATTTAGTATTAGATGATTTTTTTTTCATTTGATTCGATTTTAGGATCATATTGTATAACACTATTTTAAATGATTATATATGATACATTTTATTAAACAATATGTTTTAAATTACGATTCTATCATAATATAATGCAATATTGTATAATGTGTATCAAATTTCGCTGAGAAGTTTCATTGATTCATGTGAAACAATAATATATGATATTATAATATTTTGATGAATTCTTCAATACAAAATTATGTAACATTATGATATAAGTTTTAAGAAATAATCTTGTTATATTAAATTGTATATCATGGAAGAACATAAATCTTGTTATTAGGGCATTAAAGTAAACTGTTGAAAGTTTTAATAGCAAAGCTTATTAATTTGAGACATAGTTGTACATATTTGTTGGAATAAGACAAATAAGTGTTCTCTCGGAATGCTAGTTCCAGATACTGTTGATGTACTCCAACTTCAAAACTTAAATTTGCCATACCTAGACAGCAATTACTCTATCACTGAATAACTTCATTAATTGAAAAAAGTACTATTATAAAATGATACAAAACCCCTGTATTACTGCAAATATCTTATTTCCGTTTTATATTTAGCAATAACATGAAGTTCATTAAGCATGTAATTAAATGAACAAGGGCAACCCAGAGGACCCCTCTAACTATAGACCAATTGCACTCACATGCACCTTATGCAAAATACTGGAAAAAATTCTTTTCAAAAACCTGCACAATTATATGAAGGACCACAATCTTTTATTTAAAAACCAATCAGAATTTCAGCCCTCTGATTCCACTATTAATCAACTTACTGAAATTTATAATATTATAATATCTAACCTTGATAAAGGTAAAGATATTATGTTCATATTTTGTGATATATCAAAAGCACTTGATAAGGTCTGGCATAAAGGTCTCATCTATAAATTACAAAAACATGGAATCAGAGGAGAAATCCTTGGATGGATAGAAAACTATATTACTGATAGAACACAAAAGGTTGTCATTGAGGGCTATTCCTCAGGAATTGAAACCACTAATGCAGGAGTACCCCAGGGGTCAGTGTTAGGACCCTTCCTCTTTCTTATTTACATTAATGATATTGTTGAAAATATATGCAACCAAATCAGACTCTTTGCAGATGACACATCACTTTTTGTAGTAGTTGATGATAATGATAATAATTCAGCTAAATCATTAACAGCTGATCTTGAAAAAATTAAACAGTGGTCTAATCAATGGCTGGTGGATTTTAATCCAAACAAAACAATAAATGTTAACTTTTCCAGAAAGAAAAAAACCCATCCCCAGGTCTCTTTTGGTAACACTTTAAACAATATAATCCAAAAAAATAATCATTGTCACTTAGGATTTACTTTGCAATCAAATGGGGGATGGTCACATCATATATCAAATATTTACGAAAAAGCATGCCAAAGATTGAACATGCTACGCATTCTTAAATATAAAACAAATAGGGAATCATTGATTAAAATTTACTTTGCATTTATTCGCCCTGTGTTAGAGTATGGTGATGTAGTCTGGGACAATTGTACAGATGAACAAAGTAGTTTATTGGAAAGTATACAGATTGAAGCTGCACGAATAATTACTGGTCTTAGACGAAACTCATCTAAACAATACCTATATCAGGAATTAGGCTGGGAAACACTTAAGAAACGTAGAAATAACCATAAATTAATATTATTGTTCAAAATATTAAACAATTATACCCCTGAATACTTATCTAATATTGTTGATGAATGTTTCCCCCCACATAATACCTACAATCTTCGCAACAATTTCATCTATCGCACTCCTGTGGCAAGAACAACATCTTACTTCAATAGTTTTATACCATCTACAATTATATTGTGGAACAATCTACCTCAAAATACAAAAAATATAACTACAGTTTCAGCATTTAAGAACAGCCTCAAAAATATTAATAGCAAAAAACTGAATATGCATAAATTATTTAACCATGGCAAAAGATTAGAAAATATTTGGCATTGTCAGTTGAGAAATAACAGTAGTAACTTAAATGCTGACCTTTATTCACACCACCTTATTGCTTCTCCACTATGTCAGAAGTGCTTTCTTGAAGTGGAAGACTCTAAACATTATTTCTTACACTGTCCAATATATGCCTCCCAAAGAAAATCTCTATTTGAGTATATGAACGATAATTCCATACCAATCACAATTAAGAATCTACTTTTTGGAAGTGATAAACTAACATTTCAAAATAACTTACTATTATTTGATAAAATTCATTTTTACATAAAAAGTACAAACAGATTTAAGTAAGTTAGGTAAAAATGTACACATTGCATAAAAAAATGTATCAAAATGGGTACCACTGACTTTCCTTACACTCTCTTCTTTTCATTTTTTTTTCTATTGCTTATTTGTTCTCCCCCTTCCCCTCCCACCCCCTCCCCCCAAACTTTCCATTTTTTTTCTACTCTGTTATCAACTCTTGTTCTGTTATTATTACATGTTTTTTTCTGTTCTTTCTCATTTTTTCTCTACACTACATAGGCCTATACTTTTTTTTTTATTTTCAACCTTAGCATTGAACCATTATTTTTCTATTTTTTGATTTCATCTTCCTATCATAAGCTATTTGTTTTGTTTATTTTTTTGCACTGTACCTCCCTCCAATGCTATTTATAATATTAATCTATTATACAAAACTCAGTTGCAATATATATGTATATATATCTTATATAAAATTATATAATTACTCATATTATACCTTGACTACAGGAGAGAACATAAATAGGCATCATGCCTGCTGTTCAATCCATTTCAATGTATCTGTATACTTGAATAAAATACTTCTTAAATTAAGCATGTAATTATACAGAAAAGAAACTGTAAGTTTATACAGGTGATTTAGTGACCTGTTAAGGCTATGTCATTTGTCCTCAGAATTTCGCGTGTCGAACCACGTGATAAAAATGGTTAAAGTATACACTGATCTAGATGCAGAGTGCCTATTGCCATCATCATCACATGCTTCGACATGCGATATTCTGAGGTCTAACAACATACTTTTTATAAAATGGGTAGCGCCTAAGGTGATTGCTACATTGGACTTTGGCAGTTTAAGGTGCTAAATGGCTTTGCCTTCTTCGCTGTCCGTGTCATACGTACATTCTATTTTAATTGATTTATTCCTCTTCAATTAAATGCCTTTCTGACGTTACAGACTTTTATATTTAAACTGCTTTGATAGTGATTAGGTAATTATTACTCTAAAATAGTAAATGGTTTATTATGTTGCATTGGTCATTAGAATGTACTAATATGTCAAGGTCAGCAGAACTCAATTCTATATGAACAACTCTGTTCTGTTAAATTTCTGTGGATTAAATATCGCATATAAAGATGGTAAAAAAAAACCCCAGTGATGTCTAAAAAGAATTTGCTTTTGCCTTGCAGGATTCTTTTGAACTGTGTATGTGAACTTAGCTGAGTACAATGTGTCCAAGGTATTCAGTTTATATTCCCTTATTAATAGAATACTTTATTGATTTCAAAATTATGACATAGACTGTAAATACCTTTTTCTGTTCGACACAAAACTGCAGATAACTCTAGCAACAAAGAACACTAAAATAAACTTGAAGTATACCGAGGGTCCTCCCTTTAGTGTCAAACGCCAAGATGTTTGGAGAAGTCTGACCTCCCAAACTCAGTTAAAAAAAACGACGCTATGTGCATGTTTAAGGATATATGTGCAGCGAACCTATGTGTTAATTGTAAGATTTCCTCTAAGTGAAAAGTATAGATTCCTAATTGACTTATTTTGTTAATCAATTGAATTTCATGATTTAGACCTGGTCTCGTCTGTATCTAAATTAAGAAATATTGTCTATTTATAATCAACAGTTAGGTGTACATGAAAGAAAAACTTATTGATGCTTTGTAAAGAAACTTTGCTTTTGAATAATGAATGAAAACAAAACAGATGTCGATAAAAGATCTACTGGAAATGTTCAGAAACGGTTGTTACGGAGAGTACTAATTTAACAGTACTCTTGGAAGGACCCATTCGGCAAATCTAGGCAGGTGTGCTATCCAATATCAAACAAACGAAATCGGCCGATATGTGCCATATAGTAGGGAACCGATTTTACACACGCACTATAAGGTTTTCATTGAAAAAGTACTCCATTCCCAATGTGACTATCACAGGGGGCACTTAATCAGAGAATATACTAGACTGATTTATTATTCTCCCTTATCCTACATCGCTAAAAGTGCATTTTGACTTAAAGAGACAAATATATTCAAAGCAAAACTAAACAGTACAACACGATGCATTATTGATGGCTAAATGTGAGCCAGTCTACCCAAGGCAGGAGACATTTTACCCCAACAAAGAAAGAGTAAACCTGAAGACAAACCTGGCGAGAGGTGAATTAATTATTCAGTTCTCGTTCATCATCACTCAAAGGTAATGAAATCTCCAAGTGCTGCCATTTGTTTCCATCAAAATCTGTAAATTTATACTTTGTTTTCATGTACTATATCAATGAATGTATAAGAAAAGCATTTCAATCGCCCGAAAATATTAAATATATGAGTATGAATGATTTGTAAAAGTGATCGATTAATATACCGTATATTTGACAAACACAAGGTATTTAAAGTTCATACAAGAATGTTAGTGTGGTCAAGTGTTATCTTTGTATAAATGGTTTGTTTTCCCAAAAACATGGTATTAAAAACAACATTCTTATTTTCCTTCTCTTTTAAATTAAATTTCCAACCAGAAAAGCTTTTGTAAATTATTTCGTTTATATCGATACTATGAAAAATATAAATACTTAAATATAATCTCAGCTACACTAGCATGGGTGCCTTTCTGTATACTTATAGTTAAGTTATTGATCTTAAGTTAATACACCTTGTTACTGAATACAGATATTGTGGAACTGAATATACACGGCGAGTTAAAAAAAAAGTCTTAATATATTTTGTTATAATTACATTATTTTGAATAGTAAATCTAATCTTTTAGTGAAAGCTGATATGAAATGTTCACCTTATGAATATAGAGATTTTGATTTGGTGTAAACATATCTGAATTCCAGAATACTTAATATTTGTATGGTACAAAAAATCTTAATCAAAATAAGTATAAGTGATATTAGTGTGTTTAAAATTAAAATTATTTTGATTTAAAAGTACAAGAGAATTACAACAATAGAGCATTTTACAAAATCAAATCTTTGGTACATGTACATAATGAACTTCAAGATGAAAAGAATAATAGAATCCTAAAATCAGTGCGTTTGTTTTCCACAATACCTTAGTGATTATTTATTGTAAATATTTCACTATTGGAAATTGATATAAAATTATAACTGAATATTGACCAAATGTAACTATCAGTTAAATTATTATTTATAAGGAAAAAAC
>WFKH01006014.1:3861368-3873699 GCA_016163765.1 Magallana hongkongensis | reverse complement strand
TTTCATCTTCCTATCATAAGCTATTTGTTTTGTTTATTTTTTTGCACTGTACCTCCCTCCAATGCTATTTATAATATTAATCTATTATACAAAACTCAGTTGCAATATATATGTATATATATCTTATATAAAATTATATAATTACTCATATTATACATTGACTACAGGAGAGAACATAAATAGGCATCATGCCTGCTGTTCAATCCATTTCAATGTATCTGTATACTTGAATAAAATACATCTTAAAGTAAGCATGTAATTATACAGAAAAGAAACTGTAAGTTTATACAGGTGATTTAGTGACCTGTTAAGGCTATGTCATTTGTCCTCAGAATTTCGCGTGTCGAACCACGTGATAAAAATGGTTAAAGTATACACTGATCTAGATGCAGAGTGCCTATTGCCATTATCAGCACATGCTTCGACATGCGATATTCTGAGGTCTAACAACATACTTTTTATAAAATGGGTAGCGCCTAAGGTGATTGCTACATTGGACTTTGGCAGTTTAAGGTGCTAAATGGCTTTGCCTTCTTCGCTGTCCGTGTCATACGTACATTCTATTTTAATTGATTTATTCCTCTTCAATTAAATGCCTTTCTGACGTTACAGACTTTTATATTTAAACTGCTGATTGAGAATGATTTGATAGTGATTAGGTAATTATTACTCTAAAATAGTAAATGGTTTATTATGTTGCATTGGTCATTAGAATGTACTAATATGTCAAGGTCAGCAGAACTCAATTCTATATGAACAACTCTGTTCTGTTAAATTTCTGTGGATTAAATATCGCATATAAAGATGGTAAAAAAAAACCCCAGTGATGTCTAAAAAGAATTTGCTTTTGCCTTGCAGGATTCTTTTGAACTGTGTATGTGAACTTAGCTGAGTACAATGTGTCCAAGGTATTCAGTTTATATTCCCTTATTAATAGAATACTTTATTGATTTCAAAATTATGACATAGACTGTAAATACCTTTTTCTGTTCGACACAAAACTGCAGATAACTCTAGCAACAAAGAACACTAAAATAAACTTGAAGTATACCGAGGGTCCTCCCTTTAGTGTCAAACGCCAAGATGTTTGGAGAAGTCTGACCTCCCAAACTCAGTTAAAAAAAACGACGCTATGTGCATGTTTAAGGATATATGTGCAGCGAACCTATGTGTTAATTGTAAGATTTCCTCTAAGTGAAAAGTATAGATTCCTAATTGACTTATTTTGTTAATCAATTGAATTTCATGATTTAGACCTGGTCTCGTCTGTATCTAAATTAAGAAATATTGTCTATTTATAATCAACAGTTAGGTGTACATGAAAGAAAAACTTATTGATGCTTTGTAAAGAAACTTTGCTTTTGAATAATGAATGAAAACAAAACAGATGTCGATAAAAGATCTACTGGAAATGTTCAGAAACGGTTGTTACGGAGAGTACTAATTTAACAGTACTCTTGGAAGGACCCATTCGGCAAATCTAGGCAGGTGTGCTATCCAATATCAAACAAACGAAATCGGCCGATATGTGCCATATAGTAGGGAACCGATTTTACACACGCACTATAAGGTTTTCATTGAAAAAGTACTCCATTCCCAATGTGACTATCACAGGGGGCACTTAATCAGAGAATATACTAGACTGATTTATTATTCTCCCTTATCCTACATCGCTAAAAGTGCATTTTGACTTAAAGAGACAAATATATTCAAAGCAAAACTAAACAGTACAACACGATGCATTATTGATGGCTAAATGTGAGCCAGTCTACCCAAGGCAGGAGACATTTTACCCCAACAAAGAAAGAGTAAACCTGAAGACAAACCTGGCGAGAGGTGAATTAATTATTCAGTTCTCGTTCATCATCACTCAAAGGTAATGAAATCTCCAAGTGCTGCCATTTGTTTCCATCAAAATCTGTAAATTTATACTTTGTTTTCATGTACTATATCAATGAATGTATAAGAAAAGCATTTCAATCGCCCGAAAATATTAAATATATGAGTATGAATGATTTGTAAAAGTGATCGATTAATATACCGTATATTTGACAAACACAAGGTATTTAAAGTTCATACAAGAATGTTAGTGTGGTCAAGTGTTATCTTTGTATAAATGGTTTGTTTTCCCAAAAACATGGTATTAAAAACAACATTCTTATTTTCCTTCTCTTTTAAATTAAATTTCCAACCAGAAAAGCTTTTGTAAATTATTTCGTTTATATCGATACTATGAAAAATATAAATACTTAAATATAATCTCAGCTACACTAGCATGGGTGCCTTTCTGTATACTTATAGTTAAGTTATTGATCTTAAGTTAATACACCTTGTTACTGAATACAGATATTGTGGAACTGAATATACACGGCGAGTTAAAAAAAAAGTCTTAATATATTTTGTTATAATTACATTATTTTGAATAGTAAATCTAATCTTTTAGTGAAAGCTGATATGAAATGTTCACCTTATGAATATAGAGATTTTGATTTGGTGTAAACATATCTGAATTCCAGAATACTTAATATTTGTATGGTACAAAAATCTTAATCAAAATAAGTATAAGTGATATTTGTGTGTTTAAAATTAAAATTATTTTGATTTAAAAGTACAAGAGAATTACAACAATAGAGCATTTTACAAAATCAAATCTTTGGTACATGTACATAATGAACTTCAAGATGAAAAGAATAATAGAATCCTAAAATCAGTGCGTTTGTTTTCCACAATACCTTAGTGATTATTTATTGTAAATATTTCACTATTGGAAATTGATATAAAATTATAACTGAATATTGACCAAATGTAACTATCAGTTAAATTATTATTTATAAGGAAAAAACCACTTTAGGGTATATATATATATATATATATATATATATATATATATATATATATATATATATATATATATATATATATAAAACTGCCAAAAAAGTTATCTGAAAAGTAAACCAAAATCCCCAATACGTTGCATTATTGATTCTTAGCAGAAATTTAATTTAGACGTAAACTGTCAACGGATTACACCAAGGTAATAAAACAGTGGGCTTCCAATACGTATTTATCGTATGACAGTGTGTTATAAGCCCAGAGGTGCATATAAGCCAGCTTTTGTTATCGAAACTAGTTGTTTTAGTGTTGGTGGCAGTGTTAGGGTTAAAGGTTTCATCTTTTCTAGAACAACTTAACATCTTTCAACCAAACTTTTCCATGCCCACTCTTTAATCTGGCTGACCAGTTCAATTAAACCTGTTTTTTAATTGGAATTGTTAAGAGGTCGGAAGAAGCTTTGCCAAAGGGTTACTTGTCTTTGACTGAAAATAAACATGTTCTAGGTTTAGGTCATACCCTTTTCAACTAATCGTATTGTGCGTACTTTTAACTTTTCGTCAAAACTGTAAAAAAAAAAAGAAAAGAAAAGTTTAAATAAGGTCAGCCATATGTGACTTATTTGAAAAGAGCTAGAATATTTAAGGTGTGGTTTTTAACCAGCCTGTTGAATGAACCCTTTTTTTCGTTCAAGTCTCTTCAAATAAATGGCAATATCCCCATTAGAGAGTTTATATTCAACAAACAATGAATATATTTTTTAAAGATCTTCTGTTCCTAAGACCCTTATAGTCATTGTTAAAACATTTTACAATTCATTCTCTTTTTAAAATAAGGTAGATTCAATATGCATGGTATTTGATGCAGTGAAAATTGAAAGCTTTTTCGTTCAAAAGAAGACATTGCTGATTAGATAAGATATAAAGCCCATGCTTTGTCAGTGTCAAGCGTTACATACATAATAGGCTTCCAAAATTCTTTAACATTATGTGTTTTTATGCATGCAGTTAACTTAATTTTTGTGTTAGTTAGTGTAGCTTATATGGTTGTAAGCATTTGTAAGCAACTGCATTAAAAAAACTACTTAATCCACATGAGTGTATTATGTAATTTTATTCCTCAATTATTGCAGTTTTCCTACAAAGCAACATTTTATTGTATATATCTATATGTGTATTATTGTACGTCATTTAAACGAAGGTAGTCATAAAGAATCATTATGACGTGTAATCTTTCAGCATGTTACGTACATGCAATAGTCAGTAACTTTCAGTCAGTAACATAAATTTCTACATGAGAGGAGGAACTCGTAAGTTGTACGAAATTAATTTTGACCCCTTTGTATAAGTTTTATACAATTAAATATGTTCAATTCATTTCAATTCATTCAGTACATAACAAAACCACATTTTTCCAATTCATATCTATCTATTCTAAATAGTTCATGTACATACCACACCATTCAGAAAACAGGTATTTTTATGAACTAGTGATCGACTTTTATAAATGTAAATAACTCTGGAAGTCCACATTAAACTATCAGAATTTAATGCAAAGCGCAAATAGGTACATTGCTTCATATGGAATTTAAAAACAACCCAATTTTAATTTGATGCAACAGAACATTTTGTTTTTCATATAAGATAGTTTACTTACATTTGGCCTCAACAACAAAACCAATTTTAATTTGATGTAACAAAACATTTTGTTTTTCATATAATACAGTTATTTCCATTTGCACAATTTCCTATTTGTTTACTAATCTACATTATTATACTTTCATGTTAAATACTGAAATCTGATTGGTTTACTAGACGCATTTGACAATCCGTTCTCATACCCTCAGCGTTAGCAACATACTTGGCAACGGGCCGATCGAACGAATTGTTACATGCGCGTAAATTATGCGCGTACGGTTCGTCGTAGAACTCACGTATTTTCTATATAAAAGCAGTAAAATTTGCTATAAAATTAAGACATTCAGTATAATAAAATAAATAGTGGCTGTTTTGGAGGGTACCAGTTGAAATTGACACCCCTCGAAAACCATTGTCAACCTCCGCTTCGCGTCGGTTGACAATGGTTTCTCGGGGTGTCAATTTCAACTGGTACCCTCCCAAACAGGCACTATTTATATAATGTATTTTGTACTTTGTTATATATTACAAGCATTGAGGGAACTTAAACTGTTTATCAAAAGGTTGGATTATTTGTAAGCATTGAACAAAAAAGTAATTCAATCTAACCGAATATAGAGAAAAATTAGAAAGAAAACATTAAAAATACATTACAATACCAATGCATGCAAAGTTACGATGAACACGTCTTATATTTGGACGTCCTGATGTCTTGCGATTGAGTCTGTTTTCTCAAATTCTCTCCCAAACAGTCGAAACCACACAAGTGCAATAGTTGCTGGAATAAAAGTTATTAAAAAAAACCCTAATTGCACATCAGAGGAAAACTTTGTGAGAATTACTTGTCACAGATTAGAGTCAGGATATGTTCGCTATTCAGACGCACATAAAAGGGACATTTATTTGTAGTATTTAAAGTTTAACTAGTATATTAGATCGCAAATCACCTTTTAACATCAAATCAAGATAGTTCAGATAATGAATTAGTATTTCAGTGATGTCATCGCTGTGTTGAATGTGTCATAAACAGATAGAGCTAGACCGAAAACCTACATGAAGAAGGTGGAAACCGCTAAGTCTGCCATTCTCCGGGTAAACTACGGGATTACCGGACATCGTGCGAGGATCCATTAACATTAGAAGACAAAAGGTGTGAATTTCCAATGAGTGTGTTTACTACTTTGTGAAATGTCAAATAGATGCGGATAAATTCCAAGAGGCCGCCAGTTTCAATGAAGTTCCTAGATCAAAACGATCAGTGGGTAAATTTTAAAAAAACCGGCAGTGGTACCGATAGACGTACCTAACTGTACATGTACGTCACTGTCCATGCTTTCAAACGTAAACTCGGTATCATTTTAGTTCAAGTTATATAACAAAAAGTAAATATATCTGCAACTGTTTATGCTTATATACATTATGCATTTAAAAAATAGATAAATTTTGATTGTTGGCTCATATTTATGAATGTAGATGCCCGTAAAACTCTTTTCATAACAGCAATTGGTCATTACAGTAACGGAAGAGAGTAAGCGCTGTAAGTTTATTGTATCATCTCAAGCGACAGATAGAAAGAGTCCATTTAACTGGAAGGAGGAAATCACATGTATTGACAGTGGTTCACTACAATAAGTATGTTGATGATTCTAGGCGTAGAATTTCAAACAAAGCTATTTTGTTTTTAGACCATTTGTCCAAAAGTTTGTCTAGTACACCTTTTATACGTAACCTCTCGACTGATTGTTGCTCTAGAGATTTAGTATGTCAACATCAAACCAGATTTTCAAATCAGTAAACGGAGATAACATTCAGGATAAAACCTAAATGTATGTTTTATTTGATGTTGAATCTGATGGTTCTCACTATTTACTGATTAGTTTCGTCATTTACAACCTTCAGTTTGTGTATAAGACAAATCCTATATCGACACAAACGTTGGCGGAAATTCTGATAGCATCCACTAATTAACGAACAGGGATGATGAGCATTCTGGCAATGGAGAATGAGAAAAATCGGTGCAAAAGAAAAAAAAAATCCGGTATACCCAATCATTGGAATAAAACCATTTACGTTGCATGTTGCTTGATAGTATCGAACCGCAATCTGGGTTTCTGGTGTAGTGACCTGAATATCGCCTCGTGGTAATCAAGACTATCGTAGCGAGAGAAGCATTTCCTATTGTACTAATTAGTATCGTTCATAGAGCGTACGTTCTACCTTTTGAATAAGCAAAGTATAACCCCCTAAACTGAGATTTTTTAGTAAAAGTATGCACATTTACAAATTAAATTCTGTATATGAGCTACCGTGGATGTCAAGAAATATCTGTATTTTAAAATATTTAAAAAATGTCCATGGAATGAGATATTTTTATTCGATGGACCAAAACTAGTTTGTTTATAAAGGTCCCGTCGACATATATTCCACTGAGTCTTGAACGTTAGCATCATTGCGCGGTCGTCACCGTGCCTGTACGACAGCAGTCTCATCGTGGTTTTAATAGTCTCATTATACGTCTGTACCAGGTTAGAATCAAATCAAATTTTGAATTATTCATAAAATGAATACATGCGCTGGGAAAAAAAAATCCACGTTATAGACAGACACCTCAAACGTTCTGATTTTTTTGGTTATAAAGCACGAAATTTAACTATGCCTGAAACTGCTTCATCACATGACCTCGCCACGATGGGATACTTAAATGGCCGCGACAAGAAAAGCTTCTTTACTCCTGAACACTGTGCCGGATAATTATGCCAGTGCCAAGGTGGCATTTTTGCACCCGTTTAAGCTGCATATATCGAAAAATACAAACACGCCATATGATAGACCATTGCTTAAAGAGTTTACAACCACCTTTGTTATCATTGTATCTCACCTGTCAGGTGAGATATTTACCTTTCAAAAATTGATTCCTACAGGAAAATATTTTTTCCCATAGGAAAAACAATATTCCTATAGGAAATTTGAAATTTCCTATCAGCATACAAGAACTTCCTATAGGAATCTCAATTCCGATAGGATTTGATAAAATCCGATAGGAAATCCTAATTTCCTATAGGAAAACTACTTGTCTGAATCAAATTCCTACACGAAATAACATTCTCCTACAGGAAGTATAATTCCTAAAGGATTTTTAGAAAATCCTACAGGATTGTCAATATTTCCTGTAGGAGTATTATTTCTCCTATGGGAATTATCATTTTCCTATGGGACATTTATTTTTAAAGGTAAGTATCTCACCTGTCAGGTAAAACACACTAAAAACAAAAGTGGTTATATACTCTCTAGACAATGGTCTATCATTTGGTGTATATGGATTTTTCCGAAACTGCATCTTAAACGGGTGCAAAAATGCCACCTTGGCACTGGCATAATTATCCGGCACAGTGTTCCTAGCTAATTTAGCGATAATTAATACCTGTTTAATTAATAGGGAAAACATTTATTTATAGCAAGTATCTTATGCAATGGGAACGAAATCCGAAACGTTAACAAAAAGCGTGCATTCTCATTCGCATACGAGATCATTTATATAGCTATCAAGAAGAAACATTAACTGTTTACATTTATTTGCGTACATTGCCACCTTACCCTCCTACACCACGATACTCTGATGTCGTCACATTACAATGATGAATATAGGAATCACTTCTACACGCCATTCCTTTCTTGTTTGTTTAAAACACATTGTCGTATATTAAATTTTGCCAGATGAAAGGTGGCGTTTTTGCACCCATAAAAAGGTGCAGTTGGTGGACCATTGACCAAGCACCAATGACCGCACATACTAATGCTGGAGCACTGGCATAATAGTCAGCACACTGTTTTCACATTAAAAAATAAAAAATATCCCTCTTTTACATTGAATAGTTTGAGTCATCAACAAACGAGTTGCGTTGACTTTGTTAATTAAAACATTGCTTCCAATATAGAGAAACTATTCCTCACTAAAACATACCCTAATATATGGTAAGTTAAAAGTTGTAAAGAAATATATAAGACGGAGAATTTAATACACAATACAGTAATTAATTTTACATACATCAACTCAAAAGGATGCTTGTAGCCATGTTGAAATTAGAACCAGGATGCAATAATTAACACATGGAATGCATTCTGTACAAATGTGGGAACTATGCATTGAATATAACTGCTGTTATCATACTGACACGAAACGTGTACGAGAATACCATATCTTTTACAAAGCATTTACATGTACATGAACGATGTAATAAATCAATATTTTAGGTCATCTAGGTTACTTATTTGACCAAAGCGGATTTCCTCCATGAGCAATGTTATCGACTTGTTGTTGACAAGACAGTTTTCGGTGACATGTGTTGACAACTGACCTATTATTTGAAAAGAAATTTGTTTTATGAACAGACTTGTTTCATTAAAAAATGATATTGCATTTTGATACTGTTTTCGTAAAGTATTTATTCCGTTTTATTTATTTTGCAATTTGTGTTTATTGCGGTTTTTTCTGTTTTTCATCCTATATTTATTGATAAAACTTTTATTCCGATTACCTGTCTACTGTTTCTGTAGTTGTTTAATCAGTTACAAGAACCAATTCCAATAATTTACCAGTTTGTTCCCTTGGTTACAGAAAAAGTAAGAAACCAAGAGTCAGAATCGCTTTCCAAGAATACGTATACTGGTTTAGTCGTAATTGTCTGACAAATTGCATGTACAAAAAGTATACATCAATTTACTTAAAGGAAATGGAAAAAAAAATCTTGAAAAAACTCTAAAGTTCATGATCTTAAATGACTTTGTTATTAAATCAATTTTTTTCTGTTTCATTTGTTATGTGCAACCTTAATATGATAGAAATAATAGTATGTGAATAGTATGTGAATTTGTAAAAACTTTACATAATTACATAAATCAGTATCATCTACATTACACGTGCATCAGTTGTTACAGCTAGCTCTTGGTATGACAGTGCATGACGGTACTGGATGGCATTTATGTTTACACGTATAATCTATATATGATACACAATTAAAAAAAAACATTGTGGTGTTAAAGGGGTTAACCTAACTGAAATTTTTGCTTTCATTTTCATTTTTGATGTTTACAAAGCTTTTGATGGTACATGTATGTCTAATATGTAACCAAAAGTTGAATGCTACTAGTGAGAAACAGAGCCCACAACGTCATTAAATGAAGATTTGAAAGTCTATTTGCGACTTAAAATAGTACATGATATAAGAGTTGATACTGTTTGTCACATCTGAATGTGGCATACAAAATGTAGACCTAAATGTGGCCCACTGTTTTACTTTTAATCGTGGAATTTGACAATTGACAATTACATTTTGATGGAATGTTAAAAGATAGTTTTGTTAAACATTTAACAATTAAACTGGAAAAAATTCTTGAACAATTGAAACATAAATCATGACCAAGCCCCTTTATAAACGCTTATTCTTTTACTATGCTACTAGCCTTCAAAATATTCCTCAAAACCAAAATAGTTTTTTTTTTAAAATTCTTGTTAGATGATTTCCTGATTGTTTCTGATAAAAGAGAAAGGTTCGTGAGTATCGTTTTGATTTTGTACACTATTAAAACTTTATTGAACCGTAGAGACCAACATATTGTATCATGTACTCACAGAACTCTAGAAAGCACGCAAACGTCCTGCCACAGGAAATCGTTAATCTCACCTTTGGTTTTCTCTGGGTTTTTTTTTCAGTTATTGAAAGCTAGAAAATCAATCAACGTTATTCATTAAACATTCATGTAAAATGTATATTGTACCTTAATCAACTCGGAGTATGATTCTCAAATTTCTCGATTCTTTTACTTTTCAATTCAGACGTTATTTTCTAGGCATCCGGGTTATAAGGCAATTTAGAAGCATATCAAATATATTTGCTATAACAATCGCATGCATCTATATTCTAGAATGATATACAAGTGTACCTTATTAGCATGCCTCAATGTACTTTTATACATGAGCTTCTAATCTAGATTTCTATTAAACGTATTTTTGAGTATTTCTTTATTTTCAATCAATATATTAGATAATACTTATTCATGAGTATTTTTCTAGATATCTACTTTCTGTCATACCACAATTCATGTTTACAATACCTATACTTAAGTTTTTATCAAATACTCTTATTCTATAAGTTCTATATTGTCTCGTGTTTCTATGTTTTATAAGATAATAGATATTATACCTGAATTTTTTTTGTATTTGTGTGGTTAAGTAACACGCAGGTTCGTCACAATTTCTACATTTGTTTTTTTTCAATGGAAAATATTGTTATATTATAACTATTGAATATACATGTACTGGGTTGTTGTTAAATAAAAATTTTACAATAACTAATAAATTTTGAATATATACACAACCAGTAAATTTAAAATGTACAATATGACAACATACTGGAAAAGTTGATATTGATCTTTTCTTTTCGTTCATTGTGCAATTAACTCAATGATAAACCTTTCTCTATGAGTTGTTTAATGGATTTTGATTTTTAATGTTCTAAATGTATGTACTGATAACAAAGAAAACATTAGAGGTCATTTCACTCCGAGACGTCATATTTTGGAATGCTTTAACCTTAGTAATGTTAGCATGACAATGTCTTCTTAATTTCGGGGCTATTTGCTATAATCAATAGCAACCAACCATAGACGAGTTGGATTCTTTCTGAAAGGAACAGTTTATAAATTGAAAATGTTTTAACTATTTTTTTTAAAACTTCAAAACAGTTAATAAATCTAAGATGCTTTAAGAAAATTATCTTTCAACTTTCTATTTTAACTTCGAAATAGTATTTAAATGGAGATTAAACTTTAGAGTTTTTTAAAATTAAATTATTGACCAAAGAAAGAGAATACTTGTCGCTGAGAAGTTTAGTTTCAGGAAAGATTGATTGTTATATATAGAAGAAACATAATGTTTTGGCTCATACACACAACGTTAAATGCAAACAAATACTATGTACTATGAAACAAAAATAAAATCACAAAAACACAATTAAATAACTGAAAATAAAACAATTTTATTCACATACATATACGTTTTATCGATCTGTCGGAATAAAGATAACAAATTTGATTGAAAATGTCCCGAGAACGATTTCGCCGACAATTTCACCGACATAATCACTCAAGTTTGACAATTAACTATTGACACTCTGTATCGTTATGGAGCAATTTGAGAAACGAAATGAAGACATGTCCACACCCCTTGCGCCACAGCTGAAGATTCAGATCCATACCCAGGTCCCTTGCTAACCTCCGGCACCCCATCTGACGTAGGTGGAGCGACCAGTGTGGTAGATTTCGTCACTTCCGACCATGCCTTTCAGATAAGCAATCAAATCATTAATGCTATATCTGTCCCCTGAAATAACAAATGAAATAAACTGTTATTCTCTTTGAATCTTTATGATGCGGGGACAAAAATATACAGACGATTGATATGGTCAATTGAACAGATATCGAGACTATGGGATCACAACCTTTTAAGCCTGAAGATATTTTTAATCAACGTCGATAAAAGGTTAAAAAGAGAAATAAAACTAAACTAGTTTATTTCCAGGATGAAGGTGTAGCATCCAAATTTCTATTGGCAACGGCTGCCTCTGGTTATTTGAAACTCCTAGTTAATTTAACAGCATTTTTAAAGTTCGCTTTGATTAGACTAAGTGTTTCTTATTCTCCTTGTCTATTGAAATGTAATTAAAAAGGTGAACATTGACTTTATATCTCTATAAAACTGAAAAAGTCTAAAAACACACATCTCCAAGTGCGGTTGATTAAGAAAGAAGTGATTAGATAAAAAAAAAAGTCCAGAGCTATTCTTGTAAATCTATCATCGAATATTA
>WFKH01006014.1:3849502-3861268 GCA_016163765.1 Magallana hongkongensis | reverse complement strand
TTTATATATCTATATATATATATATATATATATATATATATATATACTCCAAAAATTAAATGGTAAAATATATAGATTTTTCCTTTACAAAATAATAGTTTATAGCTAAACAAACAATATCTTAAAATTTAAGGCAGATCTGATGGTTAATTCGTTGACCATCCAACCTCCTTAAGCCCCCTTTTTATATGCAGACTAGTCGTTTGTTCTCCTTGACCGATTGACAAAGCTACTCGACTCTGATCAATTTACTATTAACTTTATTACAGGAATAAATATAATAGCTATAAAATTTATTCGAGTATAACCTTGGTTAGGCAGTTTAAGCTAGATATCCCCTAACCCGACATTCAGGTAAAATTGTTACTCAGACCCGATTTAAATAAAAGCAGAAGGAAACATTTCTTTGTGTCGGGTAATGTTTTTGTAATTGACCATATCTCGCATCAGCTTGGTGTTTCTTCTGTCTCTTAGGTACACTGTGTTATTTCTCGAGATTTTATGGACACCGAGGAGATCTCATGTTCAAACGCCGCAAATTAAAAATCTTTTCGAAGAAGAGACACTTTATCCGGCTGATCGGCGTCAACTTTCCCCCCGACATCAATAAAAAGGTGCAAGGTGTGTCCATAAGTCAATGCCCATACTTGACATTTGTGACAATACAAAAAAATCGTACTTCTTTACGTAAAAGTTTTTGTCGACAGAGCTATTAAAAAAGGTTTAATATTTACACTTCTGATGATCAGATGTGGCGTGTTTTTGAGTCTTTATATAGAGTGATAATTATTTCTATCACTACATCACTCCCCGTCTTCCAAAGAACAATATTAGGAAAACAACAATAAAAAAATTTCAATGTGAACATGAACACGTTGATGCTGTCTTAAAATTTTTCATGAACGAATGGAAAAGGCAAATTGCGAAACAGAGAAAGAAGTCTGGACATAATCATAAAGGTTCAATTGGTTCTTAGTTCAAGCAATTCTAAATGTTCGATGTTTGTACGGAAATTACAGATAACAATTTGTAGTACGTTATCTGTATCACGTTATAATATCGTGTAGAACCAGACTATTAATTTTTCACCTGATTTTGCTTAATTTTTTACATGTTTTGAAAATTATTGCGTTTTATCAAAGATGTCTCACTTACCACGTTTTACTGTTGCAATATGCCGATTTGGAGGAAAGTCCTGGGAATGTTTGTGATATAATTCTGTAACAACATATTTTTTGTAATCAGCAAGGGAAGAGGAAATCAAAACATACATACATACATCACAATCGAAACCAAATACATGGAAACACTACCTTTTACTAACAAGCACAGGTAATATTGCCAAATATACTCTGCCTTTAATAGTAAAATAGTGATCGTAATGAATGTACCAGGTGGTTTAGAATAATTGTACTTTGACGTTCAGTACTATTTTGACTAACCTCGTAATATGTCGGGTAATCCACGGAATGGCGGACGCTCATGACTTCTATCCCTGTACTCATAGTCCCAAATCTTGGCAAGAAATCCGGGTAATGTTAATATAAAAACGAGACACTTAATGGTTGCAAAATTCCACATCCTCGCTATATCTCTTTTGTTTTATATTGGGAAAAAATCGCCTTCCTTCAGAATGAAAAAGATCATTGCTTAGGACCAAGGGACAACATTTCGTTCGCAATTCTCCAGTAAGACTTCAGTTCAGCCGAGTTGTGAATCGTTTTATATATCAAATACTAGCAGTCCGCGCCTACCCTACGATGAGGGCGAATTGCGCAGGCCACAATACGTGATTGGATTAAAAGCTCTCTCTGACGTAGATGCAAAGATACCTGGTCTTAAACGAACAGGTGTTGTTAGAAAACAGTAGGTGGTTTGATTTTTAAAGAATATAAAAAAATATATAATGAGAACTGCAATCAAATAAAACAATTTCAATGTTTGAACCATAGAACCTAATAAGCATCGACATATTTATAAATATATATCTTTTAAATAATTGCAAACTGTCTTGCACCCAATCTTCATGTACGTATGTTAGCTTACGTGTTAACTAACCTTAAAATATACAAATGAACGGCACTAGTTTCAAAATATTTTTTGGAACATTTGTTACTTACCAACGGAGCTTCCAAAATGATTATACATGTCTTCTTAAAGGTATCCATATTTTTATATACGGGGCATGGGATATAGTAGTACCATCGCGATTGATCCGGTGTATAAAGAATAATGTTTTATCACAATGTATTATATAATTTTATATCTAGAATAACGATGGCGATTATAATGATGATGATGATGATGATGAAAAAATGATTTGTAATAATCATAGAATATAACATAACTGGATATTGTTACGACATAAGAAAATGAATATCAATAGCAAACACATACAATTTTTACAACTGTATACTATTCTTAGACAGAACACACATCAATTTATTTGTACTTTTCGTCGATAAGAAATTGGCAGAAATATACAGAGAAACTATATAATATGATATAGATTATCATAATATGAAAATCTTATAATATCCTAAATAAGTATTATATATTATATTACGATAATGCCCCATTAATATAAGGAAATACCGCAATAGAGCGTGATAAAAGTTTAACCCTTCTCAGAGGGGACATCGGGATTGTCACCATTCACTGAACAGAATTTTATTCTGAACGGTAAGGTGGTACCTTCTGGGGGTCGGGTCTTACATATTAATGGTATCAGTCACGCGGTACCTTCTGGGGGTAGGTCTCACACATTGGTGTTGTTAATTAGAACTCGGTCTCATCGCCATGAGGCACGTACACAGACTGAAGGAACGTCTTTAACACTCCAGTTACCTACTCAAAACCCCGTAAATATCATTCTATATTATATGTATGACATTTACAACAATGTCTTTACGGTAGAATGCAATTTAATTAAAACACCAGTTAATTAATTACTCATAAGATTGCTAATATTTTATTAACATACAAGAAAGCACTTACGAAGCTTAACATATACATATATTTACATACTAAAGGTCCGTGCGCCGATCATTGTGACGTCATAAGGACATAAGATTTCTCTACCCGTTAAAAAGTTCGCACATTGCCCTCATGATCATTTGCTCCTTTTTTGCAAATGAGAAAATATTACATTTAATGTTAATAAATTGTAAGAGAGAATTTTGTTAAGAATGCCCTGATAGAAAAGGGAGATGACACAGCGATGTTAGCGATGACACTCGATCGCTTATTGATAATGCTTTGAACAAATAAACGAATAAACGCTGGTGGGGGTTTTCTTCTTTACATGTTAACGGAATTTTCCTATCTTAATTATGAAATTTAATGCAGAGGTGTTTCATATCGAGATCTTGAAATAAAAAAGTTATCTATAGTCTTAATGTCATTTGAATGCAATTAATTGTTTCTGTTTTTTAATTCATTTGGGTAGAACTAACGTTTTTGTAAATTTATTATGTCTAGTCGAGCTTTGAAGATAAGGACACTAAATTCACTTATCAACTTACATTTTGTATCTACGAAAAAACCTCCAAATGATTTAAGTTGACATAAAATCCGGAACTATATCGATGACATAAAACCAGGAACATTATCAATGAAACCACAATAGTTTTATTAATGCTTGCAGAGTATTTCTACGTAGGAAATTTGAGAGAAGAGAAGAGTTGAGATCTATATATTGACGTCGCATATTCGTTTTTATAGGGCAGAATTAGTTTTTATTTGTCACATCCACTCAATCGTATAGCGTGTTAAAGTACACAGAGTGGTGCAAAACATTGCCACCATTTTGTAAATCCTCACAAGCTGTGAATGATCCTTAAAGGGGAATGGTTAAGGGTTTTTTTTTTAAGTTCACTTTTCATTTTATGTATCGTTTATAATGTTAAACCAATGTATTTCTAATGGTCAGTCAACATTTTACCGTCCGTTGTCAAGTTATTAGCGAGATATAGAGCTCACATTTCGTTTAATATGAGAACAAAGCTCATGCCGTGTGTTAAATGTACCAGCAGCTTTTAAAATTGTCTATTTTCAAGTTTTATATGACAATATTTTAGCAGTTTCTAAGATTTTTACTTCTAAATTTGCTCTATATATTTATTTCCCGTCCAACAGAATTGTGAGCTTTTAACTTGTCAACTGATAGTACAATTTTGTCTGGCCCTTGGAAATATCTAAGTTAAACCTTGTAAATGTTAAAATTGGAAAAGTTAAAATTGTGATCATGCCCCTTTTACCAATAAGAAACTAGTCATTTTCATAATTATTTCATTTATAGCATATATTTTTCCTTTTGAAGATTAGTTTCAAATGATTTATTGTTTTCAATTTGTATAACAAGCAATGACTCGTCAGTATAATTTTTTGCTGCCCATCTATCAGTTAGTATTGAAGTACTGTGTAAAAAATTAATCACTTAATGCTAATATCCACATTCATCTTCGCAAATTAAATTTGAGATATTTTTCCTGCAATCAGATGAATGACTGCAAAAAGAATGGAAATATCAGTAAGAAAAGGGTCAGTGTACAACAGGTTCTTATCGGCATTGCAGCAAACCATTGTTGAGCTTCGATAGATGTGGTATGTAAAAAAAACTTTATGATAAATTTAAACAAAAATGATTGACTTTATTGATTAGGCATATGAGTACCTTCATTGCAATTACTTCTTAAAACAAGAACCAAAACTTGAGAAATTTTGTTTTCATGCCATGAAAATTCGTGCAACCTGATTGGAATGAGGCATTAACACACGTTTGAAAATAATAAAGAATTCAGCCGAATGTATTCATAACGGATGTACATGTACTTGTTTTAACCATATACTGCCCCAGTCTATCACCCTTATTTAGGGAAACAATCGCAGTAGAAAGTAGGTCAAATAATCTCCTCATGTTTGTTAAATTAATTTAATGGTTGTCTATTTTTGTAGATCTTCGCATCATAAAAACAAACTCACAAGATCATTTTTGTATAATTACCGCGCTCAATCATTCGTAATGAAATTAAATTTCTGGTTGCAGTAACAATTCTGAAATTTCAAGGAAAAAAAAATTCTTCAAATAACCCAAATTTACATATTCTAGACGATCCTGTAGACAGCCATGTTGATTAACCCAAAACTCCTAGCTTAATTAAGATCTTGACTGTCAACAAAGTGTATTTTAACATAACATCAAAGGCACCTCTCTCCTATCCAATCTATAACAATTTTGATAGATGCCTAGTTGCTAATTACAATATCCTTATTTTATTTGGTAAATATCCAGTAGTAGACAAAAAGATTTTTAAAAATTTTATGTTGAACACAATATTTATGGAACTTTGAGGGTGATTGTTATTATTTTCATAACCTGGTTCTACCCATCCTTTAGATTCTAATGACCAATTTGATAAAGAAATCCTGGAAACGTCAGGGTAGAAGTGTAAATGAATGTGATTATAAACACATAACGAACGACAATGAACGAAAACGGAGAGAACAAAAAGGTCACATGGGTGACTCAGAAAAGATAAATGGCATAGACTAAGACAATTGACAAATTTTCGGGACGACCTGTCCCTTCTTTAGGACTTAGGAATCAGTAACATTAAACTATACAAGTATAGGTCAAACCGTGAAAGAAATGAAATAAAAATGTTAAAAAATAAAACCCTTAAATATACTGCTACGTCAACTACAGCGCCTTTTGTGTGTTCGTGTGCAAATAGTAATTCTATTCATCTCATTAACTTGGTCTCGCATTGCATTATCATCAATCTTGCGAAAAAAAGGGTCATCATATTATAAATTGTTTTGTGTAATTAGGAATTATTTTGGACCACTTCATGTATATCTCTGGTGGATTATGCTTTAAAAGTCTTAAATGTGATTTATTCCGTAAAAAAGTCTTGCAATTTTTGTTAGAAATCTTAAGCTCATATATGTCTTTCAACAAAAATAGGGATTCTGCATTTAAGCCTTCAACTGCTACATGTACATATGACACTTTCAAGAAATTTTGTTCAACATGTTTTCAGTTTAAAAGGTGCCTTGACATCACTAAGAACATTTCTCTAAACAATTCGAACGTATTTTTGATCTTTTCTAACCAAGGGACCATCGTTTAACCAAAAATCCAGCTTTCCATTAGAAATTATATATGTATTACTCTCATTTTTGTTTGGAGTATGGTGTTTTGAATTATAGTTTTCTTAGATACTTTTTACAGACCAAGTTGCCCCTACCAGACTATGGCTTAACATCTTTATTTAAAATGGTAGAATTTCGTTAATATAGATCGTATTGTCGTGATATGAATGTTGTTAGCAGGATGTTATAAGACACGAGAACATGCGAAAGCGTGGATTCTTGGCTCCGATTGGCTATTATATGAAACGCAGGCGCCTTACATTATTTATTTTTTTCGTAACGAAAAATATATCCTCTACCTAATAATAAACTTTGTCTACGAGAAAAATAAATACCGCCAGGTGTATGTGATGCCAATGGCTTTTATTTAATTAGCTTATGAACAAACATGATGGCATTAAGAATATACTATTCTGCTTATATGTACGTGATATACGTATGTATGTTTTGTAACTGAGATCGATATGATATTTAAAAAAGAAATCAATGCAAGAAAGTTGATAATGCTTTAGAGGCTACATAATGTGACGCTGTTACTTTTTTAATGAAATGATTTTGAAATATGTAGAATTTAGTTTAGGTTTATACAGCTTCAGATTTTGCTTGATACCACATGAGACACGTTTGTTTAGTCAATTTGTTTTAGTAAATAAATGGTAAATTATTTGCAGGAAAGCTTATATTTTTTGCCTTTTACAACAACTCTTGTTGAACACTTGTTGAACGATATACAGGTACTTCTGATTTGAATGAATCTCTATCTTACCCCCCCCCCCCCCGTCCCTTTCGATACATCGATTCATCCGTTTTTGATAGAAATATAGTAGTAGTAGTAGTTCATTGGAGTATACATTGCATACATTGCCATAGCATAAATTTAACAGTAATGTACAATAATTGTTGGTACAGGTGGGAGGCAGGTTTTATAGATATAAAGTATAAGGTGACAGAACAAATACCAAACAGACAAACAAAACAGTAATTTTATATACTTAATTTACGCTTATTCACGTCTGATGGTAAAATTATCCCTCTTATTGAAACATTCGTACACATATTTCCCAAGATTTTTTAGCGTAAATATAGAGTCAGAATTAAGTAAATCAATAAATTGTGCCATACTTGGTCGTACATAGAGTATTTCTTAATATATAATTTCCTTAACTCCAAGTAAAAATCACAAACCAAGACAAAATGGTATTCATCTTCGACATCGTTTGAATTACAATATAACACTTCTGTCTACTAACTAAAAACAACGTCCACACCCTTTATCTATATATATTTTTTAAGTGCGTTAAGTATCTCGAAGATAAAAAGTGTTATTGTACCTCAACATGCACTATAAATAAAAAGTTCAAAGTGCGTTGACTTGCAATTGGTACCAGATTTAACGCACTTCAAAATAATTTAAAGACCTGGGAGTTTTGAAATTTGAAAAAAAACTTAAATTTTCTTTACCATCTTGCTTCCATATAGAGCAATTTCAAAATCATAGTTTCCATATTTATTTTTTAAACTCTATGTTTTTTTTCATATAATTTCTCTGAAAATTAGACAAAATTATCCCACACTGTGGCATCCCTTCGACTAAAACGGTTTATGGTTTAAGTAAATTTGAAACTTCTTTATAAAAGCGTGCTAAATTGTTCACAAATACATGTCATCTTTATTTTCAGAAATATTTTAACCCCCTCCCCCTTTTTCAAGTATCAGAGGCATGGTGATTTGTCCTGTCTATCCATCTGTCTCTCTGTGACACCTGTGACACCTGTTCTAATCTTTAAAGTTTTAGCTGTACACGTAACAGTTCAAGTTTAGCAAGCATGTTCAACTATTTTGATATTTTAAATTTTACTATCATGTTTAAAGTCCTTTTGTCTGTCTGTTTGGTCAAAATGATTACATTTAGAACTATCAGAATTAGTCTTGAATGATTTTTTTCATCACAAGTCTTAATTTAGGCCATTGTGTTTAATTTTACTTATCTTATTAAACATTATGATATAACATGTTTTTCTCTATTATTTGCCCCCCATCTAAAACATGCAAACTGTGTACTAATTAGTAACGCTGAATTCCTATACCCCGTACAAAAAAAAAAGTTTTGACCCCTTTTTATCCCAAAGGAAAATTGTTAAGTGTACTTTGTTTCTATAACAACAACACTTATCATAGCGTTGGTACTTTGTCAGTACAACTTAATATATATAAAAAATCAAATAGCTTCTACAAAAATTTCAAGTCGTATTCTCTACTTCCCTTGGAGAAGATTTTAAAAGATTATGTCTTATTGTTTCTAAAGTGAACCTTGAACTTTCTTAGGCCCCTTTTTGACCTCTACGGGTCATGATGTGTCAAACTTGTATTAACTTCTATAAAAAGAGCTAACTGAAAAATTCTTATATAACCCTTTTTCTTGAGAACATTTTGAACAATCAACCTTTTTTTATTTTCCCTAGATAATTTGCTTTTGTCATTGGGCCTTCTAATTTATTTCATCATACTTGACTGAGCCTGACCAAAGGGTGACCCGTGCCATTTCTAAGGTGTTTCCAAGAAAGAATTAATATTAAAAATATGTATGATATTATCTTTAATAACATTTAATTTAATATGATGTAAAAATGAATTTTTAAAATCATCTTAACACATTTAATATATTTTGGATTAATTTTGATTCTGTTATATCATGTAATCCCTTCCAAGTGCACAAATAATGGAATATAACACAAAGTCAAAATATTTTATTTTCTGAATTGTGTTCAGCAGACAATGTTCACATGGTCTCCGCAATGTCACCAACCTACAAACATAACAATATGAGTTTTAAAACAGAATAATTATGGGGTTTTTTAAAAACTTTTTTTTCGAATTTCTAACACACAAGAAGTACAGGAAATACTAAAACGCAATACTTTTTTATGCAAGATGGTGTTTGGGTAATCATTAGTTTTAGTGCAACATTCCCGCTATATTACAGCGGTATAGAGTATGCCGAGATATAACTAGTGTAATATTTTACATTTTATACGCTATTTCAGCATTCATCACATCAAAAATACATACAAAGTAGCGGCTAAAACACGATTTTAGAGTCTTTAGAGGGCAGTGTCGCTTCAAGGTGTCAGTATAACAAGGTGTATATAATCGTAAGTATGAAAATACACATGCAGAATCAGATTAATAGTATTATTAAGGAAAGACCTAAACTAACATCGTCATCATTTAATTTTTTTCAAAGTGCATATAAATTAAAATCTAAATACAGAATTTGTGTGAGTATCTTGGAAACACTTTACAAACCAGCTAGATGAATTTGTCTTTTAAGGATTAATAAAACAAACGATTTAATAGAAAATGATATGCGACGGTTGATGTATTATTATCATCTTTCAAATGATAAACGAGAGTGCCTTGATTCTCTTTAGAAATTATGGATTTGTGGGGAATATCATCCATTTGTTAATTCAGTAAAATTCATAGTTTCGGGGAAAGGTAAATTTGTGGACAATGTTTCTACCATTAAATACGCATGTCAAGTTTTTTTACTTAAATTATCAGGAGAAAATAAGATCATAGATTACGTATAGAAAACACAATTTCATTCGTTCATTTCCATTTACACTTCAGTGGGACGATATTGCATCAAGCCATTCGGCGATTTCTTTGCAATAAGAAGTAATGTTAAGGCATTGAGAAAACTATAACACGCGAAAAAACATTTTAATTTTATATATCACTCAAAAGAAAGAGGCAGAACAGTTTTGACTAACAGGCCAATGCAGCTAGAAATGGCATTTGATTTTTTAGACAAATTAGTTTATGACCAAAGGCGGTAAACTGGAGTCAACAACGTCAGTTAACTCTCCGAATTCTCGACAAAAACAAACCTTTCAGTAACAGAACCAGGGCCACAACTCCATACACACACACTGCACTGCTCCAGGTCATGCGGAAGGATGCGTCTCCAGCAGACACTTCAATCGGGCCGAACTCCCAGTTTGGTCCCTCGGTGTAGCTATTGCCCTGGTCCCTAAATGATTTTCCCTCCGAATCCATGGTATGCAGGCAGCACAACACAAAGAGCAGGATCAAAAACTTCACACCTGTCATCTAAATACAAAAAAAAAAAAAAAAAAAAAAAAAAAAAAACCTGAAGAAAGTGACAAAAAATTTCTGTTATCATTGACCCTGGTGCGTCTTATTTAGAAGGATGACTGGTCTTCGCCAATTTAGATTATATTAATTTTCTTTCAAAAGGAGAGCTTCGTACAAATATAAACCAAAACTTTTAATATTATAAATAACAGTTTTATTCCTTACTTAATGAAAGTTTATGGCTAAAAAATAATATCTAAAATTTGAAGGTCGATGTGATGGGTAATTTGTTGACCATCAAGGACCTCCTTAAAACTGATTAATGAATGTGTGCAGACTGTCTACAAAGCTTTGTGGTGATGTGTTTATTAAAAAGCACATTTGATTCTTTTAAATTTTAAAAAAAGGAATCATTGTTAGAAATTTCTTTAAATTAAAGAAAAAATAACATACCTCTCCTTTTTGTATGGATGCTCTAAAAATACCTCCGAACGAGTATACAGAATTTCAGCAATAATAACGACGCATTGATGTGGATGAAGAAAATTCCATCAATAGAAAAAAAATGAGAGGTAAATTATAAACAAATTCACGGACAATTTGGTATAATTATATATAATATACCAATTAAATTCATCTGGTTGGTATTTGCTATAGAACTTTCAACAATGTAACATTTAAAATATAGTATATGACCTTTTAAATTACTTACACAATTGTCCACTTAGATGATAATTTACATGTGAAATTTGTACATTATTAAACGTAATATTCATTTGTAAATCACATAACAAGGACAAATATCTTAAGCATGTCAAACTACGCCCCTTTATCCGTTACATGTAAATAATATCCTAAATAAGTTTTGCAAATTAACAAATTTATCATATTAACCTAAGTATGAGTACCATATCAAATCACGAGAGAGTATAAAAAAGATATTCAAATTTTTGCTGTCTCCCCCCTTCCCGTGATCTTTTGCAAAATTTTAGATAATTTTTCACAGCCATTTTACTTTCCGTCATTAATCTACTGTATACAGGGAAATATTCGCCCCCGTTTTATTATCGCCCCTTTCGTCCTCGTTGTCTGCGGGCGAATTTATGACTGGGCCTCAAATTATCTCTCTTTAGACACAACCAAGTCTAGGCGAATTCAAGACGGGGCGAAACCGTTTGCAAGTGAAGAAGGGCGAAAATAACACAGGGCGAAAATAACCCTGTATACAGTATTTGTGGGTAATATTGATATATTGATTATATTTATATATATATATATATATATATATATATATATATATATACAGCACAGGTAATTTCATTATATTGGAGCTCCACCTCCGCCCCGCCCGGGGCTTGAACTCACGACCTATGGAACCCACTCTCCTAGCAGTGAGCGGCCTCCGCTCTAACCACTCGGCCATCTAGGCAAGACTTAAAGTGTTTGTGCTCATTATCTAAATAAATAAATGAATATATATATATATATATATATATATATATATATATA
>WFKH01006014.1:3813925-3835257 GCA_016163765.1 Magallana hongkongensis | reverse complement strand
CCAACTGATAGCTGGACCTTGAAACAGAAAATATAAGACAAACTGTTCCTAGGAACGACAATACATAACCTATAACACTTACAGAGAATGATATTTACATTCACTTCAAATGCATACCAAATAATCCCAGCCTTGAATCTTCACTTAAAACAAATGTACTACTTAGATTTTATACACAATCTTGAACTCTCTTATAAATTGTTATGAAATAAGAATTTATTATAAAAGCTTCTTCCCATCCTTTTTTTCAAACATCTTGGAATAATATTGAATGGTTGTTGCATTATCCTATCCTTTTTCCCAAAATACATGTCAACCTAAAAATGACCAAATTCTATTATTTTATTAAGGTTTTCTACTCGGTATTTGAATACTACTCACTTTAGACACCTGTTTTGGATACAGGTAAATTTGCCGGATGGAATAATTATATAATCACCATTACCAGAATTAGCTGTTGAGAAAATTTACCTGCTTTTAAAACAACCCAAAAGAATTGTAGGAATACAGATATAATCACAAAGACTTTAATTTCTCGTGTAATATATACTCTAAGCATGTTGTTAAACCTTTTCCTCTCCATTTGATTTGGGCATTTGCTTTGCTCGACACCAAAAACCATGGTACTAATAAATTTCTACCAACATATACATATAAATCTAATCAGTAATTGATAAAAATTGTGTGCCATTTGTTTATTTTGACAAACGAAGAAGCGATAGAAAACTATTAACCCATTACAATTATGCCTTTGTATCATATTCATTTCTTTAACCGAGAGAAACAATATAATTATATCATAAAACCAACGCCTTGCGGTAGCCTATAATATATGTGTACTACATGTACTTATTTTCTTTATATTTTTATTTTTTACCCAAGATTTGTTACCAATTGACTTTTAAGGTCACCTGAGTCATTTGGGGGGGGGGGGGGGGGGGCAAATAAGCAAAAAGGGCCAAATGTTAAAAATTTTTCTTTTCTCCCACACATTTTGGAAAAAAACCCAAATGCATGGTTATGATGTCCATGAAGCCCTCTACCAAAATTGTGAAATTCATGGTTCCTGGGTTAGGGGTTCAGGCCCTAGGGCCGCGCCAATGTGAACATATAGTGAAAATGTATTTAATCTTAGAAAATCTTCTACTCCACTTCCATATATATTTGAGAAAAACTAAATGCATAGTTATGATGTCCATGAAGCCCTCTACCTTAATTGTGAAATTCATGTCCCTGGGTCAGGAGTTCAGGCCATAGGACATATAATATGGACATATAGTGAAAATATATTTTAAATAAATATATCTTAGAAAATCTTCTTCTCTACTCTCATAAATATTTGAGAAAACTAAATTCATGGCAATGATATTTATGATGCCTTCTAACTAAATTGTAAAATTCATGGCCCCTCTGTCGGGGTTCAGGCCCTAGGGCGGGGTCAATATGGCCATATAATGAAAATGTATTAAATCTTAGAATATCTTCTTCTCTCTATCCACAACAGAGGGAGATAAAATGAATACATAAATCTGATGTCCATAAAACCCTCTACCATAATTATGAAATTCATGGCCCCATGGGGTGACCAATATGGCCGTATAGCGACCGTATAGTCACTTGAGTCACTTAGGTGAGCTATTTCTGTTATATTTTAGGAAATCTACTTTAATTTATTATAAAATATATATAAATATTATAAAAGATTAATCATTAAAGGCCTGCAGGTATCTTTTTACCAAACTTTACATTTTTTGCACCTGGAGCTAGGGTATAAATAATTCGAGATTCCTCCGACTCTTGCGCCCCCCCCCCCCCTTTATGAATAAATATTGTTCAAACATCAAATAATTAAAGGCGGGGGTACCAGTGAATGGAGTCTGGGATTAGGGTTTAGACACCAAAAGAACTATGGTACTCAGGTGACCGTCAAGGCCTGTAGAATTCTTGTTCTCTAAAATGCTATGGAAGACAGCATGTTTGGAAAGCAAAGGGGTTAAGAATTATTGCTGATAATATACATTACTGTTATCTAAACTTCTCTATCGTTCAACTAAAAATAAAAGAATTAATCATTATATGTGTTAAAAAAGAAGGAGTTTGTAATTCATGTTTAATTAATAAACTTTGTACATCGTCGTTTGCTAAGTTCATTGAATTTCAGTAAATTGTTCTTTCATGATTGTTCTGGTTCTTGTTGAATATACGTACGTATTACTTTCACTAAATTTCAACATTTGCAAGCTTATTTATACTATATGAAGGGAGAAACAAATTTAAACAACATTAGATAATAACACAGATATAAATATAAATTCTGTGGTATTCCATAGTTATGCAATGGTGCGTAAAAAATAAGCGATTGCAGTTACTACCATTTAACCAATTCAATATAATTGTAAGCATTTCTGATATAAATAGAAAGCACAGGGGTGACGGGGAAGACGGGGAATTTTCATACGAACAGGGGATTTTGAAGTCAATAGTGCACTACTGACTTCAAAATCCCCTGTCCGTATGAAAATTCCCCGTCTTTCCCGGTCACCCCCTGTGTTTTCACTGTCATTCCATGTACATCCCCTGTGTGCCCCTGTACACATCCCCAGTACACTCTGCCATCCCCTGTCACTCCTTGTTATCCCCTGTACATACCCCTGACATCCCCTGTACAGTCTTTAACTACGTATTGATGTAAAGATTTATCGAGAAACACACAGAAAAGGCTTTGGAATCGGTATTAATCATATATAAAGATTATTATTAAATACATTTAACTTTAAAAAGTATTTTTCAATAGACCTTGGTTTTAAGACATAACTAATGTTAGGAATTTCCACAATGATAATTTTGGTCATTAATGTCAACAAGAGAACAACACAATATACAAAACAAAGATGGCAGTAAAAAGTCTTCTAAATGTTTACCTTCGCTCCGTTCTTTAGAAACATCTCGGCGCATGCTTTCCCTATCCCCCGTCCCGATCCCGTAATAACTGCTACTTTTCCCGTCAGCATTTTACCACCTGAAGGAGCGACTTGCGGGTGTTAGTTATTCCAAAATATTTAGGACATTGATAAGTTTAAATGAGAGCTTGTATACACACAGGGCTTAAATCACTCACCTTAGCAGAAAACTTGAAACGAAACAGAAATGTTGTTGAATATCTCAGCTGAATCCAAGTTATAACCTTAGATCCACCATTATGGTCAAATCCCGATGCTCATTTGGCTTCACTGACTTGCGTCTTAATGTAAGTTAGTATGGTGGCATATTTCTGCCATCCACATAATTTTTTGTCAACATAGCATATCACATTAAGTCAAGATAACTATCTCGTCGAGTCGAGATAACTTTCTAATTTCACGATCAAGATCGACTTTTTGAGGGGTTAGCTATCTCGATAATTTATCTTGTATCTTAACTAAGATTCGTGGCATTTGCTAATACTGCCATTCACAAAACAAGATAGTTATAAATAGATATTTGAAAATAGAATGTTGGAACTCATTACCCAGGACTTCTTTGATCTGCATAGAAGATCATTAATTACAATTATAAGGCCGTCCTCAAAATAAATAAATATGCTGATTTTAATTTTTCCTTTTAAAATACAAGTTGTATTTTGCGTCATTTCATCATATTTATAAAGTTGCACTGTCTTAAATACTTTAAACTGCATTTAGATTGAGAGTGTTATTCTAAGAATTAAAAAAAAAATCATGATTTCACCTTTGGTTCTCTTTTAGTGAATTCTATTTTATCTTAATATATTGTTTGTTTTCATTTCTAATTAAAACATAATAAATGGTTTTCTTGATATTATTTTTTAAAAGTATAATTTTATATTTAATGATATGATTTATTTTAATTTACATGTAGTTAAATATCAATCTTGCGTCATCCGTCTTTTATTTAAGGTATCTAAAGATCTAAAAGTCAGCATATTTATATATGCATGTTAATATCAGATTAAGATATGAATTTGCAACTGATGATTTAATATCAAACGATAATTAATAAGACACTTATTGACGTGCCATTAGGTATATTTTATTTTGATTACGCACTAATGCCTTTCTATAAACGTAAGGGGATCGAGTAATGAGATCCGAAATACGATTATGCAATTGTTATACATGTATTATCTTGTTTTGTGGATGGCAGCACTTGCAAATGCAACAAATTTTAGTCAAGATACAAGATAAATTATCTTATCTTATCAAGACAGTTATCGCAACAAAATGTAATAGTTTATGTAGACTAGACAAAATAGAAGTCGGAGTTTGTTGAGAAACAAGAAAGTTATCTTGACTTGACGAGATAGTTATCTCGACGTGATATGCTTTGTTGACTAAAATTATGTGGATGGCATAAATATGCCACCATAAGTTATATAGCCTTAATAAAAAAGATCATTCATTAATAGCGCTACATTTGAGGAAAACAACTCAATAAAACACTAAAATGATTTATTTTTTATTATCTTCACTGCAAGGTATTGGGCTTATACTTTTCACAAAAAAGTCTTTCATCTAAGTTTTCTTTGTGCCAATGCAGATATACATGTATGCTCACATTATGGGCTCAGTGATTTTATAAACGAGAAAACTTGATACAAGACGCATACAAACAACAACAACAACAATAGACTTTAATAACTGATCACTTTAGAACTTCAGCGAATGGCTCAGGTGAACTAAAATTCTATTTAAAAACTTGCGAGCAATCAATCATACATTATCTTGTTAAGGCCAAGCACACAACGCTATTACGTAACAGATATTTATTTAAGATTACTTGATAAAAAGTATTTGTGTCATCTTAAGAAGAAATAGACAAAGAAGAAAATGGAAACACCCCTTACCCCCTTCACAAGGATCATTCCTTGGTACATTTTTCCAACACGAATACGAAACATGAATATTACAACAACAGGCTTTTATCTCACGGTTGAAATCGACATTTAAAACATAAACTGCAATTGACTGGATTGAAAGTTGCCTGATTGTAGTAGTGGATATGAAACGTATTTCAGGATATTGTACAATTTATCAACATTAGTTGAAGGCCACGGTGCATCATTAACTTGATCAGGATTAAAATGAAAAATACATATTGTTAAAAATTGGGTATACTGGACTGTCTTGGGTATATAAAATTTAATCCTGAAAAAAAGGAAAGGGCGCGGATATTACAAAGTACGCCTCACCTGATTAGAATAAAATCTTATTACAGAGTTTACAAAAATTATGGTATAAAAATTTAACAATGTAAACAATTAAAACAGTTTTTAAAGATTACAGATTAACAACAGATTTAAATAATATAATACAAAATAAGTAAGATAATTTCCTGTTCTATTATGATAACAATGTGTGTAACGGTCGCCATTTTGAATGTTTTTACCGGCTCATCTGCCTTGATTTTCTTTTCATAATTCATGCAAAATAAAAAGTGACAAATATATCAATTACTACTTTTACACCGAACATTTAAATTGATGATACAACCGTTCCATTTATTTTAAATCATGTCCTGAATTCAGTCTACATCTTCTCATTTAACATAAAAAGAAATACATTGAACGTCAGGTGCCTTTGGTGATAATGTAAAAATATTTTTTTTTACATTCTTAGCTATTGAGACATATGATACGTTTTGAGGTTCTAGATCTTTATCTATGCTAACTTTCATAAAACGGCGTCAGTGAATGGGGAAATCATGAACATTCTTATTATTGGTCGAACTTACGTCATTATTCTATTTTTCTCAATAAGATCTTTCATATCGTCATTTGCTATCATTATTGTGTCGACTTAAGAAGGAAACAGGACCGCTATTCTTACACTGCTGTTTACTACATCAGGGTTGAACTAAAGAAAAAAGAAAAAGAGGAACCCCTATTAATGCAAACTTGTTTCATCCCCAATTGTATGTACATTTAAGATTCCTCGACACACCAACATTTTATTTGAAGGATCGATAAAGAATCTTTTTTGAAATATGATTTCACAAAACAGAAACCAATATCGGCTTTAAATTATTTTATATGATTTTTTTTTAATTTTTGTTTATTTCAAGATTGAGAATGTATCATTCATTGGCATAAATTTATATTTGGGAAGGAAACTCTCATCTTAATCGCATATTGTCATAACCTTAGACGTCGAGTTTTAATGTTCTCTCGACCTTTTTAGGAAAATGTATTTACTTCGAAATGGTTGCTCACAATCGTTGATTCTGTATGAAGAGAAATCGATAGAAATTTGGACATATTAGCTTAGCCCCCTACTCCACACTGTGTAATTTGTCCAGGTAACCATTTACACTAATCAACATATTGTTGTCTTTATTTAATATAGTTACTCGTTTGACTTTGATACATTAGGTGCTGATAACAAATACTTTGTGACTGATGAATGATATAAAATAATCTGTAAAGGTCAAATAACAAAAATTAACAATAATTTTTAAAAAATGTTAAACTTTTTTATGGCGAACAGATGTACTTTATCGCTCTCAAGTATTAAAACAACATCTGGCCATCAAAAAGCGGTATTGTACAGAAGTTCTTTTCAATTTCTAACCCTATATTTAAAGTGGGTAGTGTGATATGTTGAAAATAAATTTGATAGTAATCAGTCGTATATATTGTGAAAAGATGGGTATGTCGAGAATACATATAATGGTGTATTTAGTTGATAGCTGTGTTATTAATGATACATATAATAGTATAAAGTTGATAGCTGTGAATGTTGAGGATACATGTAATGGTATTAAGTGGATAGCTGTGTATGTTAAGTATACATATAATTGTATAAGATGGATAATTGGTCATGGTGAAGATACGTACTGACCAGATCCTTGTGTACCCCATGACTCCTAGCAGGAGTCTATTTTACAGAAAAGAATTCTGAAACAAGAGGCCCATGGGCCACATCGCTCACCTGAGTAACAATAGGCATGATAAAATCAGCTTAATGGAGTCATAATACAAAATATCTGCACAATGTGGTATAATACATGTCGATCCTGTCTAAATAAAAATTCATTTCCCCCCTGAATATTCTTATGTTTATAATCAAGTCCCTTTTCTATCAAGATGATTTTATAGTCATATCACATGTTGAGCATTGCAGTTCTAAAAAAGATCCTTAACAATTGATTATGTATGGGATATAAACCTACATCAAACCCTGAACCCCTTGTGAGGTCCAAGAACCGTCAAGGGGCCAGAGTTTAAACAATTTTAAAGAATCAGCAATATGTCAAAATGCTTGCATATACTAGTAAGTAAAAACATATGCTTCCACACAAGTTTCAGCTTTTCTGGCCAATTGATATCTGAGAAGAAGATTTTAAAGAACTTTAATCTATATATTCCTATGTAAAAGTTTGACCCCTCACTGTGGCCCCACCTTACCACCAGGGATCATGATTTTCACAACTTTGAATCTACACTACCTGAAGAAGCTTCCACATAAGTTTCAGCTTTTCTGTCTGATTGGTTTCTGAGAAGAAGATTTTAAAGAATTACTCTATATATTCTTATGTAAAATTCGACCCCCCATTGTGGCCCCACCCTACCCCCAGGGTTCACGATTTTCACAACTTTGAATTTACACTACCCGAGGATGCTTCCACATAGGTTTCAGCTTTCCTGGTTGATTGGTTTATGAGAAGAAGATTTTAAAAGATTTACACTTTATATTCCTATGTAAAAATTCAACCCCCATTGTGGCCCCACCCTACCTTTGGGGGTCATGATTTTTACAACTTTAAATCTACATTACCTACGGATACTTCCACACAAGTTTCAGATTTCCTGGCTGAGTGATTAGTTTCTAAGAAGAAGACTTTTAAAGACTTCCCTCTATATATTCCTTTGTAAACAATCAACCCCCAATTGTGGCCCCACCCTACCCCCGGGGGTCATGATTTTCACAACTTTGAATCTACACTACCTGTTGATGCTTCCACATAAGTTTCAGCTTTCCTGGCTGATTGGTTTCTGAGAAGAAGTTTTTTAAAGATTTACTCTATATATTCCTATGTAAAAAGTCGACCCCCATTGTGGCCCCATCCTACCTTTGGGGGTCACGATTTTCACAACTTTGAATTTACACTACCAGAGGATGCTTTCACATAAGTATCAGCTTTCCTGGCCAAATGGTTTATGAGAAGAAGATTTTTAAAAATGTTCTCTATATATTCCTTTGTAAAAATTCGACCCCCCATTGTGGCCCCACTCTACCCCCGGGGGTCATGATTTTCACAACTCTAAATCTACACTACCTGAGGATGCTTCCACATAAGTCTAAGCTTTCCTGGCCAAATGATTCTTGAGAAGAAGAAAATTTCACGAAAATTTTTAATAATTTCTAATTATCTCCTTTTGTAAAAGGGCGTGGTACTTAATTTTCACAACTTTGAATCCCCTTAGCCTATGGATGCTTTGTGCCAAGTTTAGTTGAAATTGGCCCAGTGGTTCTGGAGAAGATGTCGAAAATGTGAAAAGTTTACAGACAGACAGATGGACGACAGACAAAATGTGATCAGAAAAGCTCACTTGAGCTTTTAGCTCAGGTGAGCTAAAAAAAAAGATTTTGACAACTTATCATGTAATGATGCAGAATAAGAATGTTCACCGTGATTCTACGTTGAAGGGATAAAATAAAGACAAAACGATTTGTACTGACAAAGCCTCTGGTTTAAGATGGAAAGCAGGTAAGAATGTCTATTTGGGGGTTAAAAAAAGGTGAAAAGAATTATACAATTTGAATTCAAAATGAAGATTGAAACAAACAATTGCTTCATTGTTGGCACAATTTTTTTTATTTAATCAAATGTTTGAAAAATAAATTGAATAGGATGAAAAAAAGATCAATTTCAAGTACATATTGCTCTTTAGACAACACAAACAATTATCACCAAACTTAAAGCTACTACGAGACCCAGAATTCAACATGGGTGCGGGTGATGTCACATGCATGAACTGAAGCTTTTGTCTTTCATCTCAAGATTTTTTTTCAAATTGATAGGTATATAGGGTATTGTCATACGCGTGTTGTTTATAGGGAGAGCTTTGCTCTCACGGGTCCTTGAGAGGGATGTGCCCTCTAATAACATATTGACTTTCTAGATCATATATAGAGTAAATTTACATATAAATGCTTGAGAAAGTAAGTAATAAAAATTAATATGAAAGCAATTTCAAAAATGCTTGTAATTGATCGCAGTAAGTTCGTCCGAAGTGTTCACAAAAGATTGAAGGATCAAGAGAAACGTCTTTTCAATAATTATACATATGAACAACAAATGCAACAAGTGGTCAAGATGTCTATTTAAAAAATGTTTGACTCAGAGTATTTTCAATTCATTACATAGTTACGTGTTTAATAGGTAATCGATTTGTTTTTTCGTCTGATATTAATTTAATTTTGATACTACTCTCCTTGTTGTGCATCGTTAAAAAATCTTGTTTGCTGTTGATCGTTGGTCGTTATTTACTATTGTGAATGCTCTTTATCATGTATACTTTATAAACCCAATGTTTTAACTTTTGACAATGGTCAGCAACTCCGCTGATTACTGTTGAATCATTAGATTTCGTGGTGGCTCAATTTTCGTGGAATTCGTGGGTACCTCTCATCCAGTAATTAACAGGTATAAGAGATTACACGAAATTACGTCCCCACGAACCTGTAAAATTTAAGCAATCCACGAAAATTGGCCCCACGAAATTTAATGATTCCACAGTATCCGGACTTTATGAAAAAATGATCTATTGAAATGTTGCGGTTGAAGTGGCGTATTTTATTCATTTCACACAATCATTGGGAATATCTCTTGAAGCAAACATCAATCAAAATAGTGAAATCATCAAGTATTCACCACACTGTATGATGCCCCGGACAGCATGAATGGGGAATGTTCTTCTGTGTTATTCTGGAGACTTTTGATACAGTGATTGTTCAAAAGACCAACACAGTATTAATTGTTGTTGTTTTTCAACTAACTTTGGACACGAAATATTGCGGTTTGATGGAGTTTTTAATTTGTAGATAAAATAAAATAAAACATTATAAGAATCAAATTATAATCAAATCCCATGAGAACCATGTTATTTTATAGAAATGCTAGAAACAGTGTCTGTAGAAATATAAAATTGTAAAAGTGTAGAGTTGTTTTGATAAAAGTATTAGAGAGATTTTGATTACTCAGCATTGAATGCTATTAAGATACGATTTTAGGTGGTGTGTAACAACTGTAGAAAACGGGAAAGATAGAATATGAAATTTATTATCCCCGATCCCCATGGAGCAGGTATTTTGAGTAATCACTGAAAATAATTAGCATTTTTAACAATGTATATGTAGTAAACGAACGTAACAATAATATGAATTTAAGGGTACTCGACTCCCCGTGACTTTTACTTTTAATGACAGTACGTCACAACATTACGATTTTCACCCATTGTGAAACTGAGTATATCACCAATACTGGGTGTCTATCTCTGTAGCGCAATGGTCATAGTTTCAGTCTGATAATCCACATGTCTCGACTTCGAATATAGCAGGGACTTTTGTTTTTATGAACAGCAAACCATATTTAAAGGTTGATTTTTCCCTAAAATTGATTATTTTTTTTAAAATTAAAGTCAAATGCATGCTTGAAATCCATATCTTTACGGGATATAAAAATTTGGACTTGTTTGCGAAAATTTTCTAGAGGGTGTGAATACCCTTAAAGAAAGTATAGGTTATTAAGGAAGACATTTACTCAAATTAAAAAACTTCCTGTAATATCATGCAAAACCATCTTTTTTAAGATTTAAGACTTGGATTATAGTGTTATTTATCACTTTAAAAAAAAACTAGGGCAATGGCCTACTCATGCGTGTGGTTGATTCTACAACATTAGATTAATTAAATGATTCGTGCTATTTTTGAGAGAGCTTTAATTATTCAATGATTCAGTCTTCGTAGATTTTTTTGTACATTACTGCATTGCACATCACTATTTTTGCAAAAATAGATTAAACCCGTTTAATGAAAACGCATATATAAAATGAAAAGCATAAATAATCACATGACGTTTTCATACAAGTAACTGAACATAGATGTGTGTGTGTGTGTGTGTGTGTGTGTGTGTGTGTGTGTGTGTGTGTCTTCAGAACCTTTATACCAGAATTTCTTTTGCCCAGCACTCAAACCTCTGATTAACTACATAAAGTTTAAACACCAACTTTTAACATAAGATTTTTTAACACAATGTTTGAAATTTCTTAAACTGTGGATTTTTTAAAGAGCAAACTTATTGCTCCCATTTTTCATAATTGTAAACCCCCTCCGCCCTACTTCATTGCAGAGAGTTGACGTTCCCTACCATATGCATGATGCAGCTTTGTATGTCAGAATCTCAACGGTCAATTGTCTACTTACTTTTCATAGCATTTTGCCCCCTGTCTGTAATAGTTCTGTTTAGTTAGAAAGTTAATATTAAGAAAATGGACATTTTTCAAAATTGTGAATAAACAAGGTTGATTTTCAATCATTTAGAAACCTAACTGGTAATAAAAAAGATTTAGGTAGATAAAAACAAGCCCACTCCCTGCAGAGGCACTAGCAATATCAGGTGCCACTGACATTGGAACTCTTTAGATGGAGTTGATGTCTGAAAGAACAAAGAAATAAAGTTGCCACTCACTCGGGGATGGAGTTTAGTCAACAAAGTTTGTATTAGACCATAAAAACTAATGGTGGATATCAGCAGTATTAGAGCGTTTATTACACAAACAATAATCACAGAAGTGACGACAAGAAAGAAGTATCATACCGGAATACACTCAAAACACTACAGATAGGTGCAGCTAAGTAATATATGAATATTGTAAAGTCGGTGATTACAAAATGCATCCTAGATTCTACGACTGTTCTGCAGAAAGAAAAAAGTCATCCACTTTAGGTAAATCCTCTTTGTAGGAGTAGGATTGAGGGGTGACAACCTTGCACTTTTGGTTGTTTGTTTCATCTTTGACCATTAAAACCACATCAGCCAATCTCTCCTTTCTACAATATACATATACAAAAGGAGCGGATCGAGGATCTGATTTTAATCAGATTGTAAGAATTCTATCCAAATTTCATCTGTAATATGCTATAATTACAGGCATCTGACTTTAAAAATTATTTTTCTATTAACATAATTTCCAATAATTCCTGCTCTTTAATAATAAAAAGGTTCGTCACGGTCGCCATTCTGATTTTTTTTAGCAGCTCACCTGCCACAATTTTCTTTTCGTAATTTGAAAAATAAAAAGTTTCAGATATTTCTGTTTGCCGCTTACTACTTTTATGTGTAGACATTTTACGGAAAATAATCGTGGCAGATCATCCAGTGAAGAAAATGAAAATGGTGACCATATAGTACAGTAAAAAAATCTTACTATAAAACGAAATATATTTAATCTCAGGTGCCTGCGGTGTATAATGAAAAAATATCGCTGTTTACCTTCTTAGCTTTTGAGACACATAATATGTGTCGATGTTCTTTATCAATGCTAACTATAGCTTTCATACAACGCCGTCATTGCAAGGTGAAATAATAAACATTGTTAATGTTGGTCAAACTGTCTTAATAAACCCCATTTGTCAATGAAATCTTGCGAACGGTCATTTTCAACCATCATTGTGTCAACGAAATTAGGACACAGGACCGCCATTCTCACACCACTGTTTACTACATGAGCGTGGTGCTAAAGGAAACAAAATTATTAAAAACCATTATCAGTGAACATTAACCCTTAGTTTTCATTTTTGGTTCATTTTAGACAACCAAGTTGAACTTTAAATTTTATTCATTTCATAATCAAAGATTGAAGCCTACATTTTGGTTGGAAATTGTCTTACATGTATTTTGGGCGCTGAGCATACATGTGCAATTGATCTTCTCAGGAAAATGTTAATACTCTGAAATAGTTCTTCGCAATCGTTGATTCTGTGTCAAGTGCAATTTCTAGAAAAATGAACCTTTGTCCCCTACCTCTGGCTACTACTCATATCGGTTGTAGATTGTCTAGGTAACCGTTTAATCTAATCAAAATGTTGTGTGAATAAGAAAAATTGCTTTCTTGGTGCTTCATGCAGGCATGATGGTAGCTAGCATGGCAGAAAAGATCTTTTCTGCAATGCTAGTTACCTTCATAGCCCGAATGAAGCACCAACGATAGCATTTTATTGTCTGTATTTACAGCTCTGTTCGAATCATTTATTTATTTACTAACAAATATGAAAATAATATTTGTCGTCGATAAAACATTTTACAAAAAGAACTGTCAGTTTTTCTTATAAAAATGAAATGTGGTGATAACGAACAGTGTTCAAAATCGAAAGTCCAAAGGAAAAATACAAAACAGGAACAGAGCAAACACGGACTTCTAAAAAAATTAGAGGTAGGATCAGGTGCCATGGAGGAGTGAGCATCCTCTGCTGACCGGTCACACCCGCCGTGTGCATGCTCTTTGTCGTTCTCGGGAAAAACGGGTAAATCCGTAGACAATTAGGTGATTGATTATGGTCTAACAATAAGTATGAAAAACGTCAGTCAGCATGCGACCCAGTAAAAGATTGTATTTGCTCACAAGGTCGTTGTATCGACCATTCTGTCTTCCCATAAACTAAAGCTATCGTTACTGAAAGATTTATCTTCCCCTTATAGCAGGTATGCATCACTTCCGGTAATCAAATATAAGTAATCAGTGCGGGAGTTTACAAATACGATCCACGAGTTTTCCTACAACAAAAACATCTCATAATATTTGAATTACCAAACAGAAAACATCAAACATTATCTAAAATTTTTTTAAAATTCAAAGTCGGCATATCATAAGAACACAAAGAATGCGTTTAATTACAATCAATAACATGAATAACGTTATACATATATTTGATCAATCGGTAAACACTGCAAACGAAAGACATTTGGATTCTTATTTTTGGGACAATTCCTCCTTTTGTCAATTGCAGGCTGGTGGTGTAGTGATTTCTCTTATAAAATGCACTTACCTGTTGCGCAGAAATGAAAGATGTTATAAATATTAGAGAGGGCTGGAGTTTAAAATCGGCTTTTTTCTAGAAATCAAATATAGAAATATAAATTCCTAACGAACTGTCCCAATACTTTATACTAAGGACAACGCAAAAACAATATATGGAAGTATATATATAATTCCGATTAAATTCAAAGATACAAAGGTACGAGACCCCCCACCCGCCAACTTCACGGACTGGGATTTTGGGAATTTGTGAAGTGATATATTTTTATTTTTTATTGTTGTTCGTCAAGATTTCCTATCCGTCTGCCCCCCCCCCCCCCCCCCCCCCCCCAACCACACACTCTCTTTCAAAATACGATGTTTGCGCTAGCCCGATTAGCTGCCTTGGATGCTTTCACGCAGTGGGTATTGGTTTCTAACTAGGTACCGATGGTCATCAATTCAGGCAGCTGTACCTATCATGCAGGCTGTTTTATCAATGACAACCATTTTTTCTCAACCAAAACGTTGTGTTAAATAGATATTAAAGGGTAAAGAGGTATTACAGCGTTGAAATTAGATCTCAGAGCTTTATAATATAGATTTTATCGAAATTAGAACTCGTTTTCGGTTTAAAATAAGAAATATACTTTTTTTTTCAAAGCCTTTGAGGAGACTGCTTATACACATTTTTTCGTAGTTTGTGTTTGTTTGTTTGTTCGTTTTACTTTTTGAACCTTTATTACTTTTATCATTTATCTCACTGCCCTTTATATAATTGAATTGTACCTTATTTACGTACCATCTATAGCAAACAAATATATGGTAAAGCGTGGGAGAATATTATAGTTAACTTGAATTTAAAAAGAAATGCACGAGAACTAAATTAATATCAATTAGCCATGCACATTAAAACCATGTTTTGGAATAAACATTTCATGAAAATTTAAGAATGGAATGAACTATATAAATATAAACGTGAATGTTGTCGATCAAAATCGCAACGCAACTTTAAATGAAAACGTGATTGCAAGTCATATGCGAAAATTTACGCAAAAGCTAGGCTCCAAATGTTTTTATCCATTATCTTTTAAATCCAATGATGATGAAATTAAAATTATAATGCCTATCTTTGTACTTCGACCTACTGATAGAATGAAATATTCTCTTTAGAGAGGTACAGACAAAACCATCCATATCTTTATGAATGCTTTGCCTGTCCGCTTCTCTGGATAATAAAATGTACATGTATCAGCGGCGCTCTCCTGAAACCACGCACTTCACCGCCAGCAACTGCATTAATTATTGGTTGATGGTACAATTAAATGCGCTCGTCAAATCTCCCTAATGTTTTTATAGTATCATTGCATCCTTTAATTGCACAAGTGTCTTTTTACATTGCCATCAACAACCGATTAAACAAGACAAAAACGTCTATTTCAACCATCTGTTTATAATGGTTACATAGCGCTATACCTGCTCTTAAGGAGAGATAACTCGTGTTACGAACAATAACTCCAGGTTATGATAATCCGGAATAGAACTTACGAAAAGATGACTTCAATCGAGACTGTTGATAGTCCTGTTTTATCAACTTGTTTGTCAGTAGCTTGCCTCGCCTTAGAAACTGTTATACGTAGAGCATGCCATTGCGTATCAAATTAAAGAGAGACAAAAACTCCATATGCAGACGATGAACTCTTCAAGGTATATCGCTACACAAGTAAGGAAAGTTGACTATAGAAGAATTGAAGTCATCACGTTTATCAAGTCTTTTTGTTAGGTTACCATCAATGTCCCTTTCCAGTAAAATATCCAAATATGAAACAGATGATGCAGACTCTGTGGTATCTTTTGATTCAAGTTCACTGGGATATTTCGAGTCGACGTAAGCGTAAGTATGGAAGTAACAATTGTTAATTTATAATACGTCGTCGATATACCTGAATGTTGAGTTGAAGGCCACAGCGAGTAATTTCTTTTTTCATGTACAAGTCTTTAAATAAATTCTGCTTCATATGAATACAAAAATAGGTCTGCTAACAATGGAGCGCAATTGGTACCCATGGGAATTCCAACATTTAAACTTAAATGAATAAGCAATTTTTAAAGGTAAAATGAGCAGCCGCCAATTAAGTTTAGTCCTATCAAATTTCATAATATATTGTTGGATTGGTAAAAAAGATGAACTAAGGAAAACTCTTTTTAATAAGATAAGACTTCATTCTTAATTAGTGTTGTGTAATGGGACCTATTGGTCGGACGTAGAGGTCTATGTCTTATCCAATGCACGTTTTATTTGGAAAAATTCATCTAAGAAAAACTGCCCCTGTTTTAAAACCTCATTTATGAATAATAATAATAGGTCTGTTTTTCATTCAAGTGGCGCAAGCAAATTCATGTTCGCCATATCTCATCAGCATATTTTTGAAAGCCTTTTTATTTATTTTGTTCATTTTCAATAAAAAAGAACCAAAAAAAAAAACCCAAAAAGAAAAAACAGAGGTCGTTTTTACAATGAATGGCATATAAATTGACCTTAAATTTTTAATTTTTTTAAACATAACGCCTATACTTCAATTTATAATACATGTATTTATTTATGTAATTACTTAATTCCATAATTAATGGGATAATCTCCACAGCATCATTAGTTTCCGAGACACCAAGAGGGACAGTAACTTCTTGTACAAAGAACTTCGGAGAGTTTATTTGCAAAATGGTGGCAGTTGTTTTCGAGCAAGTTGTAAGGACCGAAATAATATCTATAGTTCCTGGCACATCCCTTGATGCAGTCGACACTCAGTTTACTGTATCCAGCTGGGTAGCGTTCCGAATATGCGGGACCATCTGGACATCGTGGATGATAGCTCACGCTAGTTACCAAGTTGCCTTAAATTTTAGATACAATTTAAGCATACTTCTGTTTATGTTGAGGTATTAATGATTATATTTTTTAAAATGTATTTTAAATTCTTCACTAATGAAAAGGTTAAATGAATTTCAGCAAATATAATTATGATAATAATTATGATTCACTTTGGTTTTTGCAATGAAATACATAAACTGTCATTTATCAAGATAAATTTAATAAGATAAGTCAATATAAACAAGAGGCCCATAGGCTACATCGCTAACCTGCGCCTTGATAGCCATAATAAAATCATCTTAATGAAGTCATATAGATATAGATATATATATATATATATATATATATATATATATATATATATAAATACCAAATGGTTTTATAATCAACAATTAAACATTGATTTCGTCCCTTCTCAAAAATCAAGGATATTAAAGTATTATTTTACTGTGGTATGTCCCAGGTTACCGTTATCATCGCTTTCTGTTGATTTTCCTTATAAATACGCATACTTTTCAGTAAAGAACAGTTGTTTCTCAAAACATGACAAAAAGGTTTGGTTTTTTTCAAACGTTCCCTCTTTATACCCAGACAAACTAACGTAAACAATTGTTATAGGGATTTATGATAGGAAAATCTGACATATTTTATCAATCTGAAAATTCTGGAGACTCTTCGTACAATTTTTAAACTTTATTATCCAGGTACGTATTATGTTGTTTGCAATGCAAAATCTCGATAGACATATATTTTTTGTTGTGTAGCCAAATGTTTAGAGAGTGCATTTCAAATCAAAATTAATTGACTTTTTTAATTTAGTAAATGAATGTGTTTTGTCTACATATGTATTTACGATCTAGATTTGAGTTTGATTTTTTCCCGCCTCCATACATACCTACATGGAGAAATTTTGTTACGAACGAAATTTCCTTCTGCGTTGTAAAACAGACTAACACGTCGGCTAAATACGCAACGTTTTACAAAACTGTCTTTTGCTACATAAACTTTTTAAAAAGTTATTTAACTTGGGCATCGTTGATAGTCCGTGAAAAGCCAGGATATAATATTTTTATTATATCTCTGTTTACTTTTCTATGTAAAATTATGACGAAAAAAAAACATGCTATTTAATCTATTTCAGACAACATTTAACGTTTAGATGCCCATATATACCGTAGCCAATTTAAAATCTTTCGAATTGTTTAATTTGATATATAACAATTTCTTGAATTCATAACAACTAATTCAATTTGTTATAGCAAACTTTGGATGTTCATGTAGCTATGCAATCAACCAGATCAAAATTTATTATTCGTTTTTTGTCAGGATTACGGCGGGTTTTTTGGTTCAACATTTTAAAGAGGTTGAATTTTATATAGAAGGAGCTGACCACACAGGAAATTGAATAAGTAAGATGCTTATATACATCTAATGAAATGATGCATTTGTGCATATTGGTCAAATAGTTCTTGTAAAGCCATTATTCTTATAATTTTTGATTCCGAGTTTATAGGTTATTATTTATACACGTATATTTTAATGATAAAGATATTTACTTGTATTGATAGTGGGCTGTCATCACTATATTTATATGTTGGTGACGGTATTTTCTCTGTGATGCAATAACTTGAGTTGTTTTAAAGGTCACATTATTATTTTTAATCTTGGTCGTTTCACTGTTTTAGACGGCTTATCTACTGATGCTTTAGAGTGTTGCTAAAATTAATAATTATAATTTTCATATCATATTTTTAATTATAGAGATGTATAGTGTTGAATTTAGTATGCAAAATTTCGGCCTGTAATAAGAGAATCGGAAGTAAAATACAAAAATTGTAGTTGGTTGCTTTGTTGTTGCCTTTACATGTAAAATTGCTATGCATGCTATAAATAAGAGTAAAAATGACATCGGTATGTGTCTCGAATGTAATTATAAATCAACGAGAACCAGATGATATGGACTGTCTACCTTATCCAAAAAGTATGCTGCCGGGGGAAGAACTAAAAGGAATAAATGGCGATTTATGAGAGTTAAAAATTGCTAGACTGCTACGTCACAATCAATGTTGTCTTATCTCGACGGAACAAAAATAGTTGAAACGCAGCCAGTGCGACATGAATGGCTAAGTTATTGCTACATAAAAGTATTCTGTAGTGAATGGTCTAAGATTTGGTCAACACAAGTTTTGTTATATTTACAGATAGAAATACTGTCCTTGGCTTCAGCCTTTATGTTCAATAAATCATATTTTGGCTCAAACCTAGTAAAAACTGTACATCATTGCTACAGCGCATATTGAATTTTATGTGACATCTATACATGTAAGATTGACCACTCTAAAAGAGATTGACCAATGATTTTAGTGATAAAAATACTTACGACACCATTCGAAATATACACCCTTGTAGTATATAAATCGATGAAAAAGATCCCAAATTCCTCTAGAAGGCGGAGACCGCTTTTTTCTGCCGCTACTGCTGCTAAGTTTACTAGTTGTGCCGAAATAATAAGGACTTGCGCCTCCTTTAAAAAATGCAAATTCCAAGAAATACTATAAAACTAAGCATAAAAATATCAATATTAGTTAGATAGTATACCCGGTGTTGTTAGATAAACGATGCTTAAACTGAGCCATTAGCTAGCCTTAGCGAAGGCTACAACACAGAATAAGGTATATTTACAAAAAAGTTGTATCGATGCAAACATATGATTACTTTATACTCCTCTGTTCAGTGAAAATCTGATTATGTTTCGACATAATAGCTGTAGTTGAAAACATGCATAATCTGAAAACATGCATAATCTTTCATTTTCATGATTAAATGCCCTATATTAACAAATATACTTCTTTTATTTGGTTATTATATTGTACTTGTCCATTGGCATTGTTCGTTGTTCCCATTCTTCCCGACTAGCCACCAAGCGTCTGATTCAGACAGCAAAACAAGGGTAACCACCGCTAACAATACCTTCAGACACAAAAAAATACTCAGTAAATGTCATTAAGGAGTGAACATATCCTAACTTGTACCTTATCCCATCATGTGGTATTTTATTACAACAGAAAATGATTTTATATTCAAATCAATTAATTTAATTATTTAGTGTTTACGACAAGGAGATGAATTATCTTATTAAATATATATTTAAAAAACATCTAGTACTTACAAAAGATGTAAAATGTTGCATATTTCCAATTCCTGAATTATATGTGAATCTGACGCATATCCAGTAAACAGTGTTTGAAACAATTCCGCGCAGTTCGTTTAAGTTATTCCTTTACCGTCAAAGTGTCTCTAGGCTATTGGGATGAGCACTCAAGTAAGTCCAGTGTTTCCGTAATGTGACCTAGAAGTACTTTTAAAATTCCTCTGATTACATCTATTTTTACAAGTGTTGACGTGAATATTTTTTTTCAAACCTAGCTCATGTAGTTTGTTTAACATATATTGTACAAGTATTTTTTTTTTTAAATCTTATACCTCTTTTTTATTTATTTTGATTAGGGCTCCAGTGTAATTTTATACAAGAATAACGACTACCGGCGTTACCAGGTTTGCACTTACGCCAGGTGGCCCGGGGGCCTGTATGGCTCACCTAGCATGGCCGGAACGAGACCAGGTGAGCTATTAGTAACCAGACTGACAGTTAACGCATATTATATGTACATTTTTTAGTGTTTTGTCTGATAACAACGAATCAGTTTTTTTTAATACATGTATATTTATTTCATAACATACAAAAGAAATTTTAAGGCAAAACCTCCACAGAGGCCCTCTAACTATTCCTCACCTGGGGTGCCAGGGGCCCCCTGGATCGAAAGTTTGTTATATACAAAACATTTTTTAAATGTAACCATCAATTAATAAAGTTTACATCTTATATTGGTATCTGAATCATAGATGACATAAATTCACAAAACTAAAGGGAAAAAATACACGTGTCTATAAATTTATGCATAAATATACCTTTTTAAGCATTTGTTTGCATAGATATGTAAATATTCTGATACATTATGACTTTATATAATTCAAAATATAAATAAACACTATAATTAATAAAGTATAACAAAGCATGTGCAACGTGGTATAATATAATGTTTTAATACATGAGCCACTCTCATTCAACCGGAGGTAGCATCCCAACTTACACATCTCCAGAGTCCATGCATATAAAGCTACCCCCGGATTGTATTACCTACATGATGGCTGACCCACCATGTAGTGAGTTTTGTACAATTAAAGATTTAGATATAATTTTTTAAAGAAGATTCCATCACAAGTCTTACGCATATATTTTAAAACATTTGAATAGATCAAAACAGAATCTTTTGCTGCATAAAACAAAGATTGTTCTGTTTCTTCAGTGTTATCAAATCGACAATACATTTTATGTTTATATATTTTATATGAAATAAAAGAGAAAAGTAG
>WFKH01006014.1:3754627-3774686 GCA_016163765.1 Magallana hongkongensis | reverse complement strand
ATTGGTGTCTTTAATTAAACAATAGCTTGAACCAGGTGTTATATATATACACCACCCTGCAGGTGTGAAGGGTTCACACCTTCAGGTGTTTGACCGTTTGAAATTATCAAGTACTAGTAAACAATGGACATTTCACACGTCTTCTTTTTGCACATCTTTCCAATATGATACACGTTTGAAAACTTAAACCATTTTAAAATCAAATATTCTTCACAATTCAATTATAACGATACCTGCAAGCAGTATTATTGCTATTTCTTATTTGCACTATGCCACATGTGTAAGTTATGCTTATTATTATATATACATGTAGTTCCGTTCTTCGATCCTTCTTTTCCCTAATTATATTTTTGGATCGAACCTTTGCCTTTGTTATAATCAAATAAGGGTAGTATCCAATTTTTTAAAGGAACTAATTTATATATATTAAGAAATTAAATACATGTAAGATTAGTAAAGAGCCCTATTCCTTCGGCTATATTGGCATTTTGCATCTGACAAAGAATATAAGGGGATTTTTTTTTTAAAAGAACATATTCGTGTGAAAAAGGAAAATGTTGACACCCCTGGTAAAGAAATTGGGCGCACAAGATTATAAGCTTGCAGGAATCATCGAAACGAATCAATAGTGATTTAAATGTCTATAACCTCGAAAGGCTATGTACAGATTTGAACCAAAATTAAATACTCAAACTATATCATGTTGAGAGTTGAAGTACATGTCTATTTCGGCTATTAAAAAAACAAGCTTTCTTAAATGGCAATGAGAGGGTAAACCGATAACTAGTTATATTGGAAATGTTAATGCATACATATTTTAATTCATTTATATCGTATAAACTAGAAATAAGAACAGAAAATAGTGTTCATACGGCAGAAACCAATAACGGCAAATTAAAATATACCGGTATTCTATAATTCAACATAATGTTATATCAACATACATTTAATTAAAAACAAAAAAGTTAAAAAAATAAAATGAAAAAGGAGTCACCGGTAGGATTTGAACCCCAAACACCACATGTATGTATTCACTAATCCAGGACGAAACCATTGAGCTATGCGTGACCTCACAATATGCGGTATAAAGTAGTGTTTGAAACAACATTGTCATATCCATGGACTTTGTTTTTTATCCTCCCAAAAATATTTTGAAAAAGTACATAATTAGTCATCTCTGGGTCATCTCTCCATCTTTTTTTAAAAAGCGACATCTTTAATGTTGAAATATGTCATCTTTGCACGTTTCAAATTTGTAGAGAGAAGACCCAGAGACAATAAAATCATTTAAAAACAGCTGTAAATAAGTATGATTTTGCATGAATTGCATCGTGTTGCTATATTTAGACCCATACTATGATGAAACGTTTTGCATTACAAACATTTTTCTACCCATTCCACGTCCAGCAGAAACCAAATAACGGTTATAATTCGGAAAATGTGCAAAATTAATTGATGAAATTTCCACTCTCCTTGTGCGCCCAGATTCCTGCCGAATCTACATCTTAAGCGCCCACTTTCTTTTAATATTCTAGATTCCTGCCTGTTACACTCACATATAGCGTTAATTAAATTTTTCACAAATATCATATAAACATCATGACATGCATTTCTTGGCCCCACCCCCAATAAAAAAAAAATAAGAAGGTCATTAGATAAAAAACAATACCGTCTGACAAATATGACAAATCTACCTTATTTTGTAATTATTTCAACGAGACGGACAATCGTTTGCAATGGATTCCAGGCCTTTGTCACCTTTTTAAAAAATCGTCGTATAAAACTCAATTATAAATATGTTTTCACTTCTTTTACTTAACATTACACTAATTTTACGGTCTTTTTAGGGATACAATACATGTACCGGGGGTCTCACTTCTTTAAATGAAATATTTTACGATAAAAATCAATCATGTAAATATTATTATAAATAATGTGTAATTACTCTGAATACATTTTTAAAAATAAAAACTACGCTAAAGTCAATTTCATGTCCACTCCAACTTTAAGATCAACTGATAAATATCATTACAAGAACCTATATTACACTCACTACATCCATGTAAGTATGACCAGTACTTTGAACGAGGGGGGCCTTTTCTTGGGCTATAATATTGGGTCCTACCTCTGAAATATAATGTCATCGGGTTAAAATACTGTGAATTATTTGCATACAGCATTTCAATGGGGCGAACCTTTTCTTGTACTATGATATTGGGAGAGAGAGAGAGAGAGATAGATTCGAACTCGGGATGTACGGATCACAAGCCCGAAACTTTATCCACTTGGCTATGGAGTAAGTTACATGTTGCTGTCGATAAAATCCTTTTAATAAAACGAAATGTCGTTTCGATCAGAGGTCAGCCATTTTGTGATGATGTGTTATTCCACTTTAATTTGTAAAGTGTTATTTCCCGCGCTTGCGCGGGATGTCATCTAGTTATTTTTATATTAAGGGTTTTGATATCAATTACGTAAACTGCAAATATATTTTATATAAAGTTTCTGGTCCGCTTGTCAATATAAATACATGTATTTAAATACTTGTACTAGTACTCCGCTTTTAAATCTCATTAATCCAAAACCTATATAGTTGTCTTCAGTTTAGCACTCATGTGCATATGACAGCTTTGTAAAAGGATGTGCAAGACCGATTAAAAAAACTACTAATTACAAAAATAATCGCAGCAAAAATATTTGTTTTTTCATTATTGAAATTTTTTTTGAATGAGTCCATTCATACAATGGTCATTCTTTTGAGTTAACTTACCATTCGAAACCAATGCTTAATCAGAGAACTATGCGTACAGTAATATTCTAAATATATGCTTCAAATTGCGCTACGCGTACAGTATGAAATAATAACTCATGATATTCTGAGGATTTTTTCTACTTTTATTTGCAATGACATCAAACTCCAGGTCAGATTACTCTCTTGAGGTATATATCTACCTCTACATGTCCCCTATTCAGTCGTAATGATTGCATTTCGTACATGATAATGATTTCAATTTTGGAATGTGACTGTTAAAATGTTCATTGAAAATCATGTTGCAAAAGGAATACAACTTTTTATACTTGTGCCAGTTTATTATCCATAACGTATTGAATTAATAAGGAAGTTTTTTTTTTTTACATCCATTTATCAATTCATTTGATTAAAATCTTCGACTGTTCGCAGAGCTACGTCTTTTATTTGTTTATTGCTTCGACAAACAGCGCTACTTAAAACCGTACACTTCCGTTCCTACACTGTGTATGGTAGTATATTCATTTTTATAGCGCGAAGAATCAGTGGATCGGTAGATAAAGTTCCTTCCGTGATCTTGTCTTAAATTTGTTGACTTAATCAGAAGGAAATCAGTCTAATTTTAACATTAATTGATAAGGGGTATCTTCCAAGTTCCCCATATACCATAAAGTTTGGTGTCGAGGCTCTTAAGTTCAATATATGTTTACACGATTTTAAATGTAATTTCTCAAGGAGATTAGTGTTATGAAAACCCCAGACCTCGCATCCATATAATAATATTGGTCTGATAATTTTATCGAACATGTCTATTTTACAGTCAATTGCTAAATTATGGGTTCTACACTTCCCAATAACACCGTACATTGCTTTTGTAGCTTTGTCAAACAGTTCTTAAACATTAAGATTAAAAGAGTTGCTTTTACAAAGTGTAACACCTAGGTATTTAAAGTTGTTAACAATTTCTAATTGGGAACCATCAAAAGTAAAACAGTTGGTTTGATTACCTCTACCAAATATTACAACTTTAGTTTTTTTACTATTAACCTTAAGACGCCACTCTTTACAATATCTAGAAAAAACATTGAGTAATTGTTGAAAATCTTCTGGATTTTCTGACAATAATATGGTATCAGACTTTTATTACTTTTTTAAACACTTTACCTGTAGTCAATTAAAACATGGTTTTCAATTATATGTACATGTATCATCTAATTAATTTCTTTTGTCTTTTCACACCCTTATAGTTACCACAGTTACGTATACACTATATTGTCAACGTATACCCTCTGTCCTGGTAATGCACATAAGCGACCTTTAATTAATTATCTTAAAATAATGATAAATCTACCTATAAATTGTTAGTATATTAGTATATTACCATACGATCCTGATCTACTGAAAATTGAACAAAGCACGAGCTAAAAAGACAATTTTAGTTGTGTAGAACACTATAGTGGAGACATTTTTTTCTTTCTCAGTTCAGGGGTGTATTCTGATTAGCACAGGTGTGAATGCCTGCAGGGCATTTACCCTTGTTTACCTGTCGTGAAACCCTCTGCTAATCAGCTGCTAATACATGTACGTATACACCGGAATAGATTTAAAAACAATGGGACTAAATGGTGTGTGCAAATTATTGTCAAAGTACATGTACTCATGGTTTTCCTTTTTTCAGATTCTTAAACAATTTGTCAAAATCTAATCCGCTATCAATATTTAATATTCCACAAAGTAATTTAGTAATACGGTCATACATTTACCATACGCAAATGGCCCATTGGATTATGTAAACAAAGACATCTACATGAGCGAAAAGTAATAACTTTAAGAGAAATTTTAAATAAGTGACAACGGGTAGGACCTTTTCTTATAGGGGAAAACCGGACCTTAAATGTTAACATTAAAGGTCCGGTCGGACCATTTTACGGGGCGGACCTTAAATTATACGACACCGGTCAATATTTTTCGGACGAGCTAATATTACAATTATTGACTATTCGTCTATATAGAGTTATATAGTGAGAATATACTACTGAATATAACAATAATATGTTATTTAAATAAAAATATATTTGATATATAGTGAAATGAAATATATATTAATATATGATATCAAAAACTTTAATGGGATATTTTTGTGATATTACCGATTCAAATTTGTGAAAACAGTGACCGCTGGACCAACAGTGGGACCCTAAAAGAATGCAAAGTTCTACATAGTTATCAATATCGAATTTAAAACTTCAAAAACACGCTACATTTTTATATAGCCACATTAATCTTTGTAATGTAGATTCAAAAATGCTGAAACCATGGACCTGGGACTAACACTGAGGTCCCAGGTGGAGATGCCAAATTCAGAATAGTAAAATATGGGGAAAATGAGATATTCTTCTATTTCTGGAAAAAATATGCAAACGTTCTGATATACAAACATTTATGGTGTAAATTTAAGGAATAAGGAATTATTCTGTGAGTATTATGAGGTGATAATTTTGGTCGGGGCGTGATCAAATCCAATAAAGCCCGAAGGGCTTTATGATAGATTTGATCACGCCCCGACCGAAATTATCACCTCATAATATTCAAAGAATGATTCCTTATTACTTATATTTATATAATTTTCGGCAGTTGCACGATTAAATTTTATGTTATTAATTATGCAAACCCGCTTGCGCCCCCAGCAATACGTCATTTGAATTTATTGGGCTGTATAGTACAAAATCGATTCGTAGTGTTATCACAGACAAAGACACTGGAAAATGTAAATATTCATTTATACAACAAAAAACAATATTATTAGTCAAATTCATTAAAACACAAATAAAACAGATTTGTTGAGACACCGTAAAGAATGTTTTATCAAGATCAATATTGAATTGAAAAATGTTCACAGGTACCCAACGTCTGAGCTTAGATCTGCTACCCTTGTATGTCTGAGCTTAGATCTGCTACCCTTGTACGTCTGAGCTTAGATCTGCTACCCTCGTGCTAAAACTACTTCCTTTTTTAGGGTCTTTTAAATTTTCAAAGCCAAGCAAAAAGACGTAAACATCATCATAATGTAAATTCATTCCATGAATCGATCCATTCGTCACTATATAATACATACATATAATACATATCATTCTTTATTTCCTCCCATAGTAGATTACATGAAAATGACATTTTAATACAAATGATAAATGCAACACAATAGTTACAATGTAAAAAGAAATTTAAGCGGGAAAAATATAAATACATTGCATTTGAGCAACAGGAAGACGAGCTGGCGAGAAAAACAGAATTGATTTAGATCTATGACAATTGCAAAGAATTCTCAGGATTTAGTTACTATGAGAGTTACACGTATTTCTCCAGATTTACTAGCATTGGAAAGTTTATTGAATAAACTGCAAGTGTCTGTTGTACCATTCTGCAGTATCCCTTAAGAAACGTACGTTAAGGGTGTGCAAGCTGCACTCGTTGTGAAAAGATATGGTGCCAGAGAGAAGTCTTGCGCCTAGTAGGAGTAGATAGAGGTCCTGTGGACAAAGACCTCATGTTCAGCACTAAGTGAGATATCAAAGTCCTCACTCACTGTGTTCCACCAAGGATATCGGAGAGCAACTGTTCCTAAGCAGACGTTTGAGATGTGCCGCAAAATGTTTGTAAAGCAATTGGCACACACAAGACATATTTCCGGAGGTATAGTTGGAAGACTCCATAACTTGAAAACAAATTTGAAACAGGATTTTATTTCGTGTATGTTGGATGGTTTCAAACAGCGAATGGGGGTCTTTCTGCGTTTATGGTGTTGAACAGGGAAAAATCAGGATCGAAAGCATGCACTGACGTCTGGAGTTAATGTGGAAGTGGGTTACAGCTGCTTTGACAGTTTTTTCCAGAGATCCTTAGGGGGGAAGTAACCAACTTACAGGTAGGACAAGAGATAATGAGTGAGATTGTATCTAGCCATAATTTTGATAACGTCATGAATATATCCAAATTGTTTGCGCTAAGGTGAGTAGATGTAGGAAAAAAGCCGGTAAAAAATCTTCTTAGTAAGGGTCTGGGTTGCCAGATTACATAAGTGGTAGAAGAATTGAAGTTTCTTTTTGTCAATTTTAGATGTTATTGGAAGAAATCCAAGAAATGATTCGCAAATGTCGGATCTGGTTCTCTTTGGGAGGCCCATTGCATGTTTGCAAATAAAGTGCTGAAGAGTGTTCAGATCTTGCAGATCTTTTTGCAGAAGTCGTACCAGATTTCTACCATAAGATTCTAAAAGTAACTTTTAAACTATCAGATGCAAACATTGGAACTAAATATTATGTGAACATGATGTTAGGAATTGCAAGTGCTCTGTTGACGTAATTTTATTCCTTTGAAACTTTCATACTTCACAAACATGTATATAAATTACATTTTTAATCATTATCAACACATGCAGAGCATGCAATTGATCAAACAAAATGTTTAAAATCTAACTGATTAGGATTTGGTCCACAATACAAGTACATGTAGCTGGAATTTATTTTCGATATTGTTTATTTTTTTGGAAGATTTATGTGGGAAATTGCAAGTCATTAATCCTCCGTCTAGTAGCATTTTGTATCTTATACATTGGAAACTCTGTTAGTGACTGTTGGAATGATTCCAGTGCAGCTTGGGGGTCCCCTGTGATCTGTCTACAGATCCCCAAGATGTCCCATGAGATGTCTCTCGTGTAATAAGGTACAAAATCCCCATGATCACCATTTATTAGCGTCTGTAGATCACCGAGTGCTTCCTGTGATCTCACGTGATCAACATATCTATAGCAAAGAAACTCTAACATATGTAACAGTATACAAGGAGGGATGGACAAGAAAGTTCTACCTCCTCGGCTGCTAGACAGCTGTTCCAGTATTAATTCATTAACGTAATATACTTTATTGTGAAGTGTAATATCCCGTGCTACAGCCCGTCTCATCTTTGAAGACCAAGACTGTCCTCCCAAAGCCTCAGTGTACCTTTCTCCGTCTAAGTGTTCCTCGTAATGAAGATATGGCTGTCGAAATTTGACTTTTGTAATCTCTATAACAGATAAAGCTTCTCTGTATCTGGATGTATTGTAATAATACATGGCAATGTACAGCATGTCAGAAACATACCCAAACCTGGCTGCTAATTTCAGTATGTTACAACACATTTTATCAACAACGTATTTCAAGTTATTTCCATTTTTACTGATGTACATGTTATTTAATATAAATACAGTTTCAATAAGGCTCGAAGCTGTACATTTCTGTAACACAGCAACTTGATACTGTGTAAGGGATGAACTTAACAAATTTTCTACGGTGTGTAGGACCTCCATACAGTCATCTAAGTTTGACATAGGGAGTTTATCATTTTGCATTATCTCATGAAATAAGTTCAAATCAAATGCAACCTCAGATATTAGTAGGTTTTCACCTGTACAAACTGCGAGTCTGGGATTGCAAAGGACGCCTGAGATATATGGCCCTATAGTTGGACTGTATAGTAGCACTGATATACCCTTCTCATACAATCCATATAGTTGTATGAAAAGATTTTGTTGAGATTCGCCATGAACATTACTCAAAAACATGTTGTTTTCAGGAATGAAAAAGTTTGGACAGACTCCCTCATATACCCATTTTAGGATAAGTTTAACACAAATCCAGAAACCAGCAAAGAGATTTTGTGGGCACCACTGGGGAAGCGTATTTTGTTGAATGACCCAGAAAACGGCTGTTTTCATGTGGTAAGAACATAGTAGTTTATCACTACCTCGTAGGCCTTTATGAATTATTTCCTTTAAGAACAATTTTAGCAAACCGTAAGTTAAGAATTGGGTGTGATTCATTGAGTACACAAGTTTTTGTTCTGCTTGAGAGAAAGAAATTCTCCACTCGTTGTCTTCATGGTTTCCAAGTTTGTGTCCAATCGCTACAAAGTGACATCCATTTCCGACAATTTCGTTGACGACAGTAAGTTGAGGCCATGAGTGACATCGTTTTATCCATGAGGAGGCAGAAGGAGGCCAAAAATCACTGACAAAACAAGGGGCGTCATCATAGTCAAGTACACCGTCTACTGTTCCACTGCAGCATGGTCCATGTACCTTAGATCCTTTCCTTGAAAAGGAACATGCGATCTCAATGTATTTGGAACTTGAAATAAAAAGTCTCCCATTCATCCGTACACAAGCTGACAACACTCTGCGGTTAGCCATCCTCAGTGGCAACCAAAGTAAAGTGAATCCAGGTGGACTGTCAGAGCTGTCACAGAGAATCAGTGCCTGGCGAAGTTAGTTGTAAAATTGAGATTGAGAGAAGTTCCAGATCACTCTGTGGTTTGTTGGCCAGTCCATGGTATCTATGTCTGATTCATTGAATCTGAATCCCTCTCTTTGACTTCCACTTGTCATCTTCCTTTTCAGTTGATCACGTAACACTATTTGGTTTATCATCACCTCCCTTATATCCATTATATCTCTCCGGAAAGTCACCTGTTGTGGGGTTCCTATCTTGTGACACAATCCCACATACACAGACTTCGAAACATTGCAAAAAGCCGTGCTATTGGAAATAAAGAAAACTGAGAAATTGATTAATTGAATAGCGTCATCGAATTAAATACAGCTTTGAAAGATCTATACATACCTTTGTAAAGCTCTGTCCATTGCTTTGTTAAGAAGAGGTTTCAAAAACACTATTCTTGACCAGTTATTTTCCAAACAAATGAAATCAATAATTCAAAAGTCATTGCATATAATGCATCACAAAATTTTCAAGTTTTGTGTAATTTACTAGTACTTTCCTGGAAAACTAATGTAAAAATGACGGAAGTATGGTACTCTCGACAAAATCGACATCGAAAATGTGGGGAAATGTCAGATAGATGTGTTACCTAACACGTATTGCATCGAGTACCACTTTATTGATACAAATATACAGAGACACGATATACTTCAATATCAATTTGGTTCTCAGTGCACCAAAACGTGGATATTAAAAAGTATGGAAAGAATACTGGTAACCATATTCATGATTTTGTGGACACGGATTGGGATTGTATGACGAGTCTAAAAAATCATTTAAAATTTAAATTTTATCACAAAATTGTATGTATATGTACTTGTATAAACATATATATTATCGATTTTGCATTGTTCATAAATGTGAAAAGGGGGTTATACGTATATGAAATAAATCTGGAGTACATATACATTTGTATAACTGTTCACATGTTTCTATCGTATTCAAGAAGTCTCCATTCTTTTAAAGCCGTAAATCATTTTCAACATAATATTTTTTATACATCTATACATGCAGTAATGGATATTTTTTTCCGAACAACGTTTGAAGAGAATATAAATATCATAGTAAGAATTGTCGTAACGTTAAAACATGGGAATATTAAGAGAGAAAACATGAATTAAAAGACATTTGTTCCTTTCTCGTCAATTGTAAATTACAGTAATATATTTGTGCATAAATCTTAAATTTATATTAATAATATATTTATTATTAATATTTAATGTTAATTGATGACTCAAAAACGGGAAACGTAATTTAAATTGGTCCAAATACATAGAAATCAGTTTTGCAGAAAATGATGGTTTTTTATTAAATTAGATAAACTAAATAATGACCATTTGAATGTCAAAAAGGAAATAAAACGGAAAAATTCGTTAATTTTGGTTGTGCAAAACAATATTGTTAGTTAAACATCACCATCACACTGAAGAAAGGAGAACACGTACAGACTGACCCAGACATCAGAATTATCCAAATTATTCATTCCTATCAGCATATGGGAATTTTAAACTTCTCTGGATGACGTTCCATTCATTAGGTTCCTCGCCAAACTCTGGACTATTCCAGCCTTTGAAGCAATCCTGCAAACTCTCTTTAATCAGCTATAACAACCAATTTCGGCATGATGTGCTAAAGTTGCCCATTTAGTAGTTATATTAAGAGTCTCTTCTTCAACATTTTAATTGGTAGTTTTGATGGTCATTTGTACCTGGAATTATATAAGCTAAATGAAGATACATTATATTTCATTTTACTATGAGGGGTAGAAGCAACAACATTATATTAGAAGAATACGACAAAAATCAATTGATGTGACTATGTGCAAAGCATGTTTGTAGATCAATTGCCTGTTATAACAGAGCTATGGCTTAAAATATTAAAGTTTTCACTAAATGTATGTAAAATTTTATTTCTTTCTAATTGTACATATATCACACTTTCTGATTGCGTATAATTATTTTTTATGATTTTTTTTATGCATTCTAATTATTTTTAGTACATGTTTCGCGATTTTTGCTGACACCAAATGACTTGGTACACATGGTTAATGCATTACGTACCATGATCCACTGCGGCAGGGCATACTAGGTAAAAAAAAAGTTAATATTATAAAAACAACACCAGACAATCGACAATATATGATGTCTTTTCTATTTCTGTCATCTGCAAAATGGAAAAGACAACACATTTTCCAGTTAAGGTAGAGATTCTTTTTTAACCAATGCAGTTAAGGTTATAGAGCACTCTCACTTTCTGTAAAACATTGGTTTTTAAGAGCATTGGAAATGTATTTTCCTGTTTATTTCAGATGTTCTTTTGTAAGTTCTTATAGCAGAACTTCCATGTCCACTATGCCTCATAGCCACCTTCTCCTCAAACCCTGCACAAAGTGGAGCAGCAATACACCCTTCTAAAATGATTTACAACTATTTTGGCCAATCCCAGGGTCATAAACCTTTCACATTTCGCTACATTTTACTCATTTTCAGGAGGAAAATTGTTTTTAAAAAATCATTTTATGTAAGAAACACGGCCGAAGCGCACTCCTTTTGTAGCCTAGGCAAAGAAGTGCAACATATTTTGCAGTTTTAGACCAGTTTTAGTCAGAGATGCTAGTGGATCTATAACAAACACTTGATAAAATTAACAACACTGGGCATGCTAAAATGTCGGATCTAATATATAAATATTAAGCCAGCAAACTGAATATACTTAAAAAGCACCAGAAATGTCCAAATGACCTAATCTTGCTCCCACTATACCACAACCTTTAATAAGTGCAGCCATTGGTGGATCCTTGAAATGATCTGCCATTCTTTGAGGACGGGGTGATATGTTGTGACAAGTGGAACCCTACTTTTGTCTGTTCTCTATTTGTATTGCAAAAAGCTTTCCATGTCTTTTGTAGTGATCTCATCATTTCCAGATTGCACTGTGTGCGCTTTGTAGCCTTGAATACATAGATGGGATTTCATTATCTTGCTCTGTTACTCAAAGATTTCATCAGAAGAACATATTCGTCTAAATCGGGTAGTTAATCCTTTAGGAACAACTCTAAAAGTATGGGGAGGGTGGCAGCAGGACGGCTTGAGATAGAGATGAGAGAAACAGTGGGTTTAGCATGGTGACTCAACTAAATATCCCCATCCTCCAGATAGAGATATGTTTTCTGTAATCTTAAAGTGAGGAATTTGCCTCATTTTGCCTCCATTACGCTACGGCCGTGCTCAGAAATATGGAAACCAGACAACACAGGTACTATATATTTAATCAAACTTCTATGAATCATATGAATTTTGATTCTTTTTAAACAATAAAATGCTTTCTTTGGTGATTCATGCGGAATATGAAGGTGGAGACATTGCAGAAAAAATACATAACCCGCGTTAGCGTGTCATGTAAATTTTTTCTGCAATGATCGCTACCTTCATAACCCGCATGAATCACCAAAAAAAGCATTTTATTGTTTACATTTACATCTTTCTTTTAACAAATTAATAAATTGATTGTAAAAAGTAAGTTAAATTAAAGGGGCATGGTCATGACTTTTGTCAAATTCAATTTTTCTGTTTTTATTAGTTACAATGCTTTAGGAATGCATTTCTTATAATCAAACGAAATTTTAGAGTCAGTCGTAGAGTTGTAAGCAAGATACAGGGCTCACAATTCTATGGTATGTAAACAAGGCTCGTGCCCCGTTTTTGTTTACATAGGTTCAGTATGCCAGTAAAAAATCTTTTTCAAGCTGATTTGCCTACCTTCTTATTCATTTTAAGCATAAAGAAACAGTTTCTAATATTTAACACATTCATTTTAGGTCTAAAACTGGCATTCAAAATGTAAACAAAAGCTTTGTTTACATAGCAAAGAATTGTAAGCTCTGTAACTCGCTTATAACTCAACAAATGACACTCAAATTTTGGTTGCCTATAAAAATGCCTTACTGAAGCATTGTTAATATTAAAATCGAAAAAATAATTTTTGACCAAAATCGTGACCATGACCCTTTAACTAAATTACTGTTAATGTACATCAGTACGTTAGCTAAAAGAAACGGCCAAATCGTCTCCCATGGGAATTTGAGTCTGACATCATCGTGATTATTTCGTGCAGTCCGTGATTTTCCTTAGGTGCTGTAGGTTTCGGCCAATCGCGAAACGGGGCGTGTAGATTTCATTCCTGTCAATTTCCTGTCAGTTTCAGTCGCTGTAGGTTTCGACCAATCGATAAACGGGGCGTGAAGATTTCAGTCTGGCTGTTTCTATAGTCTAAGAGCTATGAATTAACTAAAGTTTCCGTAAGAAATAGAGGGAATCATACTCGGTAGATGTAAATATCATACACTAAACTTTAAATCTATCAACTATGGCTTACCGTCCAGTCAAATTTGACCCCGGTACGAACGTGAAATGATTATTTAACTAACGGACTGCATATGCTTTCCGATAGTGTTGACAACAATAACCTAGACGACAAAATTGACGATATTTACTATCCCGAGCGGTAGCGTTTATAAAAAGTACCGAATTAAATCGTGGATTTTGAGGGCTTCTAAAGTCAGTAATTGATTACAATGTAAAGGATGACTTCGCTTAAGGACATGCGATATTTGCGAGAAAATAAACTTTTAAAAGAAGAATTTTTCTTCCAATTGCAGAAATGGTTAACATCTAAACTGCAACTTTTCGTAATTGCGTTAAATAAAAGTATGTTGTTACCAAGTACGAATTTGTTTTCTTAGGTGGGGGTCATCACGATTTCTTGAATCTCCATACGATAATGAGGACGCCTACTTTTATTCTGACTTCATACATAGTCAGCGCATGTACATGCGCTCATTGTTTAAATGAGAAAAAACTGCTTCTTCTTACTTTCGCTTTCCCTGTTGTAACCAAGGGTTGATGCATGTTGAATATTATAATTCACCATGTGATTTCTCACCTCAGGTAACTTTGTGAATACAAAATTCTATCACGTGACGTGTGAGGTAGCATGTTATGTGCTAACTAGGACAATGTTTTCGAACACGTTAAGTTGTCAAGCATTGATTTAAAGTCTTCTGTACTTACATGGGCGTGGTCTAATTGTTGAAACCATAGTAAATAGTATACTTGTACCAATAGATAGAATAGATAGGGTTGTGGTGAAAGAGTGATCACATACCGGTAAATTTTTATACATGACATTGTTATTCATGCTAGTCTAATTTAAGTGCCATTCTGATAATGTCAGCTCCACCTCTCATGCATATTAATATCAATATAATTATGCTTGATCATGGGCAGATAAGCAAAATTTCTCCTTTTTTTCGAAAGTTGTAAGGAGAAAAACATAGAATGAGCTTATTGTATCACAGTCTAAAATCTTAATTCGTGTTTGAAATTGACTAGACTCTTTAAAAAAAATTAACAAAAGTGATATTAGGTTAAGAAATAAACGCAACAGAAGCGACCGAAAAGGGCCCAAAACCCGGCGCTAAGTGCAGTTAAAAACATCTTTACGGTTTTTGAAACCAAGTACACCGGATTTAGTGCTCGAGATAAGTTTACCATGCGCATGCATGTGTAAATTATAATTATGTATATTGTATGTTACTTAAAATCCCCGCAAAGGGAAAATACATGTAAAAATTGAATCAATGATCATATAGTTCTGATGGTTCGAATTTATAACATGTTGTGCGACAGCATATTGTGTGCAATTGTGTTAGTGCAACTGCGCGTTTTTGGGAAGTTACGTTGTAAGCGCGGTGGCATGGTGTGTCGAGTTGCGTTAGCGCGATAGCGTGTTGTGCGAAGTTGATTTAGCGCGGCGATGTGTTGTGCGAGGTTGCGATAGCGCGATGCCGTATGGATAAAAGTTGTTCTTTTGTGCGACGACTTGAGTACGTTAGCGTGACGGCACGCGTTGTGTGAAATATTGTGTGTAAACTTGCGGCGCTTGTAGTGCGATAACGTTGACTTGTGGATTTTTCCTTTACGTTGTTGAGCTTTTGCAAAGACCCTATCCGGACACCATACTATTTTGATCCGCGCCCAACAATAACTACTCCCTTAATGGGCGACTGTAAATGGATCACGAATGGAGTCTTCAAATGCAAAAAGATTTATAGCAAAGGTATGCTTGTCAACTATTTCATTAATATAATGTGTGAAGAGAATTGCTAAATAGTATCACGTAGTTACGTATTATAGCATAACTGGATTCACGACACTCAAAACTGAGTTTACTCCACAAAGGGAAGAAGAAGAACTGTACAAGCAATATATAACGTTACAGCTGGTAAACTGGTAGGGGAAAGTCTGGCGTTTTTTTTAATACACACATCTATTTAGCCATTTCTTCAATCCAACATATTCCAAATTAGTGTAGCTTGCTAATGTTTTGCAGAAGTTTTGAACAAGGTAACAAATTGACTCTGACAGATCCAATAAGTGAAGTATTTGGTGTAAAGAAAACTCGAGCTAGGTGGGGAGTGTTCATTAATTAAGGTGTTAAAGGCAGAGGAGGAATAAACAAAAACTGACCTGCATGCATTGTCAATAATTTAACCACAACATATAAATTTATTAACTTGAAAAATTAAAACTGAATAAAATAAAATTAGCTAATTGCACAGACTGCAAAAAAGGGTTATTACTTATGTAATGAAAATTCCTTGATTATGTAACGTTAAATAAATTAAGCAATCAGGGTCAATTAAATATATTAAATCATAAGCTATTCCTGGGTGTACTAACTTGTCTTAAATGTTTTGATGACCCTGCGATGTGTCAGCAGGATTGATGAAGGGTATAAATAGGAAGCGCATCTGCGCATCATGGTTTATAGTCTGCTGGTAGACGCAGAGGAGTGAAGACCTCAATCAGAGCGGAGTTGTAATAGTAGGTACGGTTAATGTGTCATTTGTGGGACCCCAAAATACTGCGGGTGGACCAATTGAGACATTAGATCATATTATATAGTTTGGGAGCATTGGCTGATCAGAAATAAAAGAGTTTGGAAAATTGTATCTTTAATTAGAAATAATCACTGTGTTTGATTCTATTTGATTAGCATTGTTTAATAGTCATTTTCATATTCCAATCATTTAGAAACATAGGAAACGTTTAAGGAAAATTAATATCCATGGTTTGAACCCACACTACACGTTACACTTATCAGAGTAACATTAGTTGATGAATTAGTTATGACAAAGGATACTTTCCTTGAATCCAAGAATTAAAATATTTCAAAATTCAAATAATACTCTAAATTTATTGTAAGAGTGTCTCTCAATGGCCCCTCAAGATGCTTTCATTTGTTTAATACATAAATATTATACCTATTGATCTTATATTGCAGGTTGAAGAGGCAGAGGGAATTTACAACTCCCTTTCTGAACCAGAGAAGAGACAGGCTCTGCAGTTCTTACGGTCAGTGGTTGGAAGATACCACTCATCAGTAAAACTAGATGCTTCCACAGCCAGTGAAAGTTGTAAAACAACAGAGTCTGGGGAACTGGGAGATGGAATACAAGCTTTCACTCTACTCCTGGAAAAACAAATAACAAAATTAGAGGAGAAATTGGAAAAACCAGTGTGTGATGTAGAACAGTGTCTATCAGTAGAACCTGCCGGTGAGAGCAATGCCAATAGTGAACAAAAGCGACAGCATACCAGTGACAAGTTTTGTTTGGATGCTTCTTCTTGCCAAAAGATGTATTCTGAACAACAAACAGCAGTGGGATATGGTAGCTATAGAAGTAGTGTAATTGAAAATACTGACAATGGGGAAAAGCTTTCTGATAGTTTACAACATCTTTCTCCAAACAGAAGAAAAAGAACTTTGAAAAGAATTTATTCCTCTTTCTATTCTGGGGAAAAGTCTGAAATTGGTAGACTGGAACGCAGTGAAAGAAAACCGATTGATAGGTGTAAAATAGAAAGAAGGCAACCAATAACACTGCTTGTTAAAACGGCCTACAAACAAAGACTTGCCGAAAATGGAGATGCAGTATGCTTAGGGAAAGATGGCAGAAAAAAAAATTTCTCTTGCTTACTCTGTGATGATAAGTTTACCCAGGAAACTCCTTATTTACAGCACCTGGTGTTTATTCACCGATCTAACCCTTGTTGTTGTAGATTCTGTCATCAACTGCTCACATCAGCTCAGTCAAATCAAACTCACAATTTGCTCTGCAGCAAATCAAACCGTCTTCAGACTCTGAATAGTAGAGAAACTTCAAGAAATCTGCTAGCTCCAAATCTGATTTCCTCTGGGACAGAAAACCAAACTCATGTGGTTGAAAATAACTCTTCTCAAGAAATATTAGAAACACAATCCAAGAATTCGTCATATTCTAGATCCAGACTAGCAGGACAATTCCACAGACAGGTACATACAGGTGAGTCCAGGTAGTGCTAGGTAAGGCAAAGTGCTAACAAAGTGTCCGGTGCTCACTTTTAAGGTGGAGACATGATTGAACTGTTGTACATTGTGTAGACTTCATTGAAATACATAGTCACAAACTGTTGATCATTCAAATTTTAATGATTGCTTAAAGTTAGTGTGTTTTCTGTTGCATTTGTGCATATCTTTATCAATTGAATCATTGCCTGTGTGGTTTTGTGCTAATGAACTGAACTTAAATTTTAGAGGAGAAGCCATTTCAATGTTGTGAATGCAGAACCAGTTTTAGAACCATGAAAGGCTTGCTGAAACACAGACAGACAAACAGACACCTAGTGAAGGAGGGACTTGTCGTCAACGAAAAAAAATATCTGTGTTCATTGTGTGGAAGGAAATACTTTAGGTTAGCCTTAACTTAGCCACAATATTCTTACATGATAAAACAAGGTATTATTATGTTTAGAAAAAATTATTTTCCTCAAAATTCACTCTTTTTCTAATGGAAAATTGAAATGGACCCTTAGTGACATGGTAAAAATTATTATTGGAAAAGAGCGAATTCCTTGGAAAATAATTATATTCCAAAATAAAATAATACCATATGAGTATAACTCTGTAGCTACTTAATTTATTCCTTATAATTCAATTCTCCATCATCAAAAACAGATCTGACAAATTTTTGCTTCATTACAGTAACAATAAATTGTATAAAATTTAAGTGTTATGTCATGCGAATTGGTACGATTTTAGCACAAGAGAATATCACGTCATCAGAAAAGTTTACACAAGTGTAAATGTTTTGATTTAGCCAATGAAATAGTGTGTTGCAAACAGATATTGAATTATTTTGTTTTAAACAGTGTATAATAAATGATTTCTGGACATTGCTGGGAAGTTATTCAAACTTTCTTAGGGCGATTTAGAATGCACTTTAAAAGCCTTTATGTGTTCCCAAACAAATTTTTTCAAATAAAATATTTTTATGATAAGTTTTGTAAGCATGTTTACATTGATGTTTAAGAAAGCAAGCTCTCCAGCGCCATTTAAAGCACCACAATGAAGAACCGCCACATCAGTGTGAGTTCTGCAGCTTCACTTCAAAGGAGGCCAACAATCTGAAGCGACATATGGACCTCCATTTTGAATCTAAGCGTAACTTTGTGTGTGAAGTCTGTGGGGCAGCATTTCATGCCCGGAACACACTTGACACACACATAGCCTTTAAGCATAATGATTCCAGGCTGTTTCAGTGCAATGTGTGTGAGGCAACATTCAAGGTGAAAAATGCCCTCAAAAGACATAGTCTGGTGCACAGCGAGATGAAGTCTCACAAGTGTTGGTGTGGTGTAGGATTCAAGCGATTGACTAATCTAAGGCGGCACATGATGAGGATCCATGGAAGCACCGATGGATTACTGCCCCCGGTCAAGCGGGTGAAGTCTCTAGACTCAAACAAGAAAGCACCTGTATCAAGAACAGACCTTGTAGAACATTCTGTTTCACACCTTTCTGCTGCTGACACCAATACTCATATAGTGCCCTTTAACCAGGAAACCAGTGTGACAAATGGTGCCTCATTGGTGCCTTTGCCACAGGATACTTTTAGGAATCAATTACGAGGTTTCGCAGATGTATCATCTGAACAAAGTGAAACCTGTGAAAATGGATTTACTGTTGCTCCTATTCTGTTGACTAATAAAAATAATGCTAGTCTAGATAAACTATATCCTGACAACCCTTGCAACTTGTCGGCTTTGCCTCAGTCAGTGGGGCTTTCACATGTTTTTAGACAGATACAACAGGTGTTTGATTTGTCTCAAATAAATATGAACAAATAATGGTTTGACTTTTTATCATTGGAGGGATTGTAAAAAATCTGAGAATTATACAGAAACAACAAGGCTGACCGAGAGACAATAATTTATTCAAATGAATTAATTATAATATGTCTAACGTTACTTGTTATGTGATCAATACTTATTCAATGTCATGAAAAAGTTGGAATATTGCTAGTTTTCTACAAGTGAGGTATACTTTTTAGCCCACCTGAGCTGAAAGCTCAAGTGAGCTATTCTGATCACATTTTGTCTGTCGTCTGTCTGTGCGTCCGTCTGTCCATCCGTCCGTCCGTCCGTCTGTAAACTTTTCACATTTTACAACATCTTCTCAAGAACCACTGGGCCAATTTCAACCAAACTTGGCACAAAGCATTCTTAGCCTAAGAGGATTCAAAGTTGTGAAAATTAAGGACCAAGATTTCTTACAAGGGGAGATAATTAGGAATTAATGAAAATTTTTGAGAAATTTTCAAAAATCTTCTTCTCAAGAACCATTTGGCCAGGAAAACTGAAACTTGTGTGAAAGCATCCTCTGGTAGTGTAGATTCAAAGTTGTGAAAATCATGACCCCCGGGGGTAGGATGGGGCCACAATGGGAGGGGGGTCGACTTTTTACATAGGAATATATAGAGTAAATCTTTAAAATTCATCCTCTCAAAAACCGTCAGGCCAGAAAAGCTGAAACTTATGTGAAAGCATTCTCAGGTATTGTAGATTCAGAGTTGTGAAAATCATGACCCCCGGGGGTAGGATGGGGCCACAATGGG